>CM041789.1:0-39083 GCA_023375725.1 Nephotettix cincticeps
TATTATCTTATTTAGAATTTAGTTTTTATGGTTGGCGCAAAGAATAAGTAAAAGAGGTTGTTGCTCTCTTAACACAAATCTTTTGAATGACTGATTTTATGAAAAGTGACTCATGCAAGTGACTGGCAGATAAGGTACTTTTGATAAATGACACTTGTATTGAAATGTGAGAGACTGCATCGGCTATCTGCCATACCAAGCTCTATCACTCGTACTATGAACGGCCAAGGTCTCGTCTTGTCTGACCTCGTATTTACTCGAGAATTCTATAAATCTTTTATATATACACCCTCTTTGTTCTTAACCATCAGTTTGAATTCCCTAGCATTAAAACTTTATCTAAATCAGTTAAAAGATATACCAGCCCTGGTTTTTAACGTCTCCTTTGACGTAATTGTAACTTATTCAATATATGTGCTAGGGCTTATTAGGAAACCGTACATATTTTATTTTATGTTTATCAATGTCAGTGCAGTTTTTTAAATTTTGATAAGGAGTAGTCTGAACCCTGGTCTTGTTAATACTTAACATCAACCTGTTGTTATATAGGTGCCGTAATTAATTACAAGCCCAATTATAAATTGGCAATAATTGGTTCAGAATCAAACCAATGACCTCCGGATTATAAGATGGATATGTAACCTCTGGCCTACACAGCTCTCAAAATAAAAAATGGTATAAAAATAGCTGGTAAGGAAGTAATCTGATATTTTTACACTCCCAAAAGAAGAATATTGAGCACCCATAAAATAGGTTCAATATTTATTGCTACTATTAATTCTAAGTTCTTCCACACAACCTTTATTACTTATGAGCAGTTATAGTTACTCAAAATAACTTACAAATAACATGAATAATTATTGACAAAAATAATAACACAATAAATCTAATTAAAATAATAAATTATTTATAAAAATCATTCTAATTTTAAGATTATTTCAATTGTTATAGTATATGTTGTATATGTCAAGATGTTTCAAGTATATAGTTTTAACTTGATTTAGGTGGAATCAACTGGTTAATAGAAGAATAATTGGTTGGCTCCATACAGAGGTATTCCAAATGAAATTATTAAATAAATATATGCATGATAGACAGTTTTTAATGAACCAGCATCAACAAAAGCTCTTAATCTGAAAAATATATATACATATACATATACATATATATAACATTTTAACGACTATTGTTTTTGGACTCTGGGCACCTAAAGAAGAAAAAATAACATGGTCCCAGGCTTAAGTCTCGCCATGAGACCTACGGTAATAGCTTCTTCCCTATGGGAAATTCGCTAAAAAGCATAAACTACAGGTGAAATTTTTGATAGTACATTTTCAATATACCAGTTGAATGATAACTTATTGTCTATCAATAATCCCAGAAGCTTGATGATGTCAAGACTTTACAAATCTTTTTCCCATCAATCACAATTCTTGGATAAATGTTGTTTTAGTATGGCGAATTATAAATGAAATAGATTTTGAGTCACATTAAGCATTATGAAACACCATAGCTCGTTACCACAATCTTTTAAACACACAATCTAAAAAAAACTATAGAACTTGTAAATCTTTTTTAAGGAGAGCTGTGCTTGTGCTAGTTGCAAACTCCTCTGCTGTTTTTCTCTGAGGTTGTGCACCAGGTGTAGGCTACGTCAAACAGCTCCTGTCTCGGTCTGTCTTTAGATATTGAAACAAATGTTTAATCCAAGTGTGCTTTGTTACAGATGAGGACTTGGAGTCCCTGATCGAGGAGGTGGTACGAGCCAGCAACAGAGGCGTGTCAGCCGCGAGGAATGTCTCTAGCGAACCTAACTGGAGCTTCGGCCAATCACTCTTCTTCTCCAGCACTGTTGTCACAACCATTGGTGGGTTGAGAAACACTTAAGCAGAGTG
The DNA here is from genome assembly GCA_023375725.1 of Nephotettix cincticeps. NCBI lineage: Eukaryota > Metazoa > Arthropoda > Insecta > Hemiptera > Cicadellidae > Nephotettix > Nephotettix cincticeps. Next base: position 1,896 of record CM041789.1, read on the forward strand.
AGAGTGTATGAACAACTCATAGTTTGTGTCACTAATGGATGATATTTCAGTACAGCTAATACACAAAAAACAGAAACAATGGAACCATAACTTGAAAACTGAAAAATCAGTGTGATCTTGGAGTCAGTGCATAGATGGTGACACAAATTAGTCTAGACACTCTTTTTATGTTATTACCTTACCAATCTCTACCTTTCAGATTATTTCATTGCAGGATTTTATATTATTAGCACAGGTTAAATTTAAAATTAAAATGGCCCGATTTTGGTTTTGACCACCATAATTATTAACTTAGCAAGGCTTACTAGTTTGATAGATAAAATTTATATTATAGACCTAAACAGCAAATCTAAAAGTTGAATATATAATTTTCATACAACCTCTGTAAGTTAACTGAAAATAATAATAGTTTTCAGATTCCAAAACTTTACGGAAATGTGGAGGTCGCATTTAGCAAAATAATTAAACCCTAAGTTCATAAGAGACCATAAATTGAAACATAATCCGAGTGTTGATGGCTGAGGTAATCAAATATAGGGGTGGCCATCAATCCACATGTTATCACTTTCAATCAACCTTCTTTATCAAGATTATCACGGGCATTATGGTGATGTAATTAAAACCATTCAATATTCCGCTGTTCTCTGTAGACCAATTAACTCTGTCTAATTAATTTTAGTTCATTTTTCAATTACAAATTGAATGATTCTTACAATTTTTAAGAAGTTTTTATAAATGTTTAATTCAGTCCTATTTGGCAAATCTTTTTGTAGTTTTATGTAAACAAAAAAAGTACAAGTAATAAATAAATAAATATAAGGTTTTTAAAATATTTAATAATTTTATTGTATACCACTTTCCCATTATTATTTTTACCATCCTTGTGAAATATACCTGTAAATCTGATTTTGCAAAAACTTTATCTTTTATATTGTAACCGATTTCAGTATTCAATGTATGATAAATGTTCCTTAGTTATTAAATACTCTGAACCAATGGAACAATTGAGTTGACAAAACTTTATTTTTTACTTTTGATTCTGCTTCTAAAACAAATCAGTCCCTCACAAAAGGCTGCCTCACTTAATAATCCCGGCAATTTATCACTGTCCAATTGAGTGAATTTGAAATTAAACATACAATGCAAACTAATTATTGTCTTCCATATTTTTGTAATTAATTACATCACTGGCTTTATTATTGTCATTTTCTAGTAATTCATCTCCCTCTTTTCAATTCTGCTTCACAATCGCTTTGTTAATCATGTTCATTTCATATTATTCTTGCATATTGCTTGGAAACTTTTATAATTAATGTAATTTTTTGATACATTGATTATAAACAGTTTTTAAACTTCAGGATTAAATGTTATTTATCACTATAGTAGTATTTAGAATGGATCTAGATGTACTGGTGGGCGGGTTGTATTCTATTAGAGGGAGGAGAGTCTGGACATAAAGGTGTTATATAAAAGTGAAAATATTTAATTTTGAATTATGTCTGTATGTATGTTATATGTATATGTATACATGTATGTATCTTGTATTATATTTTGAGAAAAAATTATCAGAGTTAGGAGCTGTGAAAGTAGTAAATTTGTCAAATACAGCTAAAAGTTCAGTAAAAATACACGTCCACCCAATTTTTGCAATTGGTACTATCATGATTATATTTTTCCACCAATTTAAAAATAAAAGTATTAATACTGCTAAAGAGACCAAAAAACTAATAATAATTTTTGTTGGTTTTAATATATGTCACTTTCAGTGGGTTAAAATACACTATGAATCATTTTTCATTTGTCCTGTGAACTTCTCCCCACGATTTTGGAAAATTACTTCTGACGCAGAATAGGTAGCCGCACTAATTTACATAAACAAAAGTGCAGAAAGATAATAAAATAAGGTCATATAAATTTAATATGTTAGAGAATTTTTTCTGAAGAAAAAAAAAATATATATATATATATAATCATATATAAATACATTTATAAATAAATAAATATGAATAAGTATTTCACAAAATTAAAACAGAGTTATCAACCTAATGGCACATGTAGCTATTTGGTGAATTAGCACACTCTGTCACCAGATGATCCTACCAGCCAAACAGCCAGGTCCACTAATATAGTTCTACAATAATGAAAGAGATCAATCGTCATGATCTCTGCCAGTTATTTTGGTTTGGTTAAATAGTGTGTTTTAAAAATCTACTGGATACTAGTGTGTCTTACATTTTAACTCCTTGGCAAATCTTCCAGGAAGAAGAGTCAGTGACATTTGAACACCGTCAATTTTACACTCTTTGTTTTTTTCTCAGGTTATGGTCATGTGACGCCCCTGTCCAAGGTGGGGAAGATGTTCTGCATGCTGTACGCGATGCTCGGGATTCCGCTCACTCTAGTCTTGCTCTCAGCTCTGGTGGAAAGGCTCATGATCCCCACCACTCTCTTCCTCCAGTTCCTCAACAGTAGACTCGGTCATCTCTATCAGGTATGAGTTTATACATGCAATAAGTTCTTTCAACTTGATTCCCTCAGTTTTTTGTTACCAGCTAAACACTGTTTTTCTGGCTCAAAACTTGGCCCCAACATTCAGAGATGCCAAAATCGACTGTCCTTCTTATACTGATACTTATACTGATAATACCTGGGGGAACGGTTGCACTGCGTCCTATGAGATCTATTGTGCCCCCCAAACTAGTCTCTAGTTCTTGCCTAGATAACCCCCTCTAGTCCTAATACCTTAATGAAGTTTAGTATCATGTCAGGTTCATGTGTCAGACTCTGAGCAGTGCGGATGTGTGTGCCAGGCGCTCCCACATTAATCAATACTGTGACTCATAGCTTTCATAACTCAAGTTTAACTTCACCTGTGCCTTCCTACTGTTGTATTACAGCTTTGGTTCTTATTGCTGAATATTTCTACATGGATTCATATAACCTAAGTAACCTAGTAAACAAAATGGCCGATTGCTCAGTTTGCAAAAAATCGTCAGGTCAGGTTAGACACAAAATACTATGTAATGATTGAAAAAGCCCTTGCCATATGAGCTGTGTAAATCTCTCCAAGGACAATGTAGATTACCTCATGACGGAAAAGCAGATATGGAGATGTCCATCTTGCTCCCAGACCTGACGGAAGAGTATGAGCGCTCAGAGTGATGAGTCATTGGCAGGCTTGATAACTCAAGTAATGGCCAAGCTGAATGAGGCATCTGAAGACTGGAAAAGAATTGAGGCTGAGATAAATAAAGGGTTTAAGTTTGTTCACGAGCAGGTTGTAGAACAGAAAAATGCACTGAAAGAACAAAATGTAAAACTGACAGAGTACCTGCAGGCAATGGAAAGTTTGAGGCTGGAGAACACTAGCATAAAGAAAAAAGTTGCTGATCTGGAATTCCGGCTCGAGGAAAGTGAGCAATAGTCCAGGAGTAATGCGTTGAAAATCCAAGGTATTCCTGAGAACAAAAACGAAGACGTCTACGAGATCATGAGACAGGTTGGCGAAGCCCTCGACTTGAGTTTCCCCAGGGAGACTATTGACGTGTGCCACAGATTAGCTAATAGACCCGACTCCATCTGTCCAGCTGGTATTATAGCTAAGTTTGTGAGAAGAGAGGTAAAACAAAAAATTCTGGAAAAGAGAAGTGTAAAAAGAAACTTCAACACTTGACGTTGATTTTACGCAGTCTGCGGCGGACCCTGTATACATTAATGAAAGCCTTAGCCCTGCAAGGAGGAAACTGTTTGCGGCTGCACGAACTGTCAAGAAGGAGAAAAATTATACATATCTGTGGGTGAGGAACGGGAAAATTTTTATGAGGAAGAATCAGGGAGATGCTATTATTGTTATTACGCCCATTGAGCAAATAGAAAAGCAGTAAGTACTCACTTGACTTTCTTGTTTAGAATTTTTGTCTTTGTTAGTATTTTCCCAGTAGATAAATGTTTTTAAGATCGATTTTTGTTTTTATTTCATTTTTAACTATCTTTGTATTAAAACACTGTCTTTAAACAAATTAGTATATTATAAGTACAGAAATTTTTCGAAACTTGGCTATTTTTGCTTGGATATATTAATTGTACCCTCGAAATATTACGCCAAATTTAATCTTACATATTGAACGCAATGGACGTAAAATATTCGCTCGGCTGATACGCTCAAGGTCTCTGTTGATTTGCCAAATCGTGAACTGTCTCTTACACTAATCGCGATATATAGATTACATTCTAAAACAATTGCATCTTTTTTGGATGATATAAATGTTTTTTTAAGTGTTTCATCCGAACGTAACTTGTTAATCGCAGGAGATATGAATTTATGTTTACTTAAATGACCAATGACCAAGAACACAATGGCTAAAGTATCGATCTGGTTTAAAGCAAATGGGTTTTTACTCAATGGGGGTAAAACTGAAGAAAATTTGTTAAGTTTAAGAGAATTGCCAGTAGATTATAGCTTAGGTAGTGTAAAGTTTCTGGGTGTTTTTGTAGATAGTAAATTGTCCTGGGAACCACACATCAAATATGTTAGCGTGAAACTGTCTAGAGTTGTTTACCTGTTGAGAAATTTAAAACATCATGTGCCTATGTCTTATGTTCGATCAGCTTATTTTGCTTTTTTTCAGAGTGTCATATACTATGGCCTTTTACTATGGGGTAATAGCACACATATCCATGAAATTTTACTACTGCAGAAAAAATTTGTAAGAATAATAACAAACTCAAATAGGCTAGCCCACTGTAGACCATTGTTCGTAGAGTTGAAGGTATTGACTGTAATAAACTTATATATTTATACTGTTCTATTATATACAAAGAATAACCTTTCTGAATATCAGCTCAGGCAAGATATACACCCTCACTGCACCGGAAATAGTAAACGAATTAATGAACCTTTTTGTAGATTGTCTAAAGCACAAAACAGTTATGAAGTTGTGGGCCTAAAAATGTTTAATAAACTGCCTCTAGAGTGGAGAGCAGCCCCATACAGTTTGTTCAAGAAGAGATTGTACATGTTTTTAGAAGTAACACCCTTTTACACAATAAATGAATTTTTTTAATGTCAGAATAAAACTTTATAAATGTCTTGATTATTATGTTTGTAGGTACGGTATATTAGAATAAGACATTTAAGTGACCTTGTGATGTATCCTTATATTATGTTGACAATTCAATTATTGTACTGTTGTGTCTCTTTGTATCTTTTTTCTTTTGTATATATTGTATATATGTAACCTGATGTTGTCCATTGCTGCAAAGTTTAACGACAATAAAATTTTTATTTATTTTTATTTATTTATTTAAACAGTCACTCCATGTAGATAATTATTTGGCAATAATGGCAAGTAATGGGTCTGAACAATTAATTGATTCTCCAACAAGAGGAAATAGTTGTTTATACCATTTTTTTTAGAACTAGAGATAACATTGTGTTAAAGTTTGGCCCTAGATCTAGAAATTTATTAATTAGGAAAACATACAAGAAAAACCTATTTAGACCTTTTTATTCAAGTTAGTAAAAAACAATCTTCTAACAAAGCACAATATGTTTACATATTTTAAAATAACATATGTTTATAAATACATATTGGAGAAAGACAATTATAAAAATGAAACACATAGAGAATAATAACGATTCTCAACACTTTCCCTCATTTTTATAATTTCTGAATTTTAATCACTTTAGTCCCATGGCTTCACACACTATCTTCAGTCTTGGTTTATGCTGGGGTTTCGTCAGACAGTCTGCCAACTGAAATTCTGCCGGAACATGTTTTACCTCTAGTTTCCCTTCCGAAACCATCTCTCTAACAAAGAAATGTCTCGTTTGTATGTGCTTTGTTCTTCTATGATTTTCTGGGTTTTCAGCAAGGCGAATTTTTGCTAAATTGTCTATTTTCAACATTGGCAACTGTTTCAAAACTGTAATTTCATTTAACAATCTAACAAGCCAAATAATCTCTCTGGTAGCTTCACTGGCAGCAACAATTTCAGCCTCTGTGCTTGATATCGCTACAGATGATTGCTTTTGACTCATCCATGTTATTGCAGCTCCACTATATAGATAAACAACTCCTGTTGTAGAACGGCCACTATGTTCGTCCCCTGCATGGTCAGCATCACTGAAACATTCAAGCAACCCTGATTTGTAGCTTGACTTATATTCCAAGGATAAAGTCATAGTTCCTTTCAGATATCTCATTATCCTTTTGACTTTAACCCAGTCGTCATACTTAGGGGTCTCTAGGGACCGTGCTGCTTTCCCCACAGCAAAAGCTATATCTGGACAAGTCCCTGTTGTCAGATACATCAGTGCACCTACACATTCTCGATAAGGAAATATAGATTTATTCTTTTCAGTTCCTTCTTTCTCTCCTGGTGTATCTTTTATAATCGGTGTTGTTGCTGGCTTAGAGTCTTCCATTCCGAAGCGTTTCAGGAGTCTTTTAGTGTATCCCTCCTGACTGATTCGAATAGAACCATCTTCGTATTGCTTTATTTCTATTCCTAGAAAATAAGATGCAGGTTTTTCTACAATTTTGAACTCTTGTTTCATACTTTTCATGAAGTCTTCGAGCATTTCGAGATGTGTCAATGCAACTAGGCCATCATCTACATAAAGTGCAAGCAAGAGTTTCTTTCCACCCTCTTTCTTAATAAACAAACAAGGATCTGCTTCACTCTGCCTTAGACCAAGTTCAATCAGGTAGCTGCCAATCCTTTTATTCCAACAACGAGGAGCCTGTTTGAGACCATACAGACTCTTAATTAAACGGCACACTCTTCCTGATCCATCATTATATCCCTCCGGCTGCTTCATGTATACTATTTCTTCTAAGTTCCCGTAAAGAAAGGCTGTAGAGACATCAAACTTTTTCAAAGACATTTTCTCATTAGCTGCAGTACTTAATAATGCTCTAATGGTCCCCAGTCTGGCCACAGGACTAAATGTCTCGAAATAGTCCACACCTTTTTGTTGAGAGTAACCCTTGATCACCAGCCTGGCCTTGTACCTGTCAACTGAACCATCAGGATTAGTTTTAACCTTATAAACCCACTTACAAGATATGGATTTCTTACCTTCAGGTAGCTCTTCCAATGTCCAAGTTTGATTTGTTTTGTGAGATTTCATCTCATTATCCATTGCCTTCTTCCAATTTCCAGCATCCTCACAATGTATTGCTTCCCAATAATGTTGAGGTTCATATATTTTGCTTACATTTGACACAGCAGACATTACATAAAAATTTCTTTCTTTGATATTTTGGTTATATATTTTTGATTGACACAGCATAGATCATTTACTTTTCTTTTCAATATTTCTCTTCTCTCGCATTCATTTATATCTTTCTGATTCATTCTCAGCTATGGATTCTTATTGTTCTTCAGTAACTCTTCTTAATTATTATGAATTCCTTAAGTTTCATCAGCAACTTGTCCATCTCAGTATCTTCTTCCATCCCGTTTTCTTGAAATATTAACTATGTTCAAACATAAATGACTTTTCTGCAATATCTTCCTCACATAGTTCAAACATAAATTATTTTTACTACAACCAGAACCACAGCATGAAAAAACTTTTACATGTTTACAATTTTACATATCCAGACTCATTCAAATCACACACTTTTCAAGCAGTAATTTATTCTCTTAAGAAGTCTACATTTCCCCACTGAGTTTTCATCACAAATGTTTTTTGTCCAGCTATTTAGACCTCTGTTTTATGTTTTATGTATTGTTGAATAATATTATTTTACAATTGTAATGACAATACCCATTCATTTTTGAACTTTTGTAGTCTCGGCCAAAAAATGCTTAAGTTTCTCTGGTACATCACTTTTCCCTCAAATTTCTTTGGAGCTTTGATATGTGAGGTTCATATATTTTGCTTACATTTGACACAGCAGACATTACATAATCTTCTAATTTCTTTGGAGCTTTGATATCTTCTCTTCTTCGAAAGTCATATCTTGGACATTCATCCTTTTCTGATTCATTCTCAGAGTCAGGCCTATTAGGTTGTTCCTCAGCTCTCGCTTCTTTTTACGTTTATTTTGATGTCCTAAACGTTCATGATGTATCTGCAACAAGTTCTCATCCGAAGTTAGCTTATTAACTTGTACCAAGTTCAACGGTTTTACTACTCTCATAGCTAGTTTGTACAAACCTCCTCTTCTGGGTCGGGTACCAAACAGCAGTAAATTACCATTTACTTTCAGGAAGCAACTTTCCGTCCTTGAAATAAATTCACTATTGACATACAAATCCTGAGTGGCAAGCACAGAAAACAGATTTTTCTTAATATTAGGTACATACCAGACATCAAGAAGCTTATTTTTCAACCACTTTCCATTTACTGCTGCTTCCACCTCCACTGTACCTTTCCCTAAAGCGTAGATCGATTCTCCATTCGCTGTTTTCATCACACGACTATCTGCAAAGGGCTCAAAGGTCTGAAAGACGTCATCTCTGAAAGTCACGTGATTAGTTGCTCCATTATCTACATACCAACAGTCTCTATCAGAGTTTTCAGTGACATACCCCTCCTCTGATTCATTAAAGTTAGATGTCAGAATCTGACTGGAAGGTTTGGCTGGCCTACCATCAGCTTTCCACTTACTACATTGTCTAACTTTATGACCTGACTGTTTACAATAATGGCAAACTAAATAGCTCTTTGACTTAATGAACTTTACCCCAGAATTACTACCCAATGTTTTAGTGTCTTTAACCTTTCTTCCAGATTTGACCACTAAAGCCTCATTACAGTTTTGTGCAGCTACAGACCTGCTATTCAAAGCTCTTTCATATGCACAAAGCTGTGTAGTAAGTGTGTCAATGGTTCTCTCAGATTTCCCCATTAACAACCAACTAGACCTAAACGAGAAATACTCCTCCGGTATAGTGCCTAGAACTTTGCAAATCAAGAATAATTCTGGTAAGTTACAGTTACTTTCAGTATCTTTACTAACTTCTAACTTAAGGTCATTCCAAAGGTTTTTGAGTTTCGATAAATGGCTAGACATGTCATCAGACAAATTTCTTTGATAACTAAAGAAATCTAAACAAAGATTATAAGCTTTATCCTCTGAGACACCATCATATAGCCTATGCAATTCTAGCCATACTTCCCTAGCCGTTGTGAAACGCATAACCTTTTGTAATGTTTCCTCCGTCATGTTTATCGTGATTACTATGAGCGCCATGCTGTCTGCCTTGGTAAAAGTAGCTAAACCTAAGTCATACCGAGCCCTCTCCTCTTCTGATGCTTCTGGCAGAAGATCCGCTGGCATTTGTAGATTTCCCTCCACAATTTCCAGGGCTTTGGGTATACTTCTCAGCAGTATGCATACTTTATACTTCCAAGTTGACCAGTTGTTACCATCAAAAAGTCCTATTTGCATTTTTGTTAACTCCATTACAAAAGAGGTAATTATCAACGTTTACAAACAATCAAACATTTAATTTTGACTTTGGTAACACAAAATAATCACAACACACATGAATTAATCAACAAATTTCAACCACGAACCACGCTCTGCTACCATGTTAAAGTTTGGCCCTAGATCTAGAAATTTATTAATTAGGAAACATACAAGAAAAACCTATTTAGACCTTTTTATTCAAGTTAGTAAAAAACAATCTTCTAACAAAGCACAATATGTTTACATATTTTAAAATAACATATGTTTATAAATACATATTGGAGAAAAACAATTATAAAAATGAAACACATAGAGAATAATAACGATTCTCAACACATTGAAGTCAAAGCAAAAGTTTGTGTTTCTAGCAGAAGCAATCATAATGTAGTAGTGTGTTTTACCTGTTATTTTTTTACCTGGAGAAAATATTGTTAAATCAGATAGGGAAACTTTCTTTAGAATAGGTCTTCATAAGCTGTGTGATATCTTACAGGAAACAGACTGGTCCTCGGTATACAATGAGTCTGATGTCAACCTGGGATATAGTAATTTTATTAAAATCTTTAAAAAGTCGTTGGATTTATCAACTTTTTTTTAAATTCAAAAATCAAAGATCAAATTATTGAAGCCTTGGATGACTGTTGAACTTTGTAAACGGAAAAAATTCCAAAATTTGCTATATTCTAGGTCTAAAAAGAAGCCTAATAATAAAAAATTACAAAGGTTTTTTCAAAGTTTCTTTAATACGCTAAAAAAAGATTTGAAAGAACAAAAAACTAATTACTATCATAATTTATTTGAACAAAACAAAACAGATATTAAATAACAGTGGGAAACAATTAATAATATTATTGGTATCAAACGCAAAAGAAATGAAATGTAGCAGGAGTATACTCCAAGTCTAATAATAATGTTTTAGTAACTGATAGATCTGAGATTGCCATAGAATTTAATAATATTTCTTTGTAAATGTTGTGAATGAATTGACCAGGGATACAGAGTCCCTTGATGGAATCGCTATAGCTGATTATAATATTTTTTCACACTCATTTGGTAAACAAAACCTTTTTTTGTAACCCAACATGTCCTGAGGAAGTACGGAGGATTATTGATAAACTTCCTGGCAACAAATCGCCAGGTATAGATGGTATATCATCATTTGTTATTAAGGGGATATGCAGGTTTATCTCACCGGTTATTTCACATTTAATAAATTTAAGCTTTGAGAGTGGGAGCTTTCCTAATTCTCTCAAGGTTGCCTTGGTAATTCTACTGTATAAGAAGGGAATCAACACTGATTTGAATAACTACTGTCCAATTTCCTTGTTATCAGTTTTCTCTAAAATTTTTGAAAAAATTATGAAAATTCGGTTATTAAACTTTTTGAATAAAAATGATTTTTTTGTAAAAATCAGTTTTGTTTTATGAAAGGTAGGTCTACTGAAGATGCACTATTATATTTTTGCTCTGCAGTTTTTAAAGGGTTGAATAGGGGAGAATCTGTCGGAGGACTTTTTATTGATATCACCAAAGCGATTGATTCCTTTGACCATGAACTCTTATTTGACACGATTTACCATGCTGGTATAGAGGAGTTTCTCAAAATTGGTTTAAGAGCTATTTTAGCGACCGTTCTCAGTGTGTCAGGTTTGGAAACTGTGTCAGTAATACTCTACCAATTTCTTGTAGTGTTCCGCAAGGATCTGTGTTGGGACCAATACTGCTGTTTTTAATTTACATTAATAGTATTTGTAATGGACGTTTCTCTAGATCCTTATCGTGCTTTGCAGATGACACAGCTATATGTTTTAGATCAACAAATTTACCTAATCTTAAAACATCTATACAGGATGATCTGGACATTTAAAAACTATGGTTTAAAAAAACAGAATGGTTCTCAGTACCAAGACTAAATTTATGAATTTCTCTTTAAGGAGTAAACAAAATCTTAACATTAAATTATATTATGGATGTAAGTTTTGCATTTTTTCAGTAGGTAAACACTGTGGTGATTGAATTGAAATTGAACAGGTTGAACATATTAAGTATTTAGGTTGAACATATTAAGTATTTAGGCCTCATTCTGGACGGAAATTTTTGTATTTACTTCCCTGTGGGAAATAGTTTAGATCATGGATATGTCTAAAGGGAATGTTTTAAGTTCATCTAAACAGCTGTTCTTAATCTTTTATTTTCAAAATTCAATGCAATGGTTCTGGTAGTTTCTATGGAAACCTGTTACATGTTTTTCATCTTAAAAATCACTAACACCCCCCAGAGCTAAGACATATCCAAGTCAAAAAACTAACTGGAAAGAGCATGTCTCAAAAATTAAGGGTTATATGTATATGGTTCTTTGTAAATTTTATTTTTTGAAATATTTATGCCCTCTCCCAGTAAGAACTGTGTACACTCCTTGGTAAACTCAAAACTACAATACCGGTTATCTTGCTGGGGTGGGACTTATTTTTCAATTTTGTATCCCTTGATAGTTTGTCAAAATAAGAAAATTAGAATTATGTCCGGAGCAGGGAGGCGTGTATCATCTTTTCCATTCATTGTAATGAAAATCTTTCCTCTTAAAAAATTTATATGTATATATCGTGTTCTTCGAATTTTTTTCTTAAGGGGGGGGGTCATTTGCAAGGTAACTTAAATCTATATTCAGAAAGGCTGCAAAATTTAAACCGTTTCTTTATTCCCTTTCCTAGGATAAGCGGTTTTATACTTTTTAGGCTCCTAAATTGTTCAATTCCTTGCCTGTCTCTGTGTCTTCCTCGATAACGTTATTTCAATTTCTGAAAAATCTCAGAGAGTGGTTGTTGACTAGGAGGGACATAGAACTGTTAATTGGCTGATCAATAGTTATTCAAATATTTTTCTGCATCCTTACCGCTTCTGTTATATTTTATTATTATTATTTTGTGTTTTTTTTTATTAAATTAAGTTGCCTTATATCGTCTAGTTTCTGGTTTTTGACCTTTATATGACATAAATATAACTTTGTACTTTTTTTATTAAGTGTAGGTTGTTAGTACTAAAAGTTTGGGTGTTTTAATGTAATAGATAGGTTTGTTATATATCATATATTTTTTAGTGATTTTTTATTCATCTTCATTTGCTTATTATAAGTGTTTACATGTTTTAAGTTTCATTTATGCATATGCACGAAATATGTAGACCAAGTTTTAATATTTTATATATATTTGGTATCAGTATTGTATATAATTCAATGGGAGTCGCCGGGACACTGTACTCTTTTCAGAGATGCCACCTCTATACAACAATTTTGCTAAATAGGTGGCTATCCAAGTTGTACAATTTTATTTATAGCTGTAAGATGCTACATAAGCATTTATAAAAATATGTGATTTACAATACATATTTGCCATCAATATCTTGTTGCAACTTGTAAGACAAGGTGAATTGTTTATGTACATTTTGGAAATAAAGAATTTATTTATTATTTAGGTTCTACCTTTGGGAAATTTCCACCTGCCACCTGGTGTGTTCCCAGACTCTCTTCTAACCTACTGCCTCACACCCAGCCATTAGGTGTCTAGGTGTTTCCTCTTCCTCCCTCCCCTGATTGACAGAAGCAGCAGTCACCTTCTTGAACAATATTCACCTTTCTCAAATGACCCCTGAGCCTACAGTGTCCGGTTAGAAAACCCGTCAGCATCCTTAAATTGTTTTTCTTAAGCCTAATTATGGTCTCAGACCTTCTTACATTATGCCCTCCATGCATTTCCTTAAACTGCCGATATCCCAGAAAATCAGTCCAGACTTTTTCTCTAGTTGCATTTTCTTCTTCCTTTAGCCTCTTTTTAAAGAAGGGGAGCAACCTCCAGTGCACAACCTGGCTCCGGCCCTACACAGGGGGAGGCTGCCCCTGCCCTTGCCAGCTTGTCTGCTACTTCATCTTCCTGAACACTTTTGTGTCCAGGTATGGTACTGAAAGTAGTGACAATTCTTTGTTTTTCCCCAACTGGTCCAGACTTTGCCGACAATTCCAAACCATCTTAGATCTGAAGGCTGCAAAGCTCAAGGCTCCATTGGCAGCCTGACTGACTGACAGGATAGCAATCTCCCTTTTCCTCTACTTAAGTTGAAGTGTACACACTTTTCTATGGCCATGAGCTCAGCCTGAAAAATGCTGGGAGAGTGCCCCAGTGGCTCATGGTATTTGATGCTTTGCCCAAATACCCCCACACCCAGTGGTGTAGTGGAGCCGGAGCGGTCCGGAGCGACGCTCCGGCACAGCTCGTGCAGCCGAAACTCAGATTTTTATACTTGTACTTTGCCTCTTTATAGAGTGGTAGGTAAGCGAGTCGCTTGCATCATTTCATGATCAAACACACAATATCGAGGCAATTTTAGGCGTTTCACATTAACCCTAACCTAAAAACATCGTAACACCAGAATCAGACACTAGGGCTTACTTAAAGACCATATATCTTGTTATAGTATCTAGTTTTTTAATTCAAAAATATATTAATTTTTACAACAAACTTGAGGCTGATTAAGAATTGTTGATGTTATTTGTATTTTCAGACTTCAACCATTTAAATCCTAATAATTTTAATCTCCGTCTAAGATATTTATTTCAACACACCCTCTTCCTACGGAACAGCCTTTAATATCAATGAAGTTGCGGTGATTTTTACAAAATAAAATTGGAGGATTTTCCTCCGTATTGTGTGGTGGGTAAACTCATTTACAAATATGTTCTTCTTCTAAAAGAAAGCGAACCCTTACTAAAAAGAGACCGTTTGACTTCGACTGCAATGCTTTGCCTGAATACAAAAGATACTCCAGGAGCATCACTAGTCGCTTTAGCAAAATTAAATTATATATATATATATATATATATATATATATATATATAATTATTATAATATTAAATATATAATTCGGTTTATGTAATTCTTTTTAAATAGATAAAATCATTTTACACGATTCTCGCGTTTGACCACGCAATGACCCCCCTGAGGAACTTGCAGACTTTGACTACCCATTACCCCCCCCCCAAAGAATAATGGCCTTCCTGGGAAGGGCCGCTACGCCACACACCGCTCCGGCACAGCTTTTTTTAGCACTACACCACTGCCCACACCTGTCCCCTGCTCAGTCTTAGAGCCATCAGTGTACCACCTAATGACCTTATTCCTGAGGGAATTTAGGGTTTTCTCATCCCAGCAGAGTTTATTCCCTAGCTCTACATGAAATTTCTGTTCAAAGCTGTACTTTCTTACCATGGAATCGTGAATAAATTGGATAAATTTTAAGAAGAAGTTATACTAATGCTAGTGTTAGTAATAGTTATTGACTTCAGGTCCGCCTCGTGATTCTTGTAGTCCCTTATTATTGCATCAATGAGTGACTACAATAATGAGTCAGGTAAAGCCAGATAAGCCCAAAAGTAAATAACCATTATACCCTTTATTCCACAATACAAAAAAGCAAAATTAATCACATTGTGTCTGCATGTTCATATACTATGCACATATACCCTGGTGGCTATTTTGAGGTGAATGTAATAGCGATTATATGTGATTATTATATTTAGTCTTAACCCGCCACTGGTCCCAGCGACCTGGCTAACAGTGTAGCTGGTATCTAACACCGTTTTTGCCTTCAATTTCTTTTTTTTATAAGCTTATGAGCATCGTTAGGCATATTATTACCTGTACATTTAGAATTATACATTTGGAAACCTGAAAATGTTCAAACAAAACAAAAAATTAAATTATATTTTATAAAATATATGCATTTTTTAAGTTATCTTGAGTAATAAATAAGTCGTAACTACTACAGTAGTGTTTGAATATTTTAAATTTTATAATAATTAAATTATATTCGTAAACTATACATATTATAATTCTATAATAAGTAATGGAAATATAAATTGGATTTCAATTAATTTAGTAGTTATAATTATTAATTATTATTATTATTAATAATTAATTTGTATAATTATTTGTACCAATAATATTGTGCACAGAATGCTCTGATGCTACATCAGTTTCAACACCACTCTCATCTAATTCAGAAAAGTACTATCCTCTTCCTCTATCCAACTAAGAATAGTATTGTCATCTACTTTCCTCAACATTTCAAGGAATTATATAACACTATTCTACTAGTTCTAAATACTATTCGAAACAAGTAACAACTACAGTATTTAAAAAAACATGAATCAGTCTAAAAACATACATATATCACAGCAAACACTAAAACTAAAGGTCATAAGTATAGGTGTAGGCTAGCAACTTGACTGATGTGATCGGTCCCACGTATTGATAGCATCTAACAGACCATGTGCTCCTCACTTTGCCCCTCTTCCCTGGCAACCACCTGATGTGAATCTTCCCTTAATGATGCGAAACATGTTTTGTTTCCTTGAGACATTTACTGAGTCCTGAGGTAATAGACAAAAGATTTAAAAATATTTCTGTAGAGCATATGGATTTGTTAGATGTCATTTTACAAGGGGATTTATGGCGGGAAAATACTGAAAAAGATCAGCTGATTTATTGACCAGGATTTTTAATAAATAGCCCAGTTGCCATAGGCAACTGTGTTGTGGCCATCACATGTTGTTATTATAAAATATTTTTTCTTTACAGTCATATGTTTAATGTTTATGTTTTTGTTTATCATCTCTGTTAAGTTTATTTTCAGTTCAATACAACTTTTATTTTAATTCCTGACTTATGATTTACTCTGCAATTATTAATATTTGTACAAGGTAATATTTTACTACATTGGTGACCCCGTTAACGACTTATTTGTGAAGCTATGGATAACCCAGATCAATGTCTTCCCGGCTCAATGGACACGACGCATATCTCACCCGTTTCACTAAAAATTCCACCATTTTGGGAAAAGAACGTTATGTTGTGGTTTCACCAAATTGAGTGTCAATTCTCTCTTCATGGAATCTCAAAAGAAACTACAAAGTACAATTATGTGATGGGCTGTTTAGACACTGAAGTAGCAAGTAAGCTCACAGACTTTATCGGTAAACCTTTATCCTCGACCCCCTACTCTGACTTGAAGAAGAGGCTATGTTCAGAATATGAAATCTCAGAACACATCAAACTGAAGCAACTGACAAGTGAAGTTTGCCTCGGAGATAAGAAACCATCGGCTCTTCTGCGTGAGATGAGGACATTGGCAGGCTCTCAGGTATCTGACAATTTCTTAAAAGTAATTTTCTTGCAACGCTTACCTAATCACATTCGTACTGCGTTGGCAGCATCTCAAACCGATTCACTAGATGACTTAGCCAAGATAGGAGACAAAATATCTGAAGTTTCAGCTGCTGATACTTATGTTTGTTCTCAAGGGGCTAGTGCTCAATCGCCTGACCGCATTGCTGCCTTGGAAAAACAGGTAAATGATCTCGCTCAATCAATTGATGCTCTAGTTAAGTTCAGAAAACATGAGTTTCCTGCAGCACCAAAACGTGATAATTTTTCAAATAGAAAAAAGCCTAATCAAACTGAATTGTGTTGGTATCACCTTAAATTTGGTGACAATGCTAAGAAGTGTATTCAACCATGTTTGTTCTCGCCAAAAAGTCATTGCGAACAGGAAAACTTTCTGCCCCGTCATTGAATGCGGCTAATGATGAAAGGGGCTTTAAATCTTGTCGCCTTTTTGTTACCAACTTAATTTGTGGTCGGAGGTTTTTAGTGGACTCTGGTGCAGACATTTCCGTCCTACCTCCAGCTAATACGGATAAGCTTAACGAACGTAACAGACAGTTATATGCTGCAAATGGCTCTGTAATAAAAACATTTGGGGAACGGAACATTAAACTTGACCTGGGTTTGAAAAGGAAATTTTCCTGGACTTTCATAATTGCTAATGTGACCCAGCCAATAATTGGGGCTGACTTTTTATCTCATTTTGGTTTACTGGTTGACATTAAAAACCAAAGATTAATAGATACCAGGACTCAACTTTCTGTTGTGGGATTTCAAAACTACTCATCCCAACGATCTGTTTTGGTGCTTGATCCAAATGGCAAATATTCCAAATTGATCTCTCAATACCCTAATTTACTTAAAGAAACCCCTAACTTCCATGTCTCACAGGACACAGTCTTTCACTCAATTCAGACAACAGGCCAACCTGTGACCTCTAGACCTAGGCGTTTATCTCCTGAAAAACTTGCAGTAGCAAAAGCTGAGTTTCACAAAATGGTCAACTTAGGTATTTGTAGGCCTTCAAAAAGCTGTTGGGCTAGTCCACTTCACTTAGTACCGAAAAGTGACGGTTCTTGGAGACCATGTGGGGATTATCGTGCCCTAAATGCCAACACAGTTCCTGATAGATATCCAATTCCATATTTGCAAGATTTTAATAGCCAGTTAAATGGCAAAACTATATTTTCCAAAATTGATCTTGTTCGGGCTTTTCATCACATCCCTATAGCCCCTGAAGACATTAAAAAAACCGCTGTCATTACACCTTTTGGTTTATTTGAATTTCTCAAGATGCCATTTGGGTTAAGGAATGCAGCCCAAACCTTTCAACGGTACATTAACTCACTTCTTCAAGAATTTGATTTCACCTTTTGCTACTTAGATGATATTTTGGTTGTGCCTCTTCCTCAGAGGAGGAACACATTGCGCACCTAAAAAGAGTTTTTGACAAGCTGAATGAACATCATATCAATATAAATACAGCAAAAAGTGTTTTTGGAATGTGCGAGATTCCTTTCCTTGGTTATCTGGTTTCGAAAGGTGGCATATTACCTTTACCAGACAAAGTTGATGCTATTATAGGCTATAAACTCCCTGAAACTGTTCTTGAGCTACGTCGGTTCTTAGGCCTCATTAATTTCTATAGACGTTCACTTCCTAACGCAGCCGAAACTCAACAAAAGCTCTTTGATATGTGCAAAGGTACTACTAAACGTGATAGGCGAAAGTTAAATTGGACTCCTGAATGCAAAAAAGCTTTTCAGGATGCAAAGGATCAGCTTATCAATGCCACATTGTTGGCGCATCCATCCCCTGATGCTCCTCTTGCTCTCATGGTCGATGCATCTGATTTTGCCGTAGGATCTTCCCTTCATCAGATTCGCAATGGCAACCTAGAACCCCTTGGATTTTTCTCTAAATCTCTTACACCAACTGAGAAGAAATACAGTACGTACGACAGAGAACTCCTTGCTGCATACCTTTCTGTAAAACATTTCCGATATCTTATTGAAGGAAGAAACTTTGTGATATATACAGATCACAAGCCCCTGTCCTTTGCCTTCAAAAGACCATCTGAAGCATGTAGCCCCAGACAATTACGCCACTTAGATTTCATCGGTCAATTCACAACCGACCTGCGATACCTTCCAGGAAAACAAAACATTCCAGCAGATTTTATGTCAAGGTTAAATACAATCGATCTACCTTCAACTGTTTCTTTTGAAGCAATTGCTGAGATGCAACCTCAGGATATTGAACTCCAGAACATTAAAACGTCAAACACAACTTCTCTTAAGTTTCAAAGCATGTTACTCCCTAACGGAATGTACCTGGATTGTGACGTCAGTACCGGAAAACTAAGGCCATTTATTCCTCAACATTTTAGAAGACAATTATTCGATTCTATCCATAACCTTGCACATCCTGGAATCAAAGGGACATTGGATCTTATTAAACATCGGTTTGTTTGGCCTTCCATAAACAAAGATGTCAGGCTTTGGGCTAAAACTTGTGTAGCTTGCCAACGGTCGAAGGTGTGGAAACACACTAATAGTGAAATTGGAACTTATAACACAAGTGAGGGACGTTTTTCTCACATTAACATTGACTTAGTTGGACCTTTAACTCCTTCTCAAGGATTTTCTTATATGCTGACAATCATCGACCGCTTTACCCGTTGGGTCGAGGCAACACCTATCAAAGACATTTCTGCAGAGACGGTAGCTGAAGCACTTCTTTCCACATGGATATCACGATTTGGGGTTCCTCAGTTCATCACAACAGATAGAGGAAGACAATTTGACTGCAACCTTTTCAATGAATTAACAAAACATCTTGGTATCCATCACATCAAGACTACTGCGTATCATCCAGCAGCTAATGGAAAAATAGAAAGATGGCACCGACACTTAAAATCAGCCTTAACAGCACAACTCACATCAGGCTGGACACGGAAACTACCGATGGTGCTACTGGGACTAAGATCATACATCATTCCTGAGTACAATGTTACTTCTGCAGAAATGACACTTGGTCAGTCCGTCAGATTACCTTGTGATCTTTTTCAAGACACAAAGGATACGATTGATGTTCCTGACCTTGTTCATAATTTAAAGAGAAAAATGAAAGATATCAAACCTATAGAAGCCAAATATCATTCATCTAAGAACATTTTTGTCCATCCTGACCTACGTCAATCAAGTCATGTTTTCGTACGGAATGATGCTGTAAGAAAACCGTTGCAGCCTGTCTACAATGGGCCATACCCAGTAGTCTCACGGTCAGATAAGTGGTTTGCCGTTGAGATTCCAACAGGCACGAAAAATGTCTCCATAGACAGGCTGAAACCAGCTTTTCTCTTGAATGACTCCTCACCCGAAAGGCTACAACAAAAACGTGTGCCATCGAAGACTCCGGCTCCTGAAAAGGTGGACGTACAACCTCAAAAAACTCTAGTGTTCACCCGATCCGGTCGTACAGTCAACCCACCTAATCGTCTGTTACAAGCTTAGTTATTAATTGAAATCTAACTATCTAATGGCTTCGTTGACACTAGGGGGGGAATATATGTGGCCATCACATGTTGTTATTATAAAATATTTTTTCTTTACAGTCATATGTTTAATGTTTATGTTTTTGTTTATCATCTCTGTTAAGTTTATTTTCAGTTCAATACAACTTTTATTTTAATTCCTGACTTATGATTTACTCTGCAATTATTAATATTTGTACAAGCTAATATTTTACTACAGTGTCATATTCAACCATAACAAAAATTTAATTTTTCTCAAAATCAAACCAGCAAATTTCATATTTATTTAGTGGATATGATATCTCTGAATATCAAAGCCTGTGTAAGACTAGCTAACATTAGGTATAGAGTTAGGGTTTGTTGATCATTGATGAAAACTAATGACTTTTCCCAAAAGATCTTCTTGAAATCAGAATCTAAAATCCAGTAACTCTCAAAAATCTAATAATCCGATGACGTTACAGCCTTTCAACATCAGAGTGCTGCACTTGTTCATAATCGCCTTCGGCCACATCTGCTTGATGGTACTGATCCCAGCTGCTGTTTTCGCCAGCCTGGAGCCAGGGTGGGACTACCTCGATTCCCTGTACTACTGCTTCATCTCCCTGACCACTGTGGGGCTTGGAGATTACATCCCGGGTGACTCTCCGAACCAACCGTACCGTCCGCTCTACAAAGTTGCCACCACTGGTTAGTAACTGACATGTTTTCTAAATAACTTTAAAGAATAAATAACCCACCAAATTCAAAGGGGTGAATAAAGCTTGGTGACCAGAGGGCATCGGGAGGTACATGGACGGTTGCTATGGGTGGTTGGCATCTTCGGTCAGAGGGTGGCACAATTTAGAGGTGATGCTTAGAGATGTGGAGAAGTATGCACACTAGGGAATCAAGAGTTGTAGATGTAGAGAACTGACTGGGACGGTGGTATCATCGAAATATTGAATACTATGTTTATCCACAAAAACAATCCTCTTAATTAGACCAGTACATAATTCAGAGGCAGTGGTTCAGATTCCACGTTAAACTGTAGGTCCCCTAGATGTGCCATTGACTGTTGGGTTACTAATTAACAGTTCTGTCTAAGAACATGTCAGCCTTAGTCAGTAACAAGACTATAAGATCGTACCACAATTATCCTACACTCGTTTCTCATTCATACTTGGCTTAACCAAAATTGTTTGGCTTAATTGGGGTCTAAAGACTTGTGTCTGTCTCTTGACATTAATTGTGGCATAATTAATCATAATGAATTTAATCATAAATAATCTCTTGACATTAATTGATTATTCAAAACAAATATAAATTTTTTTAAAACAGTGCCCCCCCTATAACCACAAACAAAAACCATAACTGAAACAGGTGTCCATTGCAATCCCTGTTTAGCCTACAAATGCCATCAACTTCCACCCAAGCCGGTCACTGTTTATTCAAAGTGGGCTTTCCACTCCTTTATACACACATTTGCAAGCAAAATTAGGATTGCTCATGGTCGGGATTCAAACCCTAGCACTTCCGAAAGGCCTCGATGTTTCACTAACCAGTAATACGCCTTAACGATCTGGGCTACAAGTTCCTGGTGTAACAGGGCTCTTACTTGGCTATAAAAAATACTCCATCGGTAAAATATTGAACTCCATGAGATATTTCCAAGATTCGATCATAGAGGGCAGCACGGAATGTAGTTTACGAAGTTCTTGATAGATGTCACTGCCTGATGGGCTGATGGGCGAGACGCAAAAAAGCCCGTCTACGTGCCCTCCGGATTTTAAATAACCGCACCCGTCCCTGCTCCACTTCCACCCTAGCAACCCTATACTCATCCATAATCCGTCCAGTCATCACCTACGCCCATCCTCTACTACTTACCGCCCCAGATCGACTCCTTTCCAGCCTGGAAGCCACCGAGAGAAGGGCACTACGCCTGGCTTCTCATCTCCCCCCCTGGGCCCGCAATGCCTCGGTATACGACGCCCACTCCATCCCACCCCTCCGTGACTTCCTCCATCACCTCAACACAAAGTACCTCGACCGAGCCCGAACCTCTGACATCCTACAACCCTTCTTCGATCCTTATTTCACCGACCGTCCTAGCCTCACCATCCACCACCTAGCCAACCTCCCACCATAGCTTAATGTGTTCCTAAACCGAAACCATCCATTCACTGACCATAACCACAGTACCCGCAACCAAAACCTCACTCAACCCGCAACCAAAACCTAACCTCAAAACTTATCCTTGGCTGAAGAGGACGTTGTCCTATAACAGCCGCAGTGGGCCTTCAGCCCACTGAAACCTCACAATCCTTCCATCCATCCTGATGGGCTATGTTAGTCATCGAATAGAGCTGGTTGTTTTCTTGAAACATCAGATAAAAGAGAAATTCGGACCTGAAAAGGTTAAAATACCTACCTTGTTGTATGGTTACTATTTCAATAATCTAATCTAATCCACTGATTGGGTACTGAACTCAGGTATCACAATCCCGAATTTTCCCAATGGGGACGATATTGCACTGGAGGCAGTATTGGTCAATTACAATCAAAATACTATTTTAAAATGACTTTCACTCAAATTTTTTAATGGTGACTGTGGTCGAGTTTAGAGCTCAAATTTAAGACTAAGAGATTACCTTAATGAATACCTTAAGGTACCTTAATGAATGTGGCGCAATAGACCTATTCACCTTAGGAGCCTTGTTATCTGGTTGGAAAACTTTTAGGGAGAAAGGACATTACCGCACTTGTTCCTTATAGTGTTGCCTCAGATTTATCTGATGTCAAGAAGTCAAGGTCACACCACATTCTTTGACCAATAGGAAACATCCTGTATCGGGTTGATGGTATGTGTACATGTGAGACTTAAAATAAAAATATATTTCCAATAAAAAATATTCTACAGAATAGCCTTAGAGTACATCAAAACAAAGTGAGAACAAGCTTTGTAATAATTAATCATACATTCTGGTCATGCATGTGAATTATAGTTTGACAAAGTCAGTCAAAAAGTTCATTTTTCATTTATTTTCATTAATTTTTCATAACTGTAAAACTGTATACAAGCACATTGTGGTAGCATCTGGATATATTTACAGGGTGATTAGAAATGGAAGAGTGAAAAATCTTTTTAGGTAAACTACGTACTAAGTCGAGTTTGAATCCACAGTTTTTTGTCCTATCCCTTGTGGTCTCTTACCTATGATTTTTTTTTATTTTCAGAACAAACTGTAGTAGCAAAGCAATAGAAAACTTGCGTTTATCCACTTTCCCCTCATCTGATGGTATGGTATTTTCTAAGAGCTAATGACAGATTTGTTTTGTTAGTAACAGTTTTATAGCGATGATGGAGCTCTAAATACAAAAAAGATGTATTTCAATAAAATAACTAAAGTTTTTAATACATATCAAATTATTATTTTTGGTTAAATAAATGTCAAATAAGTTATAAAACTCCACTTTATTAGCTTTAATTTGATATACTGGTAACCATATTGCTTTTTCCTTTGATAAATTGTTTGTGTAAATTGAACATAAAGTAAAAAAAAATATGTTAACATCAAACATAAGCTAGTTTTAAAAATTTATAGTGTGTACAGATAACATTTAAATATACATATTTGAGTATCTTACAGGTAACATTTCAATTATTTCTTGTTAAAAAACGGTAATTTTAAAAAAATTCTATAAGAATGAACTTTTTTACTAATTTTGTCTAGCTATAGTCAACGTGCTCGAGCAGAAGGTATGATTAGATATTTTTACACTTTTTTTGTAAACTTTTCACAGTTTTATGGCTCAAACAAAAAAATACTGATTTTTTTCAACCCACCCTAATTCATATTAGTCAACAGGTGACAGAGACACTAGTACTGCCTGAAAAATGTGGTTCTAGATCTTAGCCATTATGTTTACACGAAATGTTAACATTTATTAGATGGATGGTAGATCATATTCTTCTAAATAGAATTTTTTTTATTGTTCTTTATGTAATAATCAAAAACCTCCTGATATTGTAGGTAAAACCCTCCACTGGATTTCATATAAAAACTCAAATTACTCAAGCCTACATTAAAGATTTTATTTCATTATTAATATCATATAGCAAATCAAAACTTAATACTAACTAATTAAACTTTCATTTTCAAATTTTATATCAATTTAACTTATCATTTAAATTCAGTGTGAATTGGACTCACCTTAAGGAAAATTCAAAATTTCAAATTATAGCACTATTATAAGCTTAATTTAAACTCACCAATTGGACATTATTTAGACCACTATTTATAGGGTATTAGTAAAACATTATTCAAGGCAGCACAAATACCCTAACCCTGGGATAGAAATCCATGTAATTACTAAATACAAATACAAATGCTTTATTGCCATTGACCACAGTACAGTGAAATAGGCATAGTCAGAATTCAGTTGTAAAGAAATTTGCAATTAAAAATCTTAAATTATTACAGTATTCTATAAAATTAATTAGAAAAAATATTTTATACAAAAGGAAATCTAAATTAAAAAACTAAGTCAACCTCACAATTATTTAAGAATTTGTCAGTCGAATAAAAAGGATTATCTGATAGCCACTGCAAAATTTTCTTCCTAAAAATATTAAAAGATGCACTTCGAGCAGACTCATCTACTTTGTTATAAAATTTAATACAGTTGGCTCTGTGAGAAGATCCAAATTTAGTCAGCTTGTGTTGTGGTATATTAATTATTTATTTCGTGTATTATGGCTGAGAATTTCTTCTCTAGTGATAAATAAATTTAAATGCGTTTTTGTACAAATTAAAATATGAAATATGTATAAATTTATTATGGTTAAAATTTTTGTTTGCATAAAGAGTGGTCTGCAATGGTCCAAAAAGGCTGACTTTCTTTTGAATGATCAAAATGTCATGTACCACCGATGAATGACCCCAGAGAATAAGCCCATATGAAATATGAGATTGAAATAGCCCAAAGTAAGCCACTCTCAAATATTCAACAGATAACAGATTTTTTAATTTCCACAGAAGATAGCTTATTCGAGACAATTTACTGCATAGGCTATTAATGTGAGCGGTCCAATTCACTTTAGACTCTATGTTTATGCCTAATAATTTTACTGTTTCAAAATTTTGTAATCGATGAGATAAACTGATCAATAATTTTTGAGTTTTTTGTTGGTTACATAGTAATTTATTTGAGGAAAACCAATTCAATGTATTCAGTTCAGCTGATTCTATAGTCTGTAGAAGATTCATTAAATTTAACTCACTGGTAAAAAGAGTTGTATCATCTGCATAGATGACAGATCCAACCTCTATGTTGTTTGGTAGATCATTAATGACTATGGAAAAGAAAAGTGGCCCCAAAACTGAGCCCTAAGGTACTCCCAATGTAATTTTTGATACTGCAGAATTTACACCCTTAACCGTGACAATTTGCCTCCTATTTGTCAAGTAAGACGAAATAAGGTGGCATGCATGTTCAGAAACTCCATAAAATTTTAGTTTTTCTAAAATAATATTAAAGGGCACACAATCAAAGGCTTTGCCATCAATGATAAAGCAACACATTCTCTTTTATCGATTGCATCAAGAGAGTTGTTCACTATCTCCATAACAGCAGTTGTTGTTGAACGACCAACTCTAAAACCAAACTGTGAATTAGTTATAAGATTTGAATGTTCAAAGTAAAAAAGAAAGCTGCCTATACATTAGAGATTCAAAAAATTTAGAAAAAAAGGGACTATTGAAACTGGTCTATAATTTTGGAGGAGCAGCTTTTCTCCTTTTTTATATTTTGGAATTACTTTTGATAATTTAAGTAGGACAGAGAAGTACCCAGCTTCAAAGCATCTATTTAGGACATAAGAGAGAGGTTCCTCAATGACATCAATTGTTTTCTTTACTATATGATTTTACAAAAAATATACATCCATGGTTTCAGAATTTTATAGTTTAGAAACTACATTAGTTATATCTTCTGAATCTACAGCTTGCCAATGAAAAGAATTAGGAGGACTGGTACTTTCTCCAAGAAGATCAGAGAATGAAGTATTAGTTTGAGGAGTGTTACCTGAAAGTTCAACTACTGAGTCAAGGAAAAATCTATTCAGTTGTTCAGGATCTAGATTTATTTCTTGTGAGCTACCAGATGAATTCTCTAGCTTAATAACATTCCAAGCAGCTTTACACCTGTTAGGGGCTGTCTCAATAAAGTTCTCACAGGCTTGCCTTTTTGCTTCAGCCAGTTTACGTCTATAATTACGTTTACTCTCCAGATAAGTAGTGTAAGCCATTTGAGTCTGCTCAGAACCAATCATTCTTAGATACTTATAAACACCAAATAAGTACATCACGACATTCATTTCTGCAGATAGCTCATCAGTATACCATTTTACTTTTCTAACTTTCTTATTAAATTTGTTTGACTTACTTACTACAAGTGAACAATAAAGCCAAAGATCAATATAATATTTAAAGAATCCCTCAAATAATTGCTCAACACTCAAATTTCAGAATCATACTCATTATTTATTTCCCAGTTTGTATTATTTAGCATGTCGGTAAATAGTTTTATTTCATTATCAGTCTGTTTTCTTTGATATAACTTGCTACTTTGACTATTAGTATTAGACATTACATTAGCACTATCTATACATAAATCTATTACATGTGAATTATGGTCAGCAAACTACCCCTCAAAAGAGATGACCTTATAAAATTAAGAATTAGTTGGACTTTTCCAACGCGTCTTGTGTTTAGAATCTACACAACGTTTCGAGAGTTGGATAAACTACTCCCGTTTTGACCTCAGAGAGGTGAAGAGATGACCTCAAATAGGATACGAGAAAATTTTACCAGAATGTTATCAATGCATGAATTTAGGCGAGTAGGGGTTTGAACAGTACAGAATAAGTTAAGAGATCTCAGTAAATTAGAGAAACTTTTTGAACTTTGATTTTGAATATTATTCAATTCAATATTAAAAACTCCACAGACGGTTATTAAGGTGCTACTATTCAAAATTTTCTTAACTGCTAATTCAAAATTTTTAAAAAAGGTTTCCATATTACCATGAGATGATCGATATAAAATCATTATTACCACATTCTCTTTGACTAGTTTCATACAAGAAAATTCTGAATGTAATTCATCACAGAAGTTGTCTAATACAATTTCCTTATAGTCAAGACTGTTTAATAAATATTCCAGCTCTACCATTCTTTTTTACTTTCCTACAAAAAAAACTACCCAGTAAGAAACCTTAAGGAACATACAAATCAACTTCCCCAGTCAGTAACCAATGCTCTGCTATACAAATAATATCAATAAATATAAATATATAAATTATAAATATAATATAAATCATCATTTCAATCAAAGGACACTGTTAAAATAAAAGAAAATTCAAATATATCCACATATTCATATAAAGTTAAACTAGTGTGTCTAATGTTCTTAAATGTTGACAGGGTATTTGCTGATCGGCTTGACGTTCACCATGCTTACTCTCACCATTTTCTACGACATTCCGCAACTCAACTTTGGTGTTCTGTTTCTGCGTCGCTCAGATGAATCTACAACAGACCCTGAGAAAGTTCGACTTCAAGGTCCTGGAAACCTTGTCCCGAAGTACACACAGCAACATGACGACCAGCACATACCTGTCAAGATGGACACCCCCACCCCCGAGGATACTACCCCTGTGCACGCTCGCCCTTAGATATATAGATATATTAGAGATATCCTTGCATATCTTCACCTCTTTACCCTTTACCATTCCTTAAAGTATTTTTGTACTCCAAATCTCATATAGTACTTACACTTGTTCATGACTTATATGGGAATCCACGTCAAAATGTGATATGTATTTTAGTTCACTTTTTTAAGGTTTATTTTTTGTGCTAATGAAATGTTGTATTTAAGAAATTTTGTTGGCATTAAAACTTAACTCATGAATAATGAGCTCGGAGAATGCATGCATATATGAATCTGAAATTGGGTAAAATAAAAAATTAAAACAACTGAGTGTGCTAGTTTTGTGATTGTAAAGACAAATGGATAAATCAGTGGCGTAGATACGGGGGGGGGGATAAGGGGGATATATCCCCCCCCCATAACAATCACCTTTGCTAATAATTTCAAAACAAAAATATTCTGAAATACCGCTACGCAATAACAAATTCAGTAATAGAATAAGCAGTGCGTTGATGTTATTGTATGTTGCATGTCGAAATACAGCATATGAGAGTATTCGAATTAATTAAGTGATCTTCCCCGACTGGTCTGCCAGTCATCCCTACCACCATTAAGATCTCTTAGCCGAAGAATGGTTGAGGTGTCAAATTTAAGGTAAAGTGGTTATATAGGGAATTGCATTATTATTCAAAAACATTTTTAAATATAATTACCTCGTAATTTTATTCGATAATTAATTGACAAATCGCATCTAGTTAACAAAACAATGAGTGTAAAATAACAAGCTGTAAATCTTGTTTAGGATAAAAACATAAAAATATAATTACTTAGATAATCACTTTACCTTTACCTTTATTTTGACACCTCAGCTATTTTTACGACAGTCAATTAATTTGTACCCAATTAATTTGTATTGCTGTCCAAACATTAACATTGTTCTTATGGGACCAGAGTTCAAGATGGCAGCGGAGGTATTGCATGATCTTTACATAGTATTTAACTCATCGAAATGTCCCTTATGTACCCTACACTACATCCTCTAGAATAAGTTTTACTCGGAGGGGGGGTATTTATATCCCCTCCCATGAAAAAACTGTATCTACGCCACTGGGATAAATTATATCGACTTTATATTTATGTAAGGAACCAATTATCTTATGACCATGAGGATGACCTAAGCTTCAGAAAGTTAAATTTTCATCTACCTCTCTCTATCTCTCTATGTATAGCAGAGTAGAGTAGCAGAGCAATAATGTTTCTTTATTAGGATAGACTTATTCAACCTTTGTGATATTTGTTAAAAAGGATTTTCATCAAAAAAATCCATAGGAAGATGCCCACCAATAATGTAGATAACATACTTTCAACGTAATTTATTTCCATTGAATTAGCATACTGTACATTTGTAAATTAGTGCAGTATATTATTTGTTAATTTTGATATCAATTTTTAGAGTTTTTGTGCTGACAGAATTTAATGTTCCAACCCTCCTTAAAATTGTTTTAGTACTATCACCTTACTGAATATGCTACCACAAAAACAAGTGCCATAAGGTTTTTATTTTTATGTTACACTTTATCCATGATATTATTGGCGGGATGAAGTAAATTTATTATTGCATGCATGTAGGTATAACTTATCACCAACTAAAAAAACTTAAAGCTTAATTAAATCAAAGAAAACTCATCTGGTTATATTTTTAAATAAACATTTTAGTGAAACCAACCAATGCAATTATCTCATGTAATCTCATCTATTAAAATAATGCTTTATTTTTGTAATTAAAATGTTTATTTTTTATAAATAAATGTAGCCATTAGGTTTGCTGTGATTTCAATTCATAAGAACATATATTACAGTTGGAGTATTCTATGGAGAGTATAATCGTTAGAATAGAACATCCATATTTTTAGAAGTTGTACAAAAATAATGTCATTTTATGGATAAACCGCTATGGCTGAAAATGTGACGAATAAATGATCTAAACTGTTAATTGTTTATGGGTTCATTTTTCTGCATATATTATTTCCTCTTCATTATCCTTAATGTAATACAAAATGAAGAATATGCGGTAAAGGAATTAGGAATGAGGAACAATCAAGGGATCTAATGTATAGTATACTTTTTCATCACTCTATATGAAATATTTAATATATTTGTGCAAGGTCAACAAGTCCTAAGTTGTAAGAAAAGTTATGGTTAGTACACACAATCTCTTTCTACTTTACTAATAAATAGCAGTGTCATTGTCTCATGTTGTTATAATAAGTCAAAATGAACCTGAGACTAATGTTTTTTAAAAGTGTCCCCTCTCACACAGCACCTTTATCTATAACACCATCATAGTCTGAGATACAATGCGGCATCTGTATTTAGTGCATTTTAAATGCTACATTGTCTGAGCTATTGTTATATGGGATGGTAGCGTCGTTCTGTAATCCTTTGCTACTTGGAAGTCACAAATTGTAGATAGTTGTGAGCGATTGTTGGTGGGGGTAGTGTTCTATTGTGTAGATTAACATCCACACTATTGAATACTACGTTAATCCGCAAGACCATCCTCATAGACCAGCTCATAATTCAGAGGCAGTGGTTCGGATTCCGCGTTAAACTGTAGGTCCCTTAGTTGCCATCGGCTGTTAGGCTATTACTTAACAGTTCTTTCTAAGGAACATGTCAGCCTTAGTCAGTAACAAAGACTACAAGATTGCGCCACAATCATCGTACGAGGGTCATTCAATAATTAAAGAGACAAACGCAGGTCTGGGGAGAAATCTGTTAGTAGGGTACTGTCTATTCTAATTCATGTTGAATTTATAGTCTTGAATTTAGTGTATAGCCTAATTCATACTAAAAATTATAAAAGTGTAAAATATGAATAAGGATTATACAACAGAAAATAATGTAATAAAATGTGAACAGAAAATATTCAAGACTTTGCTTGATTTTAAGTCTGTTTAGAACAAATATCCAGTTTTGGTTAATTCTGAAATTTACCTTTTAATTTCATCTCAAAATCATAATTATTATATATATATATATACATATATATATATATATATATATATATATGTGTGTGTGTGTGTGTGTGTCTGTCTGTGAACACAACAACTCTTGTTAAAATGGTTCGACAATGACCAAATTTGATAGAGATGTGTATTCCTACATTTGCTCAGACGAGTTCGTAGTCCAGACATATCGGTGAATTTGAACAGGTAGTTTCGGGGAGGGGGGGGTTTGTACTCAAAAATTGGGTTATATGCATTTTTCATATGTAATTTTAAAATTGTATTTAATTTTAAATACAATTTACAGCTTAAAAACTATACAATTTAGTTCCTTAAAGTTGTTCTCTATCTCTAACGGTTACCGAGATAATTAACCCTTAAAGCGCTACTGAAAATAACACTCCCTGCTCATTTAGGTTGAAAAAAATCAAAATCATATTTTCCCAATGTTCTTTTTGCATTTAGGTAGCTTGAATAAAGTAGAAATCAGAAATATGCTTCATTTTTATTTATTGAACATTTTAACACTATTTTTCAGGTATCAAAAAAAGTTATTTATGCAAAAAATTCTGAGCGCTTGATATAAAACTTGTAGGCTTACATAAATGGTTAAATAAACGAAAAATAACTGATTCTATACACGGAAACAGTGAGAAGAAACATGTAAATAAAGTAAAAACATTATGTACATTACCATTAAGCATAGTTTTGCATCGCATGATATGCCTCAAAACAGTCAGCCATTCACAAATTCATCAAATTCCGGATCTTCTGAATGAGCCATATTTCACTTTATATTATATTATTTAGATTCACAAACATTCACACTACATTAGCTGTTTACTTCTCAAACACAACACAAATAAACACACGTCAATGGATGTCAACAAACAACGATTGAAACAATGAATACAGCTGGTCGTAGTGGCGCGTTAATTTTCTCGTCAAAAGCAGTTCGAGAGCGCTAGAATACAGGATGGATGGATTGTTAGGTTTCAGTGGGCTGAAGGCCCACTGCGGCTGTTATAGGACTACGTCCTCTTCAGCCAAGGATAGGTTTTGAGGTTAGGTTTTGTTGCGGGTTGAGTGAGGTTTTGGTTGCGGGTACTGTGGTTATGGTCAGTGAATGGATGGTTTCGGTTTAGGAACACATTAAGCTATGGTGGGAGGTTGGCTAGGTGGTGGATGGTGAGGCTAGGACGGTCGGTGAAATAAGGATCGAAGAAGGGTTGTAGGATGTCAGAGGTTCGGGCTCGGTCGAGGTACTTTGTGTTGAGGTGATGGAGGAAGTCACGGAGGGGTGGGATGGAGTGGGCGTCGTATACCGAGGCATTGCGGGCCCAGGGGGGAGATGAGAAGCCAGGCGTAGTGCCCTTCTCTCGGTGGCTTCCAGGCTGGAAAGGAGTCGGTCTGGAGCGGTAAGTAGTAGAGGATGGGCGTAGGTGATGACTGGACGGATTATGGATGAGTATAGGGTTGCTAGGGTGGAAGTGGAGCAGGGGCGGGTGCGGTTATTTAAAATCCGGAGGGCACGTAGACGGGAAGTGGCACGCTTTTTTGCGTCTAGGATGTGGGAGGAAAAGGTAAGGCGGGAGTCGAGTTTTACCCGAGGTAGGTACATGTCTGGGTAAATGGGAGGTGGACATTATTGAGGAAGATCGGATTGGATTGGAATTTACGGAAGCGGCGGGCACGAAAGTTGAAGAAACAGAGTTGGGTTTTGGATGGGTTGATTAGGATACGCCACCTGTTGCAGTAGGATAGGTAGTCGGAAAGGGTTTGGTTCATGCGGCGGATTGTGACATTGTGGTGTCGGTGGGAAGTCCAGAGTAGTGAGTAAATGTCGGTTCTGGAACCGTTAACATGGATGGCGGTTCTGGAACCGTAACATGTATGGCGGTTCTGCAACCGTTAACTTGGATGGGTTGTTCTGACACCAATATTATAGGCTAGTTTAACATGTATGGTGGTTCTGAAACCGTTAACTTGGAAGGGGGTTTCTGACACCAATATTATAGGCGAGAAAATAAGAAATACATATGAGCTGGATAGTACAGGGATGATTCAAACCATAGTGCTGTACCTATTTTTCATCCTTATTTGCATTGGGTTGTATTATGGACGTTTTGTCACGGAGAGCAATACGTCTAATACCAAACCACAGCAAGGACTTATTTCTAGTACATTTGCTTTTATGGTTGAATTTAAGGTGGATAGGTGGATATTTTTTATTTTATTGTATTTTACAGTTTTAAAATTAAATAAATCATTCAATATTTCATTAGGTCTTTTTTCTGTTACTACTTGTGGGTCTTGAGTTATTCCGGCTTTTGAACTTTATTTCATAGTTTGTTAATTGTAATATTTGCTATCACTTGGTATCAAACTATTTGCATTGGGTTGTATTATGAACGTGTTATCACACAGAGCAATACGTCTAATACCAAACTACATCAAGGACGTATTCATACTACATTTTTGCTTTTATAGATTTTTTAATTAAATAAATCATTCAATATTTCATTTAGCTTTTTTTTCTGTCACTAGTTGTTACCCTTGTATCTTGAATTTTTCCAGTACTTGAATCGGATTTCTTGGTTTGATATTTGTAATATTTGTAAATGTACTAGAAATAAGTCTTTGCTGTGGTTTGGTATTAGACGTATTGCTCTCCGTGACAAAACGTCCATAATACAACCCAATGCAAATAAGGATGAAAAATAGGTACAGCACTATGGTTTGAATCATCCCTGTACTATCCAGCTCATATTTATTTCTTATTTCCTCACCTATACACCTTAAATTCAACCATAAAAGCAAATGTACTAGAAATAAGTCTTTGCTGTGGTTTGGTATTAGACGTATTGCTCTCCGTGACAAAACGTCCATAATACAACCCAATGCAAATAAGGATGAAAAATAGGTACAGCACTATGGTTTGAATCATCCCTGTACTATCCAGCTCATATTTATTTCTTAATTCCTCGCCTATACACCTTAAATTCAAACAAATATGAAAATGTACTAGAAATAAGTCCTTGCTGAGGTTTGGTATTAGACGTATTGCTCTCCGTGACAAAACGTCCATAATACAACCCAATGCAAATAAGGATGAAAAATAGGTACAGCACTATGGTTTGAATCATCCCTGTACTATCCAGCTCATATTTATTTCTTAATTCCTCGCCTATACACCTTAAATTCAAACAAATATGAAAATGTACTAGAAATAAGTCCTTGCTGTGGTTTGGTATTAGACATATTGCTCTCCGTGACAAAACGTCCATAATACAACCCAATGCAAATAAGGATGAAAAATTGGTACAACACTATGGTTTGAATCATCCCTGTACTATCCAGTTCATATTTATTTCTTAATTCCTCGCCTATACACCTTAAATTCAAACAAATATGAAAATGTACTAGAAATTAGTCCTTGCTGTGGTTTGGTATTAGACGTATTGCTCTCCGTGACAAAACGTCCATAATACAACCCAATGCAAATAAGGATGAAAAATAGGTACAGCACTATGGTTTGAATCATCCCTGTACTATCCAGCTCATATGTATTTCTTATTTTCTCGCCTATAATATTGGTGTCAGAAACCCCCTTCCAAGTTAACGGTTTCAGAACCGTCATACATGTTAAACTAGCCTATAATATTGGTGTCAGAACAACCCATCCAAGTTAACGGTTGCAGAACCGCCATACATGTTACGGTTCCAGAACCGCCATCCATGTTAACGGTTCCAGAACCGACATTTACTCACTACTGTCCAGAAAGCCGTGTCATCAGCGAACTGAGCCAGGCCACTGTTGGTGTCGGTGGGACCACGTGGGATGGGGGCGGGGAAGTCACGGACATAAAGGATGTACAGGAGGGGACTAGCTGAACCCTGGGGAACCCCAGCGTTCAGGGTGAAGGAGGTGGAGAGGGAACCACGGCAGCGGACTTGGGCGGTGCGCCCGTCAATAAAGTGGGAAACCCACCTCATGACGGGTGCGGGGAGCTGGAGGTCAAGGAGTTTTGCCCTAAGGCCATAGTGCCACACGGTGTCAAAGGCCTTTTGGACATCCATTAGGGCGAGGAGGGAGGGGTTGTGGAGGGAGTTGTTCGTCTGGAGGCATGTAACGACCCGCAGAAGCTGATCGTACATGTTTACCCCAGGGCGAAAACCGGCTTGGGAAGGCGGAAGGAGGCTCAGGGAGTTTAGGTGGAGGTGGATTCTCTGGGATAAAATTTTTTCAAAGAGTTTTGAGAGGGTGGAGGTAAGGCTGATGGGACGGTAGTTGGCTGGGTGACGGTGGTCTTTGTGGGGTTTGGGGAAGAGGATGACGTGGGCATGCTTCCAGGATTTGGGAGAGTATCCTAGGAGTAGGATGGAGGTAAAGAGGGTGGTCAGGAGATTGATTAAAGCTGGGGGGGCTTGTTTGATGAGGAGGTTGGATATGCCGTCGGGGCCAGGGGCGGTGTTTCGGAGGTTTCGCCGTTTCCGGTTAATCTCCTGGGAAGTGATTGGGGCAAGTAAGGCGTGGTCGGAGGGGTTGTCTAGGATGGTGTCGGCTGGTGTGAAAATGTCAGGATTTTGGGTTATGGTATTGTTGACGGAGTTGAAGTGGGCTTTATCAAAGTCGGGGTGCATGGGGGTGGAGTGGATGGAGGAGAGAGCATCCCTGAAAGCTTCGGACATGCCTTGGCTATCAGATTTTTATTTCCTAAATATAATCAATTATACATTTTTCTTACGTAAAATAGCATGGTGATTTCAGAAATAACATTTGTGATACTGTAATAATGTCATAACATGATTTTTCGAGTCTATTTGATCGATAATAATTTTCGTTAAAATCTAAAGTCTTGATATCTCGCTTATTGTACGTCCTATTATACAAAAAAATGGCATTTTTAGAATCAGCATTCAATTTTATATAGGTAACATTGGATTATATGATTATATGGGTAGCATTTATTTTTAAGACAAAAGGTTTTTTCGAAAAACTCCTAAGGGGGATGTATGAAAAATATGCCAAAAAATTTTATTCCCTAAATATAATCAATTAAACATTTTTATTACTTAAAATAGCATGGTGATTTCAGAAATAACATTTGTGATGCTGTAATAATGTCATAACATGATTTTTTGAGTCTATTTGATCGATAATAATTTTCGTTTGAATCTAAAGTCTTGATATCTCGCTTATTGTACGTCCTATTATACAAATAAATGACATTTTCAGAATCAGCATTCAATTTTACATAGGATTATATGGGTAACATTTATTTTTAAGACAAAAGGTTTTTTCGAAAAACTCCTAAGGGGGAGGTATGAAAAATATGCCAAAAAAATTTTAATCCCTAAATATATTTAATTACACATTTTTCTTACGTAAAATAGCATGGTGATTTTAAAAATAACATTTGTAATGCTGTAATAATGTCATAACAAGATTTTTCGAGTCTATTGGATCGATAATAATTTTCGTTTATATCTAAAGTCTTGATATCTCAATTATTGTACGTCCTATTATACAACAAAATAGCATTTTCAGAATCACCATTAAATTTTACATTGGATTATATGGGTAACATTTATTATTAAGACAAAAGGTTTTTTCGAAAAACTCCTAAGGGGGAGGTATGAAAAATATGCTAAAAAATTTTATTCCCTAAATATAATCAATTATACATTTTTCTTACGTAAAATAGCATGGTGATTTTAAAAATAACATTTGTAATGCTGTAATAATGTCATAACAAGATTTATCGAGTCTATTTGATCGATAATAATTTTCGTTAAAATCTAAAGTCTTGATATCTCGCTTATTATACGTCCTATCATACAAAAAAAATGGCATATCTAGAATCAGCATTAAATTTTACATTGGATTTTATGGGTAACATTTATTTTTAAAACAAAAAGTTATTTCGAAAAACTCCTAAGGGGGAGGTATGAAAAATATGCCAAAAAATTTTATTCCTTAAATATAATCAATTATACATTTTTCTTACGTAAAATAGCATGGTGATTTCAGAAATAATATTTGTTATGCTGTAATAATGTCATAACATGATTTTTCGAGTCTATTTGATCGATAATAATTTTCGTTTATATCTAAAGTCTTGATATCTCGCTTATTGTACGTCCTAGTATACAACAAAATAGCATTTTCAGAATCAGCATTCAATTTTACATAGGATTATATGGGTAACATTTATTTTTAAGACAAAAGGTTTTTTCGAAAAACTCCTAAGGGGGAGGTATGAAAAATATGCCAAAAAATTTTATTCCCTAAATATAATCAATGAT
>CM041789.1:39183-335753 GCA_023375725.1 Nephotettix cincticeps
TTTAATAATTTTCATACAAGTGTTTTAGATGGTCAGCTTTAAAAGAACACTTTGAAAAGTGAGTGAAAATTCTTACGGGCCGGATTTGATGAATATAATTAAGGAAAAGGTAAAAAAATGTGAAATATGTATTATGGCAAAACCTGTGAAAAGGCGATATGAAGGGGAACTAATTGCGACTCATGCTTCACAACCAATGGAAAAACTGTATGTGGACATTTTTGTACCATTGGTAAGATCAAAACAAGGAAATAATAACGTGTTAATTGTAGTGGATGATGTGTAAAAATACACATAGTTAATTCCTCTTAAGGATAGTAAAGGAATTCCCATTCTCCCCCTAAGGACAACACCTAATTGCTCCTACCTGGCCGGGCGGCCGTGGGCGTTGATCATTCTCGGGGGCTCCTAGTTGACCCTTCTTAATCCTCACTAATGAACGGTTCAGTTCGGCCTTTCCCCAGAACCAAAAAAATGTGTGGGAATTTGGCTACAGCCGTTAGATTAACGCCCAGAAAATATAATGATGTTTAACTTCTCTAAACAATTCATTCCTCTATACGGCAGAGTATGGAAAATTCAACATTTAATACATTTGGTCATTAAACATTTAATTTCAATAAAATTAACTTTCTTCAGTCGTTATCAGTTCGTCAATGCGGAAGGAGCTTATCTAGTCCGCCTGTCTGGCCCTGCGTGTAATAATAATAATAATAATAAATCTTTATTTCTCCACAAGAACAGAAAACAATACAATGTGAAATAATAAATTACAATGATTTAAGGAACAAATTAACTAAACTTAATTACTTAATAAATTAAAATATACATAAAACCTATTGATACTTAACAAATACAGCTCTCTTTAACTTGGGGAGAAATATACACACCCAAGAGAAGACAAAGCCTCTGTGTGTGGGCGGGAGTCTCAGCTAATAATTAATAAGGAAAATATTTCTATAGAGTAACTGAATGAATAAAAATTAATTAAACCTTTAGTATAACAATTTTGTGGAAAAGACAATAAAGAAAAACAAAGTTCACTGATATCTAGGAAGTAAAACAAAAAGTGTGCAGCTATAATGATAATATTATAAGAAGTTGAAGGAAAGGAGACAATGAAAATACAGACTCTGAAATACAGAATACCTACACAGATAATGCAAATATTTACAGCTATACATGACTCGCCAATATTAGGAATACAACTGATCTATCTCAACATATGATTTGGTTAAAAGCCACTTTTTCAAAGATTTCTTAAAAGAACTGATTGACCTGCTCTGTTTTACAGAAACAGGAATGATATTAAAAAATTTAGATGATAAATAAATAAAACACTTTTTAAACAAGGCACAGTTTGGTTTCGGTAAACGTAGAATGTTATGTGCAGTTTGTCTGGTTGAATAATTGTGAATGTTATCCACTGTTGGACCTGCATTACCGCTTAATTTGAAAAATATTGTCAATACTTTAAAAATATATAAATATCTGAAGGGAAGGATATTATGACTCACAAATAAAGGTAGAGAATGAGAATAAAAATTAGCATTACATATTAATCTGAGAAATTTCTTCTGTAGAATTATTACGGATTTTAAATTTGACACATAAGCACCACCATACAAAGAAATTCCATATTCAAGCTTGGAATTGATTAAAGAGTAGTAAACCTGTTTTAAGATGGGAAGAGGACAGTAAAATTTGAGGTGGAAAAAAGATCTAAGCGAGAAACGTAATGAATTCTTTAAACAAGATATATGCATCTTCCATGTTAGATTTTCATCCAAAAATACACCTAAGTATTTGGTAACATTACATTGTTTTATAGAATCACATAAGCAACTAATTTTATTACAATCTATTTTATGGAAAATTAAAGGTGCATTAAAAACATTAGACTGGGATAAAAAAAAATTGATAAAGATTGTTTTAGAAACATTTAGACACAGTTTGTTGTAACTGAACCAAAGTGATATTTTATCTATATCATCCTGTATTATGTGATGAAGCTCATCTAGTGTGCTGGCACAATATGACAATGCTGTATCATCAGCAAATGCTGTTAGGTGTCCATTCAAAAGACCACTGCACAAGTCATTGACAAAAATTAAAAATAAAATAGGACCAAGGACTGATCCTTGAGGAACGCCAAAGGAGAATTTTAATTAATCCTTTTAATTTTAACCAGCTGCCTCCTCCCTGAAAGATATGACCTAAACCATGAAAGTGGTACACCTCTTATTCCTGCTGATTCTAGTTTGTTCAAGAGCAAAACATGGTTGATAGTATCAAATGCCTTACTAATATCTAAGAACAAACCAGCTGTTTTATTACGAGTTGTACTATTTAAGTTTCTATAAATATTTGACATGAAGTGTTGAAGTGCTAACTCTGTACTAAGGCCTTCTCTAAAACCAAACTGATTTGGCAAAAAAAATCTATTGTTATCTAAAAATCTGACGAGTCTATTTTTTACTAATTTTTCTAGCAATTTTGAAAGCACAGGAAGCAGTGATATTGGGCGGTAGTTCTCTTCGTTACACTTGTCTCCTTTCTTAAATATATGAACTACTGTGGCAATTTTTAAGATGTCGGGGAAAAAACCCCTAGTAATACTTAAATTGAACAATTCTGTTAAAACTGGTGTGATCTCAGCACATATATTTCGAATAAGAGCTGCAGAAAGGAACTCATCACCTGTACTTTTGTGAGGGGAAAGAGTACTAATCAACTTTGCTACTTCATGCTCAGTGATATGGGACTAAAAAAAATAGAATTTAAGTTATTCACTGTCTTAAAAAATTGGGAATAGACTGACTGACGTTGAGGAGAGGGATCTTTACATGAGGCTGCAACTCTTTCAGGAACTTGAATGAAGTATTCATTAAAAATATTGGCGATATCACTATCACTACTAATAAGAGAACCCTCCTTCTTAAGCAATATATCAGGATGTCTTGAACCTTGGCCTTTTATAATGCTGTTTATTACTCGCCATTGCTTCCTACTATCCTTAAAATTAGCATGAAATAATTTACTGTAATATGTAAACTTAGCAACCTTAATCCAATCTCTTATTTTGTTCTGATAATTATTAAATTTATCTCTATTTTTTTGGGATGGATTTCTTTTGTGTAGCTTGAATAATTTATCTCTAACAGTAAAAGCCTTTAGCAAACCAGCATTCATCCAAGGTTTAAGCATTTTATTATTTTTTAAATGCTTAATTCGAGAAATTGTGCAGCTATCAATCAAAGTTAAAAATTTGGCATAAAACAGTTCATAAGCATAATTAACATCCAACGTTCCAAATACATCATTCCAAACAGTTTCAACGATTTTAGTTTTTAATTCATTATAATCTACATAGAAGCTTGAAATATTATTCACATATTTTATACATAAATCATAATTAACCAAACAAGCTATTGTGCGATGGTCAGTTATATTTGATTCTATTACAGATACTTTGGTTGCATTGTATAATCTGGACCTAAATAATATGTGATCTATAAGTGAAGAGGAATTACCTTGGACACGAGTGTCAATATCAATTAATTGTTCAAAACCCAGATTTGAAATACTGTCCGGATAAAAATCGGTTTCAATATTATCTAGTTTGACATTTATATTAAAATCTCCCAAGCATATAATATCATGGCATACTAG
Organism: Nephotettix cincticeps; assembly: GCA_023375725.1. Taxonomy (NCBI): domain Eukaryota; kingdom Metazoa; phylum Arthropoda; class Insecta; order Hemiptera; family Cicadellidae; genus Nephotettix; species Nephotettix cincticeps. The sequence goes on from CM041789.1 coordinate 42,856, forward strand.
ACAACATTTGTGATAGATCGTGAATAACATCCCTTGAGTTAGATGAATGCCAACGGTATAAGCCTAGAATATAGAAATTAACTCTTGATAAAGTACAAGAAATTAGTACAGTATCGCAACCCTCAATAACACATTCACAAAAAACTGAGGAGATAGATTGATGAATATAAACGATAACACCACTGCTACGCAAACTAGAATTACAAGAAGAATAAACATTAAAATCATTAATACTATAAAGTGTAGTCTCTTCGTTATTTACCAACCATGCTTCTGTAAGGACTATAACATGTGGCTTATATTTTAGACAATTTATATATGAGATAAATTTATCAAAGTTTCTATTTACACTCCTGATATTTCGATGCATAAAAAGAGTTCCCTTTTCATTGTCAAACAACTTATTAAATTCATCTAAACCATTACTAAATGTTGCAGAGTTCATTAAAAATTTTACAAATATTATAATTTATTATCTTTAAATACTATGCAATTTATAAGCTGTGAATTAAAATAAACTACTACAATACCAATCTGTAATATATATTTGAAATGTTACGCTAATGTAGGGAATTTTAAAGCTTACTATTCAAATGAATTGTACAATATGACGATCATTATTATTAGTTCAGTAATTATTAAAGCATCTAAAACATAATTAAGATAATGTCCATGAAAAAGTTGATAAATCCAGCAGCAGGATAATGTGCCCTTCGTGACCTTGTAGATAAGCAGCTAAATCTACTATCTGTAGTCCAGTTGTTATCAGTGCTCCTAAAACCGGCATGTCTAGGGTTTTCTTTGTGTCCACACAAGAATAATATTGAATAATTGTCTCTAACTTGAGTCTGTCCATCCAAACTTGTACCAATCAACATAGCTTTATTTAACTTTGGCCAAATCATCAAAGTTGGTAATCCTAAATATATCTTTGCTGTCCCTGTCCTTCCTCATAAATATTTTTGAGTTCATGATCCAAAGAAATTCAAACTGTTTAACCTTTTTGATTTGACTTGCCTCATAAAATAGCTTTTTGAAGAAAGGAGTCAGGTGATCATTTACAAAAACATCATTTGGGGGAGAACTTTCAACCAGAACATTAGATTTAATTTTTTCTTTCTTAGCCCTTTTCAAAAAATTGTCACGTTTTTGCCTGTTACTGAACTGTACAACAATCGGGCGAATCTTTTTATTCTTTTTACTACTCACCTGAACTCTGTGTGCAGCCTGAATATCTTGTTCCACGTTGATAGGCTCATTGATAGCAGCTGCAATTTTACTCACTACTTGTAGTACATATTCATTTCCAGTTTCAGGTACACCTTCAATTATAACATTAGAGTTACGTCCATATTGAAGCAGTTCCTCAAGTTGATTTTTAAGTGAACCCACTTCTTTGTTCAGCTTCTGGTTCTCCTGAGCTATAGTTTTACTATTTTTTTCTAGATCTGAGACGCGTTTTTCAGCATCATTTATTTTAACCAAAAAGTCGTCAATTTTATCAGAGCAAAATTTTACAGATCTTTCCAATTCAACAAATGAAACACCAACTTCCTTAAACTTACTTTCAATTGCATTTTGCACTATCTTTTCTATCCTCCTTTCAAGTTTTTCCAGATAACCTTCCGTTAAATTACCTTGACTGTCCTGAAGCTCCGACACTGAAGAAACACTTGAAACACTCCCAGAGTCCTTTTTCAAATTTCTACATAATATACAACAGTATGTTTCACGCCTTGAACTTCCCATTTGTCGCCATGATTTTTCGGCAACACCAGCACAAACATAATGTAATTTACAATTACTAATAGCACACTTAACATAATCATTATCAGGAGGGAGCTCCTGTCCACACGAAGAACATAAATTCATGTTTGACAAAACAACAGAAACAAGGAAAACTGATGTGCACTGCTTGACTGCCAGACTGAGACTGTAGGTTAGGTGTGTCTTAATACACCTAACCTACAAATTGTGCACATTCTTTATCAAGTTTTAATTTTAATAGAATTACGTATTTTGTTACGATAAGTTGTGACTATGTCTAAAAAGTGCGGTAAGTGCGACGTCGAGTGTTCTGGTGATCCTGCCGACGACGTGTGTTGTGTTGAGTGCGGCGACGTGCAACACGTGGCGTGCGCGGGTCGAACCACGAGGAACCGTCAGTTCAAGTGTGACAAATGTAAGGACTCTGCATCCATGTCTAGTATAAGTGATAATGAGGAATCCAATATTTTAAAAGCCATTAACAGCTTGAAGAGTGATTTTAAAAACACCTTAAATAAAAATCTCGCAAAGATGGAAGAAAAAATCAATATTCATTGATTCATATTCATATAAATATGAAATATGAATTTATTTTATTAATTTATTAATTATTAATTATTTTATTATTATTATTTTATTATTATTTTATTAATTTATTTTTCATTATTTTTTCGAACATATTCATGTTCGTGGTAAAATAGGAGAGTTGGAAAAACGCATTGTCTTATGGCAGGAGTCATTGGACGATTCACTTAAGGGCATAAAAAATGAGAATATAGCATTGCGCAAAGACTACGACTCGCTCGTGTCGAGATGTGACGACCTATCTCGACAGGTCACCGCGCTCACTGACAGCTTGCATGACCTCCAGCAATACAGCAGAATTGACAACCTAGAGATCGTTGGCATCCCTCTCACTAAGAATGAAGACGTATATACTGTTCTCCAAGCTGTAGCCAACGCCATCAAGACGCCGTGGAGACGTGAGGACGTGTCGGTCGCGCACCGGCTACCATTAGGACGCCAGCCGCACCCGAACATCGTCGTCAAGTTCACCAGCAGAACCACCAAGTCTACATGGTTACAGTCTGCCAGGAAGATCAGGCTAACCGCCAACATGCTGCATAGCGGTTTCCGCAATACGCCCGTATATATCAATCAGCACCTCGCGGGTCACGTCAAGGCTACTTTAAGCAGAGCCAAACAACTGGTCACAGAAAAACGACTGGCATATACTTGGGTATCTGAGGGAAAAGTGTTGGTCAAGAGGACGGCGGAGGAAAGAGCGAGGCGGGTGAGGAGTATCGAGGACGTGGAGGCGGTGGCAGCGGGGGAGCGGCAGCGGCAGCGGTACAGCGGAGGTGGAGGCAGCAGTCAGGAAAGCCGGGACGACGGAGCTGCAAAATGAACTCTTAACCATAAGTACAGAACTTGGTCCGAAATATATTTGGCAAGTAACATTTAAAGTAAAGCATGTCAAAATAGACATTTTTTCTAAATATTTATAGTTTAAAATTAATATTAATGAATAAAATAATTTGAATTTGGCTATAGCTTTGAATTGCATAATTTATCAATCTTATTATTATGATTATTTTTGTTTAGTAAAGTTTTCGATAATATAATAAAGATATTTTTTTACAATATTAAAAATAAAGAAAATAAAAAAAACATATTTTTAATTTAGATTATTTTTATTTTTATAATTAATTATTAATATTAGATGCAAGATGCAGATTTTAATTTGGCCATAGCTTTTAATTGCATTAATTTATAAATCTTATTATTATTATTATTAATATTATTATTTTTACAACAAATATTTGTATAATATAAATAAAACAGGTAAAATTATGCATATATTTCTGTACATGTATGTATGTGTGTGTGTATTTGTGTATGTATGTGTATATGTGCATGTTTGCGTATGTGTATATGTATATATATGCATATATATATTGCATTAATATTATCAGATAAAATTATTTAAATTTTTGCCATAGCTTTTAACTGCCCAACCTTGTTATTATCATTTTCTTTAAGCCAGTCTGATTATTATTATTTATACCTTTAACAACACAAAGAATAAAGTCACATTTTTTACTGCACATTATAGTAGTTCTTTTTCGTTTGTAAGTTAATGAAAAAATGCATAATATTTTATAGAAAAAATACGAGTAAAATGCTTATACATACATAAAACGGTTTATATTTTCTTGATTTTGTATCTTTATCAATGTATTTTATTATTCTTATTACTATTCAAGTGAGACTGTAGGGCTAGGGCACAAGCTGGTCAAAGTAGGAGGTGAAAAGTTTTTATTTATTTATTCTTCTGAAATTTTTCGTTACTTTTTGTCCTTTATATTATAATTAATTTTGTATTATTATTTTGTTACTATGGAAGATATAGATTTCATTATTGAAAATTATAGAAAGATCAACTGTTATTCAATAGACAATTTTTCTGATATAGAAGTAGTTTTTAATAGGGATGAAAGCTGCTTAAACTTTTTATATTTAAATATTCGTAGCTTCAAAAAGAATTTTGATTCATTATTAACTTCATTGCATGCATCGAATTTGAGATTTGATTTTATTGCGCTGGGAGAAACTTGGATGAGTAGAGATGGGGGTGGTGTGAATTTGAATGGATATAAATTGTTTTGTACGTCCAAGGGAAAAAATCGAAATGATGGAGTGATGGTGTATGTGAGTGATAGAGTGAATGTGTGTGCGAGCGGCGAACTGGAGCTGGGCGACGTGTACGGACTGTCACTGGACTTTGTGCACCAAGATAAGCGCTGCAACCTTGTAGTGGTGTACCGCACACATGACAGCGACATGAACACATTCACCAACGGTCTCGAATTACATTACGAGGCCATGTCAAATTCAAAAACTTACATTTTTATGGGAGACACAAATGCAAACTTACTTCACACGGACAACAGGACAGAGCGCTACTTGGATGTTTTATACGAATGTGGTTTTGTTAATGGCATAAGTTTTCCCACCAGAGAGTTGGGAAATAGTAAATCATCCATTGACCACATTTTTGTGAAGCATTGTGACACAGACGCACTCAAAACTGCAGTGGTGAGGACGGATATCACAGATCACTTCGCTGTCTGTCTTCAGATGAACTTTTGGTAAAATACTTACGTACAAATTTTATAGACACATACATTGGCAAAAATTCACTTGACATGCACATTAAGGACTATGATTAGACTGACATTTTACAGAAAAATGAAATCAATGAATCATCAAATCTAATGTTTCAAAAAATTAAGGAATGCGTAAATAAATCTACTAGAACAAAATGTAGTAGGAGCTCCCGTATCAGAAAATTAAAACCATGGATTACTAGTTGTCTTGTTAAAAAGATCAGGGAAAGAGACAAAATAAGTAAAAAAGTATTAAAACAGCCCTTTAATCCGGAACTAAAGAACTCTTTTCTTAAAATAAAGAATGAATTGAAAATAGAAATTAGGGACGCCAAAAATAATTATTATAGGAGAAACTTGACTGAATGTAAAAGACTAACCCCAAAAAATTTTGATTATTATTGAATGAGTTGGCGGGTAAAAGTGTAAAGAAAGACATTTTCCCACTTACTCAGATCACGGAAAACAGACTTGACATAGGAACAGACTCGGATCCCAGACCGCAGGTGGCGAACTTATTCAATGATTACTTTTCTCAAGTAGGACAAAACTTGGCAACAAACATTGACAGTAGCGGGCCACCTGTGGTTGATGACGCTGACTACGCCACTGACTCTGTCCTGACACTACGAACTGTGACAGAACAAGAACTATTCCACTATGTTACTGGACTACGCGGAGGCTCAGCTCCGGGGTATGATTGTGTGTCAGCAGGTTTACTAAAAGACAACTGGGAGACTCTACGGCACCCACTTTTGCACATTATGAACGTGAGTATCCGGTCGGGCGCGATTCCTGATGCTTTCAAAATTGCCAAAGTTATTCCGCTCTTTAAGGCGGATGACGTCACTAAACCTTCTAATTTTAGGCCGATTTCGTTGTTGAGCGTGTTTACAAAGATTTTGGAAAAAATAGTTAAAGATCAATTAAGTAGCTACTTGCACGAACTCAATATTTTAACTTCACGGCAGTTTGGGTTTAGGAAAAAAATTAATATTTCGGATGCTTTGTTTGAAGTAAGTAAAGATATTAATTTAGCAATAAGTAGGGGGAACCGGGTATTATTAGTATTTTTTGATCTAGCTAAAGCCTTTGATTCTGTAGACAGGTGTATGCTATTTAAAAAGCTCGAATTGATTGGTGTCAAAGGATTGGCATTGCAATGGTTTAAATCATATTTTCATGATAGAAAGCAGTTTGTCTCGATAAATGGAGCTAAGGGAAGTTTAAAATCAGTAGATTATGGGGTTATTTAAGGAAGCACGCTGGGCCCTTTATTATTTCTAATTTATATAAATAATATTGTAAAATTAGATGTTATGGAGAAATTTTACCTATTTGCAAATGATACATTAGTTATGTTTGAGGGGGAAAATTGGGATACAGTTTTTGCGATTGCTGAAAGGGGAGTGGCTAAAAATAAAAAATGGTTTGACCAAAATGTTTTAACACTCAATATAGATAAAACTAAATTCATGCCAATTTCCCTTAGAGCCAGTGGAGACACGCCCAACAATGATCTAAAAATTCTAACTATTCTAACTAATCTAACTAATCTAATCTAACTATTCGTGTGACACACAAGAAAACAATATTTGTGACTGTCCTCTGATTGATAGAGTTCAAAAGTACAAATATTTAGGCATAATCATTGACTCTAAACTTTCATGGACAGATCACGTTTCATATCTAAATTCTAAATTGAGAAAATTTATATTTGCTTTTTTCCAGCTTCACCAGGTACTTGATATAAATGAAATCAGAATTGCTTACTATGCTTATGTGCAGTCACTCATTGAGGGTGGGATGATAGCCTGGGGCGGTGCATACAGTGGCAATTTGCAGCCAATTGTGGTCACGCAAAAGGCTATAATTAAAGCTGCCCTAGGAAGGTGTCGTCGCTACCCTTCGGATGCTCTATTTGCTGAGATGAGTGTTCTGGACGTTAAGCAACTATTTATAAAAACATTGGCACTATTCATTTTTAAACACTCCGGTGACTTATTTGAACGCATATCCCATGACTACAGAACAAGACATGCTTTGGGGGTAGGTTTACGTGTACCGAGACTGACAAAAACCTTTTCCACTACAAACTGTTACTATGTTGCTCACACTTTGTTCAACAATCTACCTCAAGACCTACGGAACTGTGGCTGTACGGTGACGGTTTACAAAAAAAGAATTTTACAGTGGCTCATAGCGATTGGCAGACAGGGGGCCAACATTGTCTTGACTTCAACTTACAGACATTAACTTTCCTGCTTGATGGCGTAAAAGATTGTGTGTTTGCTGGTGTGCTTGTGTTGTGTGAGTGAAGGAATGTATGTGAATCTGATTGCCTTTATGGGGCGGGGGTGGTTGATGGGATTCCATATTTCTCCCAGAGTTGTTTTGTTTGGTCTAAATCGATTCAAATTTTTATTTATTTTTTTTTTGTAAATTCAGTAATAAATCATTAGGAATTTTACTAGGAACTATTGAACATAAAAGACTATCTTTTTATTACTATGCATTAATTTTTTTTTCTCTTCATCGCAGTTTAGGCAGCAGTCTCCTAAGTTAATTTCTTTACAAAATACTTTATTTTATTTTTTTTTAGTTATGTGTTATCTTTTGTTATGTTTATATTTTTCACAATTTGATAAAACGACTCATTTCCACGCACGGGGTTTTTCCTATGTGGAAATTCTGCATTAGCTAAAATATTTATCATGTATATATGTGTATTTTTTTTCTATATTTTTCTTTATGTATTTGTATCATATATGTAGTCTATTATTGCAGAATAAAACATATTTGATTTGATTTGATTCTTTTCCTATTATATTACTCTGGTCATGAAATCTATTGAATACACTAATCGAGATGTGTGTGATTGTAATGTCAATGTTTGTTAGATCATAGTGACAATGCTGCTAATCAACACATTTCTAATGTTTGAACAGTTCTTTAAACGTTTGTATAAAATGGATGGTTGAGAAGGGTAGTCCCAGAAACTGAGATCTTCTCTCAAGATGAAGGTGGCTTTCGCATTGCTCCTGGCTACATGTATCTGCCTGGCTTCAGCTTTTCCGGTAAATTAGTAAACGTCTAATTAGTACTAAAAACTATAGTCGTTGTACAGACTCTTACATTTCGAAGATTTTTATTAAAGTGTAAACATTTTAGAGAGAAATATTTTTCGCACTATCTTCATTAACTTAGTAGATTAGAGTTGGTCAAAGTAGAATTTTCACAAACTATATAACATTAAGACTTAATGATAAATTCCCAACATTATTTTATGATTATTCATATTATTTAAGACACTAACACCAACACCATTAGGATGTGGTGGTACTCCTACTGGTATGTGTTTTCAGATTAATATGATAAAAGACTGTGTGAGTGTAATGGATTTATTAGCATATTATGTTGACTCGCAATAACTCATGCATTAATTTGGCTTCAATGAACATAATAATTGAAGGCATTGGAAAAACCTTGACTCGTGTCTCGGAAATCTAGAATGATGGTCTTACAATTACAGTACTATGACTATGACTTGAGATTTCAGAGTATTAGTAGTTGGGTAACGGAATAAATAATTGAACATCAGCAATGTAACTGCAGGCATGGATACCAGACACTAGCTGACTTGTAGTGGATTGATTAGAATTAGGATTGATTGTCCAACACAATTTTCCAGATATTTGGATCTACTTATCATTAGCCTATGACTACAAGCCTTATGACATCTTCAAAATTACTTACTTTACTTCACATAAAATACTGTATACATAGATTTTCAACTTAAGTATTAGGTAAACCTCCTTAGTCTTGTCGAAAGATTCTACTTCCCCATCTCTGTCTCATCATGGAGAACACACTAATGTTTGGATTACTTTTTGGGATCTCGAGTTCAGCCCCATTCCAATCATTCAATCTTTCTTATAAAGTTTAATTTTAAAAACCAAATAGGGATACAGTATTTAGTTGTAGGCATTTTATGTGGATAGATATATTAATTATGAATTATATTATATTAGAATTACAGGACTAAACCAGCTTACCAATTTCAAATTAGGAACATCATTATAAGTTTTCCTAAAGTGGGAAAAAATTTGAAAATATGGACAATTATATTTTATTTAAAGCAAACTTGTTTATGTTTCAGTTTAGTTGTTAAAAATAATATTTTAGATATTATAATATAAAAAAATGACTGTCCAACTCTTTTGTTACAGGCCCCAAAGAGAAAAGTTGGGGTCCATAAGGGAATTAAAGTAAGATTTTTTATATTTCATATACTGTGCAGTGCATTGTATTTTAGACATCAAACTTGTAGGCAAATACTGTACGAACAATGTTATAATATCACAACAGTTCAATTTATTTTACAGATGTGAATCATATAAAATCTAGTCATATCATTATCTAGGAATCTCATGATTATTAATTATGTACGTACACCCTAAAATATCACACTAGGTACACAAAAAATTAAATTTGTTTTTGGTTTATTGTGATTATTCACGGCAGCTAAATAATCTTTAATCATGTTAGTTACTACTGTATAACCCTATTGATCTGGTGGTACTCGTGTATATTTTGCTTAAAACCTTTTTGTGCATTTAAACATGCGTTTTAAGACTAATATTTCAATAGTGTACAAACAATAACAATATTTTTTTTATTATTGACATAACTAGAACGCACCTCAGTAAATCTAATGATAATCTAGGGCTACCAAAAAAGTCTTGGTAATGTCTTAGTCTGTATTATTTGAATTGAAAACAGCTGACTATCAAGCGGGGAAAATATCAAAATTCTAAAGCAGAGACTTCATGTCAAACTTAGATTTCTGTACTAAAACCCATGTTCTACAGTAATTCTGGAATACTCTTCATTCATACTTTTTGGACTTAATTTGCAATTTTACTAAGAAAGTACGGCTCACATGTAGGTAATTCAATGGCATGTTGAGGATGGAGCCACTTTCATGACTATCTTAGTGAGATGGATTTGATGCCACTTGTACTTTACTTTACTTTTACTTTTAACTGAAATGGCGACCTACCTAGGTAGGTATTTTAAGCCAAGTATGAATGAGGAATGAATGTAGGATGATTGTGGCGCGATCTTGTAGTCTTGTTACTGACTAAGGCTGACATGTTCCTTAGACAGGACTGTTAATTAATAGCCCAACAGCCGATGGCAACTAATGGACCTACAGTTTAACGTGGAATCCGAACCACGACCTCAGAATTACGAATTGGTCTAATTATGAGGATGGTCTTTGTGGATTAATGCAGTATTCAATAGTGCGGACGTTAATCCACACAAGAGAACACTACATCAAGTAGCTGGATTACAGGACGTCGCCACCGTCCCAGTCAAATACTTTTGTTATGGTAGCAGTACACTATCGCTGAATGTAGGCGAACTAAGACGAGTGTGATAGTGTACCCGGTGTGCTCGTGAACACTTGGGGCTTGGGGTAGTTCGCATCGTCAACATTCGTGTTCAGTTGCACTCGCTATTTTGGCGGTCTCCCGCCACGGATCAAAAGAGACGAACAAGGGCGAATGCCGTGCGCAGACAGGCACCAAACACACTCGCTGTCGTTTGTGTTGTCACGGACGCACTCTGTATATAATATTAAGTGTAGTAACTGGTGTGATTTAATTATTTATTATTATGGAGTGGTCTAATGAGGAAACTCTGTTGTTTCTGGAATTATACCACAGCGAGCCTGTTTTGTGGGATCCTGATGGGATAACCCACCATCTTCTACGTTTTCATGGCTTCGTAAATTTCGTCTTGGTGTGAGTGTGTGTGTGTGCGTGTGTGTGTGTGTATACACATAATTGAGGTAAGCATAACTATAAAACAAAAACACAGCGGCAACTTCAATGTCAGCGTCCATGTTGCACAAAGTTTGGCGCGAACGTGTTGCCGCAAATACGCAGTACTGGGTTCGGCCGAGGTTAGCTGATGGTGTACTTGGTTAATTCGGGAGAGTTCGTGTTGCTCATTCGTCAACATTCGTGGTCGAAATCTGACCCAAACATTCACCGAAAAATTCGAGTGAATGTTAGGCGATAGTATACTGCTAGCTTTAGGGACTGAAACTACTTAATTCATTTACCAGAAACATTAGAGTGAATCATTTATCAGAATACTGAGCTAATAATCATAAGGACAGAATAGTAGAATAGTGGGAAGCTTTGCATAACAAGTAATAACCCTACCAATAAATCATAGCAATGTCAAACCATCACATCGATCCGAACTCACTAACCTCAGAAAACCCAAAAAAACCACCAGTTATAGCTAACAACTATATATTTACCAAAAACAATTGTTTATGTTTGAAAAAAATTAATTGATTTTCTTACACAAAATGTTTATTCATGTTTTTGTTTTACATTTATGACTACTAACAACCATGATATTAAATTCAATAATAAAACTCAATAAATAGAATTAAATACACAATCATTGTGTTAAGCTAAAACCAAAATATTATTCCTAAAAATTTTTACAAGGTTATTTCAAATAAATCCTGATGTAGTGAAAGTTTAATCGTTATTATTTTTATACATCTTAGAGTGTGCAATAGGAAAGTTTCACTCTAAAATAATACCAGGTGTTCATAACCATTAATTTTGCAGACAAGTTGTCTACTTTACGTAATTGTTTTGCTTGTATTATTAAGGTTGCTTGAGATTTTTTTTAAATTTTTTGTATTTGACCCCCCAGCCTTAAGTTTATCTTTAGCTGTATATCAGGCTAATTGTGATTCCTTAAAGCATTATAAATCTTCTTTGTTTTGTTATTGAATCGGCGTGTTTTGCTCACCACATAACAAGTGAGAGACTTCATCTCAACCATTGACTTAAATTGATACACGTACTTCTAAATCTTAAAACTTAAAATATTAACTTATTTTAAGTCAAAGTATAAAAAAAATTTTAATACATAAAAATGCTCTTGTTATATTGTAAATATAAACAACCAATAAGTAAAATAATATGATTAATTTCTTAATGTGTTTTCTCATTAACTTCACTTTAGAAAGAAAGCAAAGCTACAGAGACTGTGAGCAAAGCTCAGTCACTATCAACAAAACTTCCGACAACCACTACAACAAGTGCCCCTGAAGAGGAGCCTGAAAAGGAAGTAGAAATGATCGCTATCATAAAGAACGAAGAAACATCAAGCTTCTACACCGAGACGGAAGAGGAGTCTTCTTACCAGGCAGAACAGAAAGCCGCCAAGACCAGTTAAATCGACTTCAACTGAACAATGACTTTGCCAGTGTCTTGTAATTTTACTATTGTTAATAAAGCACTTTCTTTTAGATATTTGTAAAATATTGAATACCATAACAAATTCCCATATTAATGATTGGATTAAAAAGTGTGGTAAACTTATTTTATTGGTTTGTTAAATTAAGACAAAAAATCTGCTACCAATGATCTAAGCGGCAAAGACAAAGTCTGGTAAATCTTTCTCACTTCACTTGACTTCATTGTTCTAACTTCACCTGGATCCTTGATGAGATCATATATTATGGATTTCGGGAATCTTCCATTAATTGAATTTTGCTTTAGTCTATTTGCATGAAAAAATCAGATGACTAAGGTTGAGGGGATGTGTTCTTTTGTTCCTTAACAAACCATATTATGTTATATGAGTTATGTTATACACACTATGTTATGCACACTTGAGTTATGTTATACTACAAAGTTCTAGCACAATTAAAATTTCAAACTAATTCCTTTTTTTATTACAAACAATAATTAAAGTTGGATTGCTATTAGATTTCTAGACTTCGCTCTGGGCAACTGTTTCTATTACTTTGAAGATAACAATTTTGTTTTTTAACTGTCAAAAAGGTTTTCCTTCACAGCTGGTAAAAATTAACAACTGTAAATAAAAGCATCAATCTTACAATAGAGTTTTGAAAATTCATAATGGCGTTGGTTATTAATTATTAAATTAACAATTAGTTGGACTTATCCAACGCGTCTTGTGTTTGAAATCTGTGTTTTCCTTCACAGCTGGTAAAAATTAACAACTGTAAATAAAAGCATCAATCTTACAATAGAGTTTTGAAAATTCATAATGGCGTTGGTTATTAATTATTAAATTAACAATTAGTTGGACTTTTCCAACGCGTCTTGTGTTTGAAATCTACACTAGATTTTAGATTTTAAACACAAGACGCGTTGGAAAAGTCCAACTAATTGTTAATTTAATAATCTTACAATATTTTAGTATCATGATTTATAATTAGTGTTAGGCTATTAAATTATGACCCTCCAAACCATTGGTCACAATGGAAAGTATAATAGTAAGAGCAGAGTTTTGACTGTATAAAAGGACCAGTTATACAGGTCTAAAATTTATAAAACAATACGAGCAACAAGATATTCAATTTTATTTACATATACCTTAGTATATACGAGTATTTAACCAAAACAATGGATAAGTATAGTTTTATACTTCATTAAGTTTTATAATTTAATTACGGTATTATAAACATTTAAAATATAATTTATAATTATTGCAGAATCAAAAGTCACCTGTTGAATTATTTGTCAGTGATTGATTCAGTGCGCTTGACTGAGCAACTTCAACAGATAGAGTTGGTTTTTGAGTTTCATTGGACATCTGAAATTGGATTAGGATTACGATATATGTTATTACTACTCCAATCACCTGAAACAAAAGTGGATGTGAAAAAAGTGAGGATTATTTGCAGCTAATTCAAAAATTACTGTATAAAAGCTAATGTTTCCTCACATTAGAGTTAGCTGTTATCATTAAGTATTATGTAAATAAATATATAAATTATTATACAAATTCTGATTACATAATAATTTTTTAATTACATATCGGAAGAAGCAATTTAAGTTAGGTTTATCCTTTTCATTTAGAGAAATTTTGTAAATTTGGTAAGTCTACGAGATTAGGTTTTTTCATTTAAAAATTATACGTTATAATTTATACGTTTTATGTTTTGGTAGATTGTTTTTGAAAGAACGTAGAAATTAAACACAAAAGTGTAAGAATATAACTTAATTAACTTCATGCATTTTCCATTGTTATGACATTTATTGTAATATCACTGTATAAATTAATAGTTAGTAGTATATTTGACTTATAATTATAATGTGTTATTAGTTTTCAGATGTACCTATTTCCTAGAATCTACTATGACGAAATTTTAGTATTGCAAGTTGTAAAGGAAATTGAATTAACGGTGTAAATAAATTAAATGTATTATTAAAAAAATAATGATTAAATATACGATTGATTTAAGGATTAAATAATATTTCATCCTTAAATTAATAACATACTCGACAATTCGTCTTTTTTCTCAAATTTGGTTAGATAAGAGCAAAATATTACATTTTAAATGTAACAAAGTTGACTTTGTTATATAACAAATGTACACATAAGATGGGTAACTATCAAGGACAGTTTTATTGTTTGTACTTTTACTGAGTGTATGGAGAACGAATTATTGTTTTCATCAAAATTGTAGAGTTTGAGTTTTTAGAGCATATGGGCTTTCTGTAGATAAATGGGGATACCCATTCATCTTATTTTTATCATATTTGGTATGAATGTATATTTTCCACAGTATACTAAAAGGGTTTTCCATTTTATTATTTTAAGGGTAGTTCAGCCGTAAAACCTTTAAAAACTTAAAAATGAAAATTTCTCAAAATCGACTGAAAAAGAGCACCGATTGTTATTCTTATGGAAAATAATGCAAAATCAATTAATTTTTTATATTTTGACCATTTAACATGAAATGTTGGTACAAATCTTAAGGTCTCAGAATGCAATAAAACCAACCCAATAACACACTAACCCACCAAATAATATTCAACTTGTAGAAAGAAGCTACCAAAAAGGATGTGTTCACTATTTTTTTTTATTTTTAGAGATTTTTAACGTTATTTATACCTATGTAGTGTATACATAAAAATAATAAAGTTTTAGTTAAATGTATTTTTATTTAGTTCCGTTTTAGAGCAAAAATTATTATATTATTAGAGTTAATTCAACCATAAATATCCAGTTGAAAGTAATTTGCCATGCAGGTAAGATTCAGTTATGAAATTAACACTTACTGTGTTAAGCAGAGAAAAGTCTATTGAGAAAAATCCGTGAGCGGTGAAACTGATTTTCTGGTGTAACAGCTGAGTGTGGAATGCATCAACCTGAAAAATACGGTTATGCTGGGAGAACAGGGAGACATGATACCTGTGTTACATATGGTCAGCATAATACATAACAAAAATCCAAACCATATTATTTAGATCGGAGCTCATAGGCGCTAATTCGCTTAATTGTCTTATTATGAGAGTAGATCATAAGTCCTTAGAAAATCAAAGTTATTGTTTAGCTCATGACAAAGTCCGGCTGTGAAGACAAAGTCCGGAAATGGTTTCTAGCTTAATCTATAATTAATTTAATTAATTAAGTACCTGGGGGCCGAGCTTGTCTCGGATAGAATATGGCACGTATTATATAGGTTAATTAGCTAAAATAAAACACATTTATTATGTAGCCTATGTATCAATGTATCACAGTTTATATAGTTTAAGTAAACAAATTTAATACAGCTTATTAATATAATATAAACCTTTTTTACTAACTTGCATAAACTATAATTGAAAATGCATCTTCCCCGGAACGAGAATAGATCTCATTACTTGCTGCGCGTAATACACCTCTGCGCTAGGACTGAGCCACTAAGCTTTGATGTCGTTTAGAGTTTGGGATGTTTTAGCCAACCTAAATTGTTGGAGCTGGTCATATATAATAAATCCACACGATTATTATTAGACTGTGGTCAACTGATTGTATTAGATATGATTGAGGATTGAAAAGCAAAAGGGAAATTTAATTTACACCAATTGGTTCGTTACATTGGCTTATTCATACAATACCATGTATAAGTTTTCTATTAAGGTAAAAACTTTGCTCGTATTATAGTTTTAGATTTTTAGTTTGTCGAGCTTGGCAACATTTTCTAATATCTAATTTAGTAAACGTTGGTTATTTCTAGCCAAACTCATTTATTGCAGATTTTGGAAATTCCTAATTAATTAAAAATTATCTTATTTATATAGACAAAGTGAGACAACTAATGTTGAGGTGTTATGTACTTTTTTCTTGCATGCGCCATAGCAGTTCTAAAGAGCTCTGTCCACGACTAATTTTTGACAGTGGAAATTGGCAGTTAGATTTTTTCTCACATCATTCATATGCAGGTGCAAATGAGAGTCATTCAAAAATCCGAAATAGGTTTTTGGCTTTTTGAGCGCATAAACGTAAAAATACACAAATGGATTAATTTCAAGAAATGAGGTGGTACCATGGTTTGTGATTTTAAAAACCTTTAGCCACATTATGGAAGTGAACTTAGCGGCTTAGCTTTATGTAACACCACTGTCCATTGACAACAAAAATACTGTTGAATTTAATTTAACAGCTGTTTTCTATCGTTTTTACACTGGTTATAAATATTTTATAGCATATTACAATAAATAACCTTACTTCAGTTTTCGAAGAAGTAATTTGAAACTTTATTTATTTAAATTGCCTACATTATAAGTTTACAAAGATATGATATCATTACCTCTTCCGAAAAGCATGAAAACTTTGGCTGGTTTGAGATACCATGTACTAAAATTCCAGAGCGATTAGCCTGAAAATAACTTTTGATTACACTCCATAAATTTCAAAGGTAATAGCTACAAATTTAATTTTTAACTGGTTAATAATTATTTGTAAGTTTAGTAGAAATATGCATATATCTCAAATAGTATCTTATCATAATTTTTTATTAATATTTTAAATAGCTGTGAAGTGGAGGGTGTCATCAAATGCAACTACAGATATATGATACGATGACAAGATCATTCCAATATCAATATTCTCTGTCTAATAATTAATTACCCAATATCATAATACTGTATAGGCGTTCCTATACTATATTCCCTGTTGTCATGGGACTGAAACATTTTACATGGGATCACATAGTTCTACAGCCCATCAAATCCCAAATTAAAGTAAAAGATAATAGTAATATATGATGGCAGAAATTCGTTGTATGCTGTCATTGAAAGTGTAGTGAGGATTTGGATTTTTTTATGTTAAGGGGCGGTGAGTGGGCTGACTAAAACATGAAAAGGACAAGTCATTAGAGTCTACTTACATGTATATATTAGATGTGATTACAGAAAATTATCTGAGTAGATTACTTTTTTGAATTGGCAATCTACCCAGGTATACCCTTTAACATTTAGCAGCGTTTATCATTTAACATTTGAAAATGATCAATAATAATGAACAGGGCAAACTCACAATATCCTTTAAAAAAGCTCAAGATTGCTGGTCTTAAAAAATAACATATGGTAATAATAAAACATATGAACTCTTAATTATGCTAAATGAAGTAAAATAAAACAATTGATATGAGCTCTGCTTCTTCTGTAACAAGACAAGATCATCCCAAAAGTCATCCCGCTCATAGAAGGCCCTTCATTTATCTTCCATTAAAGGACACCCAGTAGTGTACCATTCCTAATTTGGTAACATTAAAAACTTGACAACACATCTGAGACTACTGTGATCGTTCATGTAGAGCATCTGATGATCGCTTCATGTAAGTACGATGTATAGAATAACTTGTATAATGTTGGTACATTCACTTACCTCGTCGCAAGTGGATGAACAAATATAAGCCATTATCCATAGTTGTGTGAAGGCAAAAAAAGCTATGAAAGAGACGGACTTGATGCTGATAATCATGTAGTGATGAGGTTTGTCAGACTCGTCGATCACAATGGCGGGCACGTAGTAACAGATACTCGTCACATTCAGCATGTTGGCAGTAACATTCAGCAAGATCTGGATGCCAAAGTACTTATTAATGGCATTGCATATTAAATACAGTTCACTATGGCACTCCATCAGAGTTTTCAGAATGCGCTTAAAGGAATTTCTATGTTTAAAGGGAATTGTCTTTTTCACCCAAGTATCTGAGTTGATCTCTTCTGACAGTTTGATAATGTCTGTGAGCCCCTCTGGTGTCAGACCACCCAAGTCTTTAAGTTTGTTGTTGATGAAAGTGTAGAATTGCTTGCAAACGCAGATAAGCAAAAGAAAATGACTCAGTGTTAACATGGCTATTGTGTATATAATAAATAAAGATATGACATTCTCTCCAAGAATAACGTTGTCCATTACATTTTGCAAGGAAAAGAACGCTATAGAGAAAATAAATCTGCGTTGCAATGTTTTGCGATATTTAATGTCCAAGTCCATATGTAGAGGAATCAATAGTCCTTCCACGCTCAACATTTTGGTCAGAGCGGCAATGATGTTTTTGTAACGAAGGTGATTGACCAACCACGAAGAGATCGCCACAGAGCTAGTACAAGTTACTTGCAGAATCAGCATCATCTTCTCAAACTTGGGTAGTATGGGATTATTGTACATAGATTGGTAGACTTGCGTGACTCCGTACGTGTAGTAGCCAACCACAACTACAGTGATGACTAAATTAATCTTCTGAATCTGACCAGACTCTATGGAGAACGGCACCAGTGCATATGCCCTTGCTACGGACAATGTTGGTTTTATCGTCTCGTAAAAAGACTCAGTTGACATGTTATTCCTAATTTAGCTTGTAATCCACAAAGATTATGAACTCTTTCCTTATTATTCACGATAGATAGACTTGGTATCCTCTATAAAAGAGGTCAACACCATGAAATGAACCTATGAAACAGAATGTAGATGAACACAATTTAAGAAAATTAATGGACAGTTAAGAAAACACAATGGCATAACAATTAAGGATAAAAGCAACTTGTTGTCGCTTATTAGAATAAGTAATTAAAACATCACAGAAATTGCCAATAACAATTACACTAATGGAGTTTTAAATCAAATTATTCAATCTTGCAGTTTTTTACTATCCATTATTATAATTAAACCATATTTTGCCATTTTTATAGACATAAGAGTTACAACAAAGATAAATACGTTAAAATTATAGTCCAGTAGTTTTGGAAAGTATTAAGAGTTAATTTAAACTACCTAAGTAGTGTGTGTGTGTGTGTGTGTGTGTGTGTGTGTGTACGGCGGGGTTTGGAAACGGCTTTATTAAACTGATTTTCAAAAACATAGGGTCAAAAGTTTTACGCAATGTTATTCTTTTTGGGAAATGTTTAGTTTTAATACATTGAAATGCCAATTTAAAACTGAAGCAATTTTAAAACAAGTAAGTATGCTAAAATGAGTGTGGGTTGTTGTCGATCTTCAAGCTTCTCCCCATTAGTATTTTTTATGATCCTACCAAGTCATGTTTCGACATAATTTTGTTATTTTTCCTTTCTAGTACAGGAAATGTAAAAACTACTAATTTTTACATTTTTGTGTGTTAACATTATAAATTTTATTCACCCTGCAGGGCTTTACTTTATCACCCGCCCTGAAGATATACTTTCTGGCGTCCACACCAGTCAAAAAAGTATTTTTTATTTCAATACTAATCATTAAATTCTATTTTTCAAAATCAAGCATCAATTTTACAATACTTAGCGAGTGACGAAGAGGGGTTAGAAGAAAATCTAACAGTACAGCATAGGTTGAATTAGATTCCATAGTTACCAGAATGTCTATGGTTGACCTTTGAAGGTCAACCTTGCAAAAATAGTAAGGTTTTATGTTTTAAACTTTTTAAGCCTTCCTCCGTTTTTTTTATCAAACTACAATAATGTTTGGTGGTTTGCACCACTGAATTCCAATGAATTAGATTATTACATGATACCATTTTCGATTCAGTTAATAGGTTTTTCGTTTATTTAATGTAATTTAAAATATTTATGCTGTATTCAAAATGTCTCAACTTCACCTCAGTGGCTTGAACCTTGGTGGGGTGGCGTTTGTTGTCTCTAACAGTACACTAAAACCTCGTCCATCCGGTTCTGATGGAACCAGAGAAATTTCAAATAAGCGAATTTCCGTGAAACCGTTTTATCGATTTTTGGAGGTAAAAGCTAAATAAACGCCTCCAGTTCTTTCTACCATCCCCATAATACGGGATTACGTTACGGCTATGATTCTTTGATTACAGTGTTTATACACAGTTGATTTTTTTGAACCGACATTATTAATAATAATAAAAAAACCTTTTTTGCCATAAAAGTTACAATATAAAATTGCATAGCAAACGTCAATAATTTAATATACATAAAAATAAAAATAATTTAAAGCTAAAGTTAACATTTATAATATTAATTAAATCTCTTAAGTGGGAAAGGACGTTAAAGGACGCCCCCAGGAGAACTGTCCCTACCATGAGTGGGCCATAAACTCGCCCACCGTGTAAAATTCACCGCGAATGAGTAGGCGTTTTGTCAGCCTTCTGAATTTGTTCCAATCTCCCTCCCGCCGTATCTCCTCAGGAAGGTGGTTCAGGAATCTAACGCCAGCTTGGGCAGGAAGATTCAAAGCAGTCCTAGATGTGTTTTGTGCCATCCTGTACAATTCTCTACCCCTTGTGGGGTAGTCATGAACTTGTGCACCTTGAAGAGGTACACTTTTGAATTTGCAAAAGAGCATGGTCTCAAGTATATGTACAGGCTGGCCAGAGTCAGAACTCCCACCTCCCTGAAGATTTTCCTAGCAGTACCGGCCGAAAACGTCACACAGTACCGGCCGAAAACGTTGCACAGTACCGGCCAAAAACATCGCAGAGTACCGGCCGATAACGTTGCGCAGTACCGGCCGAAAACGTTGCGCAGTACCGGCCGAAAACGTTGCGCAGTACCGGCCGAAAACGTGCGCAGTACCGGCCGAAAACGTCGCACAGTACCGGCCGAAAACGTGCGCAGTACCGGCCGAAAACGTCGCACAGTACCGGCCGAAAACGTGCGCAGTACCGGCCGAAAACGTCGCACAGTACCGGTCGAAAACGTCGCGCAGTACCGGCCAAAAACATCGCACAGTACCGGCCGAAAACGTTGCGCAGTACCGACCGAAAACGTTGCGCAGTACCGGCCAAAAACGTCACGCAGTACCGGCCAAAAACATCGCACAGTACCGGCCGAAAACGTTGCGCAGTACCGGCCGATAACGTTGCGCAGTACCGGCCGAAAACGTCCCACAGTACCGGCCGAAAACGTCGCACAGTACCGGTCGAAAACGACGCACAGTACCGGCCGAATTTGCCGCGCAGTACCGGCTAAAAAACCCGCGCAATGCGGGACGAAAACGCTGTGCAGTACCGGCGGAAAAAGTCGCGCAATGCCGGTCGAAAACGCTGTGCAGTACCGGCCGAAAAAGCCGCGCAATGCCGGCCGAAAACGCTGTCTACTACCGGCTGAATTCGCGGCGCAGTACCGGCCTAATACACTCCACGCCGTTTAAGTTGTCTTAAATCGCGCTCAAATCGGATAAACCACAATTTCGGATAAACGAGGTTTTAGTGTATTAAACCCTTATCATTTCCAATAATATATTTATAAGAAGTTTAATTTACTTGAAAGGTTAAGGCGTTGGATCTTTCTAAACCTTTTACTACTTGCTTAAATTGAAGTAAATTAAATTTCTTTTAATTGTTCATCCACATTTAACTACTATTACAATAAACGCTAGACTACTACAATTTGACTGAAATCTACAGCCAAAAGATGTAAATTGTAGCTATATGGATCAGTTAAATTTCTATCCGTCAAATGATCCTGACTTCAACCAAGATATTAAAAGATCACCCAAGAATGGCCCACACTTGATTCCTTTTCTCTTTTAGGTGACCATGGCAGACGCTAAGGCTATAGTGACACCAGTTGTGGTAGAAGGTTTGGAGATAAACGCACCAAATGTCACATTTCAGAGGCTACAAGAGTTCTCGCTCAACCTGTTCGAAAAGCTATTAAAAAAGCGAGCTGAGCGGAACTTCCTGATAATGGAACGAGACAAACTTCTCACTATTCTCACTAACGTTCGACATAAGGTAAATTCACCACCTTAATGCAAATCGGGCAATGTTAAAAATTTTCTTAGAAAAAACGTAGTACAACATCATGGTACTAGAGTTTTCTTGTTTGTATGATAAACTTTTATTTCTGTAAATTATTATTTAATAAGGAATTGCATAGGTCCAATACTAGATATCATCAGCTAAACAGCCATTTGTAAACCAAATAAAAATAAAAAGCATGATGAAAATCTTGCGTCATTGAAAGTAGGCCTATATTTAAATTTGTTTTGAGTTAAAAGACAACTTTTTACTGATATTCTTATTTCTTACTTATATTTTATGCTACAAATGAAAAATTATCATACTTGTAATTTTTCTCTGTGACTACAACTCGTACGGTACAATATTTTTAAGTTATTCAAAACCAATCTACAATGTTTATGATTTTTATACCACCACATATATTTGTACAAAATTTTGACATTTTCAAATGTTTTTAGGTAAGAGAGACACAAACAGTGACGTTAAATAGAGAAGCTGAACTCGAAAGATCACAGGAACGATTCCGCCAAGAAACTAAAGAGATAAGTCAAGAAGTGAAGTATCTGGAGTATGATAATAAAATCACTCTAGAACAATTGAAAAAGTGGGAAATCGGGTTGGTTGCTAAAGCTGATGAGGATAATACAAAAGAAATGCTGGAACTTTTGGAAGAAAAGCGGCGACTAAAGGAGGAACTTGCAGATAATGAAGTGAAATTTGATGAACAACTATTAAATCTGAAAAAGCATCATGTACAAGAGATACTTGAGGAGGAGAAGAGGAATGAGGAGAGGTATATACAGAAGGAGATGGAGTTCAGAAGGGGGCTGATCGAAATGAAGGAGGAGATGAGTTTAAGGCATGAGATGGAGATATCCGAATTGGAAGAAAGAAAAAATTGCCACTTGTTGGAATTGAGGAAAATTCATAAAAAAAGACTCGACGAGTTAAAATTTTTTTTTAATTCAGTAACGGTGGAAAATTTAGCAGTTATTTCCTGCTTAAGGGAAAGCTTGCATGGCATTAGTAAAACTAAACTTACAATGGCACATGAGACAGAGACGTTAAAAAAAAGTAATAAAAAACTACAGAAACCTTTAGAAAAATCTAAAGCCGAGGTTAAAAATTTAAAAAGGCAGATAAGAAATTATGAAAAAGATCTATTGAGTTTGAAAAATAACCAGCGATTATTAAATGAAACTACAAATAAGTTAGATCAAATTAAAAAAGAAAGTGAAAATGCATTACAGTGGTTAAAGAGAGACCAAGCGATAGATGCACCATTAGACCCAAGCTGTATGAAGTCAATAGTCCAGTATAGGAACTACGCAGCAGCTAGGAGAAAATATTTGGAGGAAATAACAGAGATAATGTTAGTAGAGCTTGAGAACAAAAGAAAACTTTTAAAACAACTTTCAGAAGATCCAGAGGCTCGTCAGATTGTAAAGGAACTTTGTTATGAATATTGGAGTCCTGCTAGATTAAAGTTGGAGTTGAACGCTGCAAAGGTTGCTTACGACCAAGCTTTTATTGCTTTGGAAGAAAAACTTGTAGAATTTTGTGTTACTGAGACATCTGTTGGACAAGGACTTTGGAAGGTCCATCCCACTCACAGTGGCCCTTCCGGTTTGGTTGCTAAACAGCTATGATTGAGAAAAGAAAAATTTAAAATTACATCAACTAATGCCTACTTACTCAGTTTGCTTTATTTACAAGTAAAGTTATTTTTGATTTAGATCAAATTTTAGATTTCTTGTGAAAAGTTATATACAGACGTATCAACAAATTATTTGAAAATTTAAATTTTTGGTACTGGGAACATATATATTAAATTCACTTTTGTGACCCTGTTTAGGAAATTACTAGGTTACTATAGCCCAATCCTGCCAAAACTGTTCTTATTATATTAGGCAACAATGCGCATTTCAAAGTCAAAGACTTCATCTTCAGGTCAGGATCGTGTCAGAATTTTGTCATAAAGACACGTCGAACTATTTATAAAACACAAAAACATAAAGTTCACAAAATAAACACATATTACTCTATAATATTAACATTTTACTAGGCCCATTTTCAATCATGTGCCGGCCGGCGATAGACCCCGACTGAGGAAGTGAACACTTATCCAATCTCCACCTGTTGACTTGAACACTTCCTATCTGCTGTTTGACTGGATTTTTACAATGCGATTGAATAAAACATTATTATTATATTTTAGTTTTTCGTTCAAGACATTGTTTTGTTAGTTTTTAAAGGCGTTGTAAATGTGTAATTCTTTTATTGTTGTCATTGAATATGATTTTTTACACTTGTAGAGAATTTCTAAATTTTCATCCAAGCCTTTGATATTATGGTTATTATTAATAAGATGTTTTGCGAATTTACAATTCTGAAACTAAATTTAGATTTTTTTGTTTAGGGAGGTGTTCTTTGAAACGTTTCTTGAATGATCTGCTTGTTTGATTCTAAACAACAGTTGAGGTGGCAATAATAAAATAAATAAAATAATGTTTAAATAATGTTACTTAGATTAGATTAGGTTAAATGTTCTGTTACTCTGGCAAGGGTGGCATCTTCGAACATACAAATCAACATCTTTATTTAGATTAGGCCACCAAACATAATACCTTGATAAGGATCGCATAGCTTCTATTCCAGGATGCCCTTTGTGAAGTTCTTTCAATACATTTTCCCTCAACACTTGCGGCACTACAATTCTTCCCAACCTCATGACCATGCCGTTTCCCAGTGTTAGTTCATCCTTCTTGTTCCAATATGGTTTAGCTCTGATTCCATAGAGATAAACTGATAGAACTTACCCTAGCCCCGGAATCAAATTCCATTCTAACATTATACCCGTTCAAGTCTACATCTATTGTGGCACGGGGAACTTTACTCTTAACAGACCTAATTTGGTTTTCACTTAAATCTTTTTCAGAACTATACTCATCCTCGTCAGTTAGATTAGAGGGATCATCTACCCTCCTTAAATTTCTATCACTACTTCTTACAAAATTATTTCTACTTTTGCACATTCTTGCGAAGCGGCCTTTCTTTGAACATTTCTTGCAAACAGCAGAAAGAGCAGGACATCGGCCTTCATTCTGATCATGTACAAATCCACACCTATTACACCTATTGAAACTACTAGGTTTTTGGACGTATGGGTTCTTATTTCCCTTACTGTAAGGCCTACTTACTTTACAAATCCCGTTCTTACATGACTCCTTGGAAATCTCTTCTCTTGCGCGTTCCATGGATTGAGCTAACTCTAGAACTACTGATGACTTAATTTTATCACCTCGGTTATCCACTCCATGTCTGATTTCTACTTCAAATTCCGGACAGTTGCCCCCAACTGCAAACCTGTCTCTTACTCGCTCGTCTAAACTATTTCCATACTCACAACTTCTAGCCAGGGATTTCAATCTGTTATAAAACAAAATAAACGTCACACCTTCTTTTCTGATAGCTCTTTCAAACTCAAACCTTGATGCAAAAAGGGTTCTCCTGGGCTTGAATAACCGGTCGGCTGCCTCTTTGACTTCTTTGTAGGTGCACTCCTCCCAGGCCTTTGGATACATCTGATCCGTCAGTGCCCTGAGGTGTTCCTCTCCAGTACTTGCCAAAAGAAGATCTCGCCGAGCCGTTTGTTCTTCCGATTCATCACCACCAAGTCCCTTTACTCGGCAGGTCAATTCAAAACGAGCTATGTAATCCTCCCACACATTTTCACTGTTATATTCCTTGAATGAAAACCTGCTCATTCTGTCTTGTATGCAAGACATATCATTATCATTATTTACATCTTTAAACTGTGACTGATTAGTTTTCCTTGGCATTTCCTCGTCGCCAATATAAAATAATTAATTACTAGCGTACCTGGCGCACGAAATCGTGCGCTAACAAGGAGACAATCTGTCCACCAATGCGTGTAGGCACTCAATCTTAAGTGTTGCTATTTAAAAAAAAATCAAGTCAATTTAATTATGATAAAAATTATTTTATTAATAAACCTTATAACATTTCTCTATAAACAATATTCCGAGTATAAATACGGATGTCTCGACGAAGTCGGCCTTGGTGTTTTCCATCTTTTATATAGACTTTGAGTCCATCAAATGATCAGGCTCTTCTTGCTGCGACATGTAGTTGGCCGTGACCAAACACCGATTCTGGGAGAACTACTCCAACCTTACCCAAATATTGGCCCTGAGATTTGTTAATGGTCATAGCAAATGCCACAATAATCGGGAACTGTGTGTGGTCGAGACTGAACGGTAACAGGGTATCGCCTTCCAGTCTCCATTATGTCGAACGTTTAGCTTTTTTTCATAGGTAACCAATGTGTGTTCTTTGAAAAACTGTTACTTCCGTTGTGTCGAGCTGTAAACATCAACTCTTTGTTTGTCTCCGAGTGTTTCTATTTACTCATCAACTGCACAATATATAACTACATTATAATAACTATACTTAGAAACCAAGTTTAGATTTTCCCAACAGATTTTCATTTTTTGTGGTAACTAATTTCCGAGTAGAAAATAAGTTCTAGATAGGTCTAATGTCCAGGAAAATTCGTGTTTTCTTGTAATATTAAGTTTAAAATCTAAAAATTTAACATTACGCTTATGGAGAATCAAATGTAAACAATGCAAACCAAAACAGCTGTTTATAAACGTTTGACAGTTCTTGATTGAAGACGGCAAAGAACAATATGTGAATAGAGGTTTTTCATAAATATTTATTTTATGTATGTAATAAATGTAAAATTATCAGGTTACTAAACAATTTGTAAAAACTTAAGGATAACATAGCTGTGCGAAATAAAAGCAGAAAAAGTATTTCCAAAATCTTCCGTGTTTTGATAGAAAACGTATTCGTTGTATTGCTTGAAGCCACTGTAACAAACTAATTAATTGATGTAAATTAAATCTCTCTTTTGCTTTTCATCCTCATTCCATGATTTGTATAATGGTCAAAAAATCTGACACAGGCTAATAAAAACGGTAATGGTCTAATTTAAAACAGTAAAATGATCGGCTTTGGCTTTTGGAAAAGACGTTTAAACTGTCATCGTTCTCAATTTTTTAGCCGAGTTGTAGCGTGTCGGCCTCAAGTACTATAGTCCGCGATGTGTCCATTCACCACTTGGATAAAATGTTACTTCATTGAGTGTAAACAGTGTAAACTCTAATGTATTGTCTCCGAGTGTTTCTATTTACTCATCAACTGCACAATATAACTACATTATAATAACTATACTTAGAAACCAAGTTTAGATTTTCCCAACAGATTTTCATTTTGGTTATGTTTTGTTTTTGTGTAAATAAAAACTGGTGTTTTATTGCCAGCTGTACGATGATGTCTTCATTAAACGAAAAAAAAGAACCATGTTTAACTGTCAGATTTAATTTGTTTATTTAACAACTTCCTTAAATAAACAGCTGATTTCTCGATCGTCGGTGTTTACTTCTATATTAAGTTTATGGATAAAATCGCGACTTTGACCCCATTATCTTCCATGTCCACGGTGAATTTTCAAAATTTTTTAATTGATGGCAAAACTACATGCTAAGACCTTTATAACGACACCTTGGACATGGTGATTGGTAGCACCACCGCTCCAAAACAATTATCACAAAAATAGGCCTAGTGTATTAAATATATAAGATAACATTTGAAGTAAATTAAAACAAAAGCAGATGATTGTAATTATTAAAAACAGCTGATTGTATATTCCTACAGGTGTATGCAAGCTCACGGCCTTTCACTGACGATCAGCAACTGATTGTGGTCATAGCAAAGAAAATAATTCCAACCGTGTTTTCTCTGTAGATAGGAGACATCGATCTCAAAACTAAACTAAATCTCAATGATCTCACACTACTGGGTCTCTGCGGTGTGAATTGGCATAATAATGATTATAAGGAGGATTTTTGGGCGTCAGATCAGTATCAAGCAAACCTTAAAATTACTCTTTGTTTTCAGCTGTTTTCACCTACGACAAACCTAGTAATGCAATCAATTAATTATTTGTAATTACCAGTATTCATGGGTTAGTTTTGTATTTGATAAAGATCTGAAATTATCTCATTGTGCTAGAGAATCAGAGATCTTTTAATACTGATAACATACATCCTGTCCTTTATGTTTTATCAGAGCTGCAATCGAATGAGGAACAATGACCATTCCCACAGTCAGTCGGCTGTTCCCGCCACATTTACGGGGAGAGAAATGGCTCTAATAACAACTTTTGTAGTGGCTTGCGTAGTTTCTACAACTTTGGCTTGCGTAAGTACCGAAATCAATACTGAATAAAATTGTATTACTCTATTTTTGACATGGATATGTCTTAGCTCTGTTGGGGGTATTGGCAATATGTTAGACCAGCATTTGAAACGATGACGTCATAAGTTTAATCACGTCATATGGTTATAAGACAGCTGTTTAAAGGAACTGAAACATTCCCTTTAGACATATCCTTGATCTAACCTATTTCCCACGAGGAAGTAAAATAAAATCATTTTCACTACAGATACCAAAAATGCTAAATTCAAATTGAATACTCATTTTTACAATAAATAAATAATAAACCTGTTGAAGAAACGGTACGTACAAAGAATGCTTATAAATATGACACAAAATATAACTGATTTTTTCTAAAATAGTTTGTCATCAACACATTTAAATCCACATGTGTTCTAAATAGGTAATTGATTGTTTCAAAGCTAAAATAAAAATTTGGTTAAATTTTTCTCATTTTATTAGAATCTTTAACATTGCTAAGATATGAAAACGAAGGTTTAAGACAATTCAGTTTTGATCGCATTAATTATATTATCAATACCTAGGAGAAGGTACATGTACACGTGCAGATATGTACCATTTCATTCCAAAAAATAATCTAGGCCTACAAATTAAATAAATATAGGTAGTTTTATTAGTTACAACAACTGACTAATTTACAATTTTCGTCTTCAATATCAAAACAATGGCAACTAATGCTGATAAAATTTTCATATTTGATTTCTCATCATTGTTCTTGTCTAATTGTTGTTCCAAATTAACAAGAGAAGAATTTTTAATGCACATAAGCACTGAAATCAATAAAATAACTGGGCAGTCAGAGACATATGTGCTTCTCCTAGCGGTTCCAGAACAACGGCGATAGCCTCCCTAGAAGAATTGCTAGAAGACCGTCAGGACCGGGGCGTCCTGCAGCAAGGGGGTGCCACAGCAAAAGTAATAACACAATTTTTTTTCAAATTAGGCCTTAACGAAATGAAATGTATGTATTTTTTAAGCTGTGTGTTAAGGTATGAATTAAATGAACAAATACATCTTTAACAACAATCACCTTTATATTTTTTGCAAGGTAAAATATTGATATTTACATATTAAATAAAAATTAAATATTTTACGTAATTGAGAAGCCTCTGCATATATACGAGTCATTGTAAATTTTTATTTCTATTTTCCCCGACCTTGGGAGTGACGACACAACGTAATGGATTCTTTCTACCATGAGGCACCTGTCAACATCTCGCCAATAATCTCGCCACGTGACGGCCATGAAGACCGTGTTGTAGAATTGATTGCACTTGGACAATGTAAACATAAATGAAGTGGGACAATCTCAATACCAGCTAAAAACCTATTGAGCCTTCTGTATTTTCATTTCACAAATTAGTTGTAAAGGATCTACAAAAGTCGAGTATCTCGTTTTGGGTGTGTATCTTTTCATATTTTCCTCAATCCCTTGTGTGCCTTTTTGGCAGGTTTGCTGGGGTTTATACCATTTTTTAAGAGTTATTTTTGGGTTTATATAATGTAGGCTTATTACTTAGACTTATTACTTATTAGGCCTAAGTTTACTTGTGTTGTTTACTAACTTTACTTGTGTAGAATGGTTACGAAGCGAGGAACCTTAAGATGGAGCCGTGCGGAGGAGAGCCGGGTGTCATTCAGTTAGACAAGGTCGCCGCCCAGCTGAAGCAGGACTGTACTGTCGTCGTCAACGGTTGTTTCAACGTGCTTAAACAAATTGATTGGGGAAACGTACGTATACAGCGGACATGAATTGAATTTTATTCATCAAGTTTTACTGGTTTGGAAATGTTAGATTAGATTATTGAAAATAATTCATTATTGTTTAGATTATTTTGTTATTGACATTATTATACTTTATACTTTTAACTGAAATGGCGACCTACCCAGGTAGGTATTTTAAGCCAAGTATGAATGAGGAATGAATGTAGGATGTTTATTATAGAGATTATTATATTATTGTGGTAGGGTCACAAAGTAGGTGTATTTTTAAAACTCATAATAGTGGAGGATTTTTAGTTATTTTGACTATTCCTTCAGCTGTAATTGTTTAACTACACCATGTTTCGAGAGGCAAGGAAACTCCTCAAATAAGGGGGTTTCAAGTGACCATAATTAATTAAAATCTACATTACCCTACTTAACTTAAATTTCATTGGGTTTTTTAATTTTTGGGTAAACATCGTCCGTTCATACACATAGAAAACGCGTACAAAAATTCACTCTGTTACATATAGCCTACATCTTATACCCCCGTCGTAGCAGACCTGCGTACTCAGCAAATTTCCAAATTATTAATAATGATATATAACAAGTTTGATCATTATCTCTCAATAAATATGAGAGTTATTTGCATATTCTAAATTAGATTAACATGGGAAGGAGTGTGCAGGTTTGCTGCTGTGAGGAACATTGTAAGTATTTCTAGCAGAGGTATTTCTAGGTAGAGAGGTATTTCTAGCATAAAAATTTTTATTCTGACCATTTATACCAAGTTTCATAAATATATGTCCATAAATTTAAAGGGCCTATTCTCTATATGATTAGCATGGGAAAAGAGTATGCAGGTTGGCTGCCATGATAAACACATTAACTATGATTTTTAATCATAAATAGATAGATCTCAACCACGTGAAGGTAAATAACAAGTTTAATCCAAAAATATTTATTAATAAGTGAAATATTTATGTTTCTTTTTATCTTCCATAAGATTAACATTGGAGCCTCAAAATACAACGTACTGTGTTTAGATTTTTTTATATCTCGGTAACCGTTGGAGATAGAGAAAAACTTTAAGGAACTAAATTGTGTAGCTTTTAAAGCTTATTTTAATGGTGAAAGATAAAATTTTAAAAAATTTAACTAAAAAAAACGCAAAAACCCAATTTTTTAGTACAACCCCCCCCCCAAACTACCCGTTCCCAAAGACCGATATGTATTTAAGAACTCGTCCGAGCAAAAATGTAGGAATATGTCTCTACCAAATTTTGTGGCGATCGGACCATTTCTATGAGAGTTATCGTGTTCACAGACACACACATATATATAAATTTTAACGACTATTGTTTTTGGCCTCTGGGTACCTAAAGACGAAAAAATAACATGGTCCCGGGCTTAAGTCTTACCATGAAACCTACGGTAATAGCTTCTTGCCTCTGGGAAATTCGCTAAAAATACCATGGTAAGAAATCACTCAACATAAGAATTCAAATATACTCATTAAAATAAAATCACACAAAATAGTTATCTTTTTAGTTAAACAGCCCTTGAAGCTAATAATTATATTATACTTAGCTCATAACAACAGAATAAAACACCAGAGTAGAAGCACACACTTTATTACAAAACGAATTAATTGTGGTTATGTTTGTCATGACATAACATCGACATCAGCTGATTTCAATGCTGCCAACGGAGTACAACTGGCAAAATAATGTTTAAAATGATACTAAAAAAGGTGATATCTTTTTTATATAACAAATGATATTTGGAAGTAAAGGTGAAAATTTGTTAATTTCAATGTTGAGTCTAATAACGTGCAAAATGTTTACACACGTGCATGGTTGGACGATGATTTTTAATCAAGATCAAGTAATTTTCAGTGTAATAGTCTAAATATAAACAAAGTCGTGTTAGCTACACGCATTATAACTCGAACGGCTGGACCGATTTTAATGATCTTTGATTTTTTGGATTCGTCTCTGCTCCGGTCATGATTTAGACATATTCAGTTTCCATAAATTCAATTAGTTTCCATTTTATAGCGTTTTAAATTTCTAATGTTAACCTTAGGGGTAGTAAGTTTGTTTACAAATTTTCTAAAATCAAAATATTTGTTTTCTTAAAACAGCTGTTGGTTTACTTTCCGTTAGCAATATTCTTTACTATCCAATGCCATATGAAACATATAATGTAAAACTATGAAGTAAATACGTGCTGTACAAAATGAACACCATTATTCGTCACGTTAATAGTTTACGGTTTTTAGGAATTATGTACTGCATTTATTTATATTTTTTATTTTCTGTATGATTAAAAGTAACGTGTTTATATATTTTATTTGCCAAATAAAATAATCACAATGTTTATACCTACTATTAGGTCTATTATAATTATCAGCTGTTGAATATTTAAAGCTTTCACAATGAAGCCGCAATGCTATTTGACTTCACAAAATGGCCAAGTTAACATGTATTTTCTGTTAGGCGTTACGAAGTTCGCAGGGTCAGCTAGTTTATTATAAAACCAATCTTATATAAAATAGCATTTTATACATCACCTAAGGCATCATTATCGTAAATAATTAATACTAACTTTGTCCAGATACTTTTGTGGGGTTTAATAAAAACGGTTTTAAGAAAGTCGACGTATTGAATGTAATAAATAGATCTAGGGGTGTTTTGAGCTTGGCCAGTGCTGTTCTTTGTAAGTTTAAAGGTGATCTTTAATTGATG
Organism: Nephotettix cincticeps; assembly: GCA_023375725.1. Classification (NCBI taxonomy): domain Eukaryota; kingdom Metazoa; phylum Arthropoda; class Insecta; order Hemiptera; family Cicadellidae; genus Nephotettix; species Nephotettix cincticeps. The sequence continues at coordinate 75,621 of CM041789.1, forward strand.
GCTTTTGGCTATGTTTTAGCTCAGTTAAATCCAGTTAAACATTAAAGAAGTTAGTAATACGTTAGGCTGTACAAGTACGTAAGTGAAAATAACGTATTATACGATTTATTGTATTAAATAGATCAACTATTAAAGTTACTTTGTGATCACGCAAAACTAGATACCATCGATTAGAATGAACCTAAGAGCCTAGTTAAAATATTGTCGTTGTCGATTCAAAAAATTTACTTCAATTTGCTTTCAATTCGCCCTGGCGTGTCCTGTAATCCAGATACTTGGAGGACACAAATTGTGTATAGTCTTGAGCAATGGTCGGTGGGTGTAGTGTTCTCTTGAGTGGATTATCGTCCGCACGATTGAATACTAAGTTAATACGTAATATACCATTCACATAATTAGACCAGTTCGTTATTCATAAGCAGTGGTTCGGACTCCACGTCCGAACCACTGCCTATGTAAGGTTCGGACGTGGAGGTTCGAAGGTTCGTTATATCTAAGGTTCGGATAGCATATCTATGGAACTGTAGGTTCCTTAGATATTCCATTGACTGTTGGGCTATTGTCAGCCTCAGTCAGTAACAAGACTACAAGATCACGCCACAATCATCTGACACTAACTTGTGATTCATACTTGGCTTAAAATACCAAACTGGGTAGGTTGCTTTTCAGTTAAAAGTATGAAGTATAAATTCAGGAGAATATCTCGATGAGTAGGTAACGAGGTCAGCTCGCAATCATTTACAGTAAATAACTGAGCTTGCAAACTTGAGTCATAACGTATTGGGTATTTTTCTAGTTTAGTTGTACCTCACGCATAACTACAGCAATACAACCGTAAATTTGTATGTTGATTAAATAATTAACAATGTGTAATTTTGTTTCCATAAGGGCTCATATTCAGTAGAGAAGAAAGCAGCAATGGGAATGCCTATGAAATTTTCGGGAAAAAATCTTCAATTATGTAAGCTGCTCGAAGACTCAAAGAAGAATCCTGAAGTTTCCATGGTATTCAGCATGTTCAATTTGGAACAAAAGTGTCCTATGAAAGCGGTAAGGTTTTAAATTACTATTGCGAAAGTTTTTATTTTGATGGTATGATGGATGAGGGATGATAATTAGGTCTAAGGTAACGAACACAGTTAATTAAGTTATCATATTAATAATTATCCTAACCACATGATAGTTGTACAAAAATGGTCATTTCATGAAGTTAAATTGGTTATCTAAAGAAATGAAAAATATTTTCACGTGGATATGTCTTAGCTCTTGGGGGTTATTGGCAATCCGTCAGTCCAAAATTTGAAACAGTTACGTCATATTCTTAGTGACGTCATACAAGGTTATAAGGACACCTAATTAGAGGAATTGAAAATATATCCTTTAGACGAATCCATGATATAATCTGTTTCCATTTGGAAAGTAAATAATGTACAATCTTTTGTATAATTTTTTGTTTAGAATTATATATTTAAGAAATATGTTAATAAAAAATATTTACCCACTATTGAACTACTTTTATGAAATGTATCTAAAAGATGTTTTATAGCTATTGGGTGAGGGTTTATAAAAGGAAACAACTCCAGCTTATGATGAAACAATAAATTGGTCCATATATTTTCTGCTTCTAATATATCGTATAACCCACAGTAAGTAAATAATATTCATCAACTGGCTTACAAAACTTTGTGGTCTTAAAAATCACGGGGTTTAATTATTTTTTACTATAGCTCAGATGTTCCGTTCAAGGGTAAGATCTGCGGAAACCCCAAAGGCGTGAGCGTGGCCAAGTACAAGGACCACATGAAGATGATGGTCGGCGATTACGAGGGAGTCATAGACGGAACCACCAACGGCGGGCCCATCTGCGTCAAGATCGGCATGTCCATAGTGAACAAGGACAGCTCAACTGGAGGCTTCGGCAAGCCCTCCATGCCCACGATTGGATAGACGACACAATTTGGTGCACATTTTTATTAAATATTGGTAGACTTGTGTCCATTATGTTATTTCACACCATATTCCACCAAGTTTGAAACAAATTTTTCAACCTGGTGTTAATTTTGAATTGACGAGAAAACTATCACTGCTATTCCTCCACCACTTTTATCAGAAGAATATCTGAATAAGATATTTATATGCTAAGGGTTTATCTGCCAAAATAGCAGAAGAATATAACTTTTTCAAATTCCTTCGTCAGGCGCAAGCGGCCGAGCGCTGTGTAAAATTGGTAACTGAAGCGTCCGCAAAATTCGTTGGTGTTAGGAACAGAAATGGTTTCATCAGAGCAACACTGCTATCAAGAGCATACATTTTTCAAGCAAACATAAATTATTCAAAGCTCTAGCTGAGAAGAAGACTAAGACGCTTCGCTCGTTGAAGGCGGAGCCCCCAGACCCCCGTTCTAGTTGTCGGCATAATCGCTTGTCGTAATCACTAGTTTTTGTAATCACTGACCACAATGGAATCTCAAACACATATAGGCCTCAGTTACAAAAAATTCCCACACGTAACGCCTACCAGCTACAAAAAAAACAAGAGCCTTGAAGTTTTTTGAAATATAATGCTACAAACAGTAATATAATGTTATGAATATAACCACGCCGCTTTTATTACTGAGTAGGTAAAACCTACAATTGAAAGCACAGGTATACTAAATCTTGCTAAAATAATCTTACATACCAGATTCTGAGCAATAATATAATAGAACATGGATACATGTAAAGAATTTGTAATAATACTAAAAAGTCTTTATAGAATAATCGCAAAATATACCAAACGTACAATTTAAAGAACAGTATACTAGGTATACAAGGTAGTAGGTATAGTAGTAGATGCAATAAATAATTTCACATATAACATCTAAGCCTAGGCTACAAACAACTGGGATGGTGGTGTCATCCTGTAATCCAGCTACTTGGAGGTCACGAATTGTGGATAGTTGTGAGCGATGGTCGGTGGGTGTAGTGTTCTCTTGTGTGGATTAACGTCCGCACTATTGAAAACTACGTTAATCCGCAAAGACCATCCTCATAATTAGACCAATTCGTAATTCAGAGGTCGTGGTTCGGATTTCACGTTAAACTGTAGGTCCCTTAGTTGCCATCGGCTGTTGGGCTATCAATTAACAGTCCTGTCTAAGGAACATGTCAGCCTTAGTCAGTAACAAGACTACAAGATCGCGCCACAATCATCCTACACTCAACTCTCATTCATACTTGGCTTAAAATACCTACCTTGTGGTATGGTCGCCATTTCAATAATCTAATCTAATCTAATCTAATTCCACGCGTATAGCATATCAGTCATTAGAGGTGATAGTCATTAGAGGTGATACAACGTTGTTTCAAATGAAATTGATATTTATTAAATATAAAAGGATATTTTTATTGAAAATTTGCTCATGTTAAGTTATACTCATACATCCATATTTCAAGGCAAAAGATAACGGACGCTACATAAATGCCTGTCTAAATACTAACATCTTTCTGTTGTAAAATATGTAGTTAATCTATGGATCTATAAATATTAAGAGTACACGTTAATGACTAACACCCTTAGAAATAGCTTTCAACAGGTATAAATCCAAAGAAAACCCGTAATCCCCAGAAATACACGAATACTATGCATATAGATTAGATTAGATTATTGAAATGGCAACCTATACAGGTAGATATTTTAAGCCAAGTATGAATAAGAAATGAGTGTAGAATGATTGTGGCGCGATCTTGTAAGGCTGACATGCTCCTTAGACAGGACTGTTAATTAATAGCCCAACAACCGATGGCAACTAAGAGACCTACAGTTTAACATGGTTTCCGAACCACTGCCTCTGAATTACGAATTAGTCTAATTATAAGGATGGTCTTTGTGGATTAACGATATGAGGAAGTCATTTCAGTCGATTGGTAAAACTTAGTAAGAAGACATAAGAAGGTTGTAGTGACTAAATTTAAAATCTAGTATAAATACATTACAAAACAAATGGAGATATTGTTGACAATCAAACCAAACGCACGCAAAATATATAAATTCAGATTTTGAACAGTTGTTGCATGATAACGTTACATTGTTGCCTGTGTTGTTAAAGCAATGTGATTAATTAAAGATTGTTATCTGAGTTGTCGTAAAATAATTGTAATAATAAGTGAAGGTTGTAGGGAGGTATCAATTTGTATATTTGCTGGTAATTGTAGATATTATATTTAATTTTCACGTATTGATAGTATATAATTTTCTAGAGTTTGATGTTTAATTTGAAACTCGGGCTCCTGTTGTTTTCTTCGTTGAAGTCTTGAAGACGTAATAAAAAACTACAACGGTAACGCAAAAACCTTAACATATTGTAATTATATTATATTTAAGCAAGGGAGAAGATGGTCGCGGCACCAAAAATCCACATAAGAAACGGAAGTCTATGCTAAATGAAGACACAAAAACTCACTACCTATTGCGCTCTAGGTACCGTAATGAATATAATAATTACCAAAAACCACCAAATCTACAGTTTTAATTCCAGGTTTATCAATATTCTGTAAAACAATTGGACTTACAACATTTAAGTATCAGCAACAAATAAATTCCATACTTATAGCATCTCAGCAAGTAATTACTAGCGATAGTGTAAGGAAAGTGTGTGCAAAATATCAGTGCCCTATGTACTATAATAACGTTATACGGCACCATAATCTGCGTGAAAAAGTTGATTTTCCAAAAATCTAACGCTATCCAAGGGCGAAGGAGACGAGATTCGATAAAAAGTCACAAGACCAATGTTGTAGAGCTTGCAAAATCTGTTACCGTTGGTGCCCTCGGTTTTTTATATGACCTTATGTTACAAATCTATAGCCGAAAACGAAGATTTTTTGGGGCTATTAAAAATAAAAATTAGGAATTCCGACGATTCGATTACTTTAGTAACCTCTTAGGAAAGTCCATTAAAAATCTTAAGTCTCTAGCTCATCTGGAAGTCATATTTTTGAGCGAACAAGTGAAACCTTGCATTTCATGAAATAAATCATTTTATATTAGAAAATTTTAACATTTTTTTCTCGGTTCATAATGAAAAATTTTTATATCTGGCAATTTTCCTGGCGGTTGAGGACCTAAAGGAAGGTCCATACCAAATTTCAAGTTCCTAGCATTTCTAGAAGTGGGTTAGAATGTGTACGCCTTGAACATTTGGATTCCATGGAATAACCGTATTTTCAATATTTATGCTAGGATTGAATTATATTTTTTGAAAGAGAAAATCTTGATTTCACATTTTTCTGGATTCAGATAAAACCTCCATTTGTAAACCAGTTGTTTAACGTTGGAACACTTGATTGTAATGAGTTTATTGCACGACTAAGGACGTGGTGTTAGGCGATAATAGCCGTATCGTCAGCATAAAGGGCAATTTTTGCTTGAGAAAGTTCTGGAATGTCTGTCATGAAAATATTGAAGAAAAAGGGCCGAGTTAGTCTTAAGAAACTCCTGCTCTTATGAAAACTTATGATTAACAGTAAAGGTGCTACATTTAAAAAAGACTTTAGTATATGTATGAGAAGTAAGGGGACGCCTAAATTAATTGTATAATTTATACATAAGTCCAGCATGCCAATGTATGTCATAAGCCTGAGCGACGTCGAGGAATGCAGCGACAAAGACCGTGGTTTTACCAGGGAACGATATATCACGTGGTCCGTTTGACGCTTTTTGGCTGACGACATATGCCAGCTAAACCGTTAAGGGGTTATGTAAAACTTTATGTTAAATGCTAAACCTTGTTTGCACTTTATTCATTAGGTTGTACAGGCGATAGTTGCTCTGTCCGACCCAGCCGCAGTCACGTGTCGTACCGCAACTGCATGCTCACCGCAGCCCAAAGTTAGAGCTAGGCTGAGACTGAGTTTGGTTTTTCTCAAGGCCACCATAACCCAGACTTGACGCTTCGGTATTGTGAATATGTTTCATGTAAACACTGCTAAAACATCCTAACCACTGAGGATGCCACTTCACAGCAAGGGCGTAACATTTTTTAGCGTAAATCAATATATGCACACCAGATGTTTTGATTAAATTTTGTTTACAAACAAGTAACCGCAATGTAAAAATAGTTTAACTATATAAGACCTAGATGTTTAAATCTTCCGTGCCTCCAGCCCAGTGATTCTTCTAATTGTCGGCATGTTACTGGAATCAGGACATCCATATGACTTCGGGGTCATCCCAGAAATCCCAGTCTTATGAAAAAGAACCTTTACCACTTTATGGACCGCTAGATATTCGAAACTACAAGGTTTTTCTAGAAGACTCAAAGAAACTATTTTATAAAAGATATAGATCCATCATTCATTCAGACATCTCAATTGAGGACTATGAATTTATTGCCACCCTCGGAAGAGGAGCTTTCGGAACTGTCAAACTCGTAAAGAATAAAGAGAGTGAGGATTACTATGCGATTAAAATACAAATGAAACGGAGAATCTTAGATTGCGGTAGTTCTCATCGCGTGTACTTGGAAAAGCGAGTGTTATGCAGCCTAGATTTTCCGTTCTGCGTTCGTATGGAGCACTACAGTCACGACAAGGAAGCCGTGTACTTCCTGATGCCATTCGTCAGCGGGGGCGAGCTGTTCACGCTCATAAGGAAGTTCGGGGTTTTCCAATCGAACATGGCCCGCTTCTATGCCGCTCAAGTTGTGTTGGCTTTGGAGTATTTACAGTACATTCATTTCGTGTATAGAGACTTAAAACCAGAGAACATACTGGTAGATCATACGGGGTTTCTGAAGATAACTGACTTCGGTCTATCAAAAGAGGTCGACTCCAGGACATACACGATATGCGGCACTCCCTCATACATGGCACCGGAAGTTGTGGAGGGGAACGGATACGCGAGATCAGCTGACTGGTGGTCTTTGGGAGTCCTCATATATGAGATGGCTTCGGGCAGACCCCCTTTCATTGCCAAGGACACCGTTAAGTTGTTCACTAAGATATTGTATGCGCCGGTTCCATTGTACCCGTTTTTCAGCTCCAATCTGAAGAGCCTCTTGCGAGGATTGCTCAACAAGGACGTCTCCTCCCGGCTGGGGAACCTTAAGGACGGAGCGGAGGACGTCAAGAAACACCAGTGGTTCAAGAAGATCAACTGGCTCCAACTACTCAACCGGAAGGTGCCTCCGCCCTATGTTCCAGAAGTCTCAAGTCCCTCTGACACGTCCAACTTTCCACACGCCGCAAAAGAGATCGAACGTTCACGACATGTCAGTGACACCGTCAGGAAAGAAGTGATCGATGATAAAACTGATAGAAAGAACAAAGCAACGAGGCGTCGGGACGACATTGTATCCGAGTCATTTTTAGATTTTCTTAAGTAATATTATTGAAGATATATATGAATTAATGACCTATGCGTATTTGTTCGCTTGGATGATATTTTAAAATATACAAACGTAAAATACAACAAGTAATGAAAAACGCTCTAAAATATTGTCTTATAAAATGCAACGGACCACTTCAATGGAGCGTACTTCTAAATTTTATGAGAACATATTTTTAATGTTCATGAACATGATAATTTTAATGTTGTTTTAACGTTGGGGATGGTTAGGCGAAACTGTGGCGAATAGTTTGTTAAATCAAGAGGGCAATCTATTGTTCTTTCGTGATAGAAATACCCCCGTCGCAGCAGACCTGCGTACTCAGCGAATTTCCAAATCAATAACATAATAATAATAATATATGACTAGTTTGATCATTAACTGTCAATAAATACGAGTATTATTTGCCTACTCTCCATAGATTAACATGGGAAAGAGTATGCAGGTTTGCTGCTGTGAGGAACGCTGAAAGTAGGTGTTTCTAGCGTAAACAATTAATTTTTTCATCATTTATATCAACTTTCATCAATATCTGTCCATAAATAAAGGAGTTTGCCTATTCACTATAATTGATTAATATGGGAAAAGAGTATGCAGGTTTGCTGCCGTGATAAACACATAAACTATGATTTTTAAGCATAAATGGATAGACCTCAACCATATGAAGCTAAATATCAAGTTTTATCCAAAAATATTGATTAATATGGGAAATATTAATTTTTCCCTATCCTCCATAAGATTAACATTGGAGCCCCACAATACAACATACTGTGTTTAGATTTTTTAATATCTCGGTAACTGTTGGAGATAGAGAAAAACTTTAAGAAACTTAATTGTTTAGTTTTTTAAGCTGATTCCAATGGTGAAATATAAAATTAGAAATTTTTAAAAATTACATGTGAAAAACGCAAAAAACCCCATTTTGGGGTACAATACCCCCCCAAACTACCCGTTCCCATTGACCGATATGTCTGGTTAACGAACTCGTCCGAGCATTTGTAGGAATACACGTCTCTACCAAATTTGGTCTCGATCGGACCATTTTTACGAGAGTTATCGTGTTCACAGACACATATATATATACATATATACATATATATATATACATATATATATATAAAAATTTTAACGACTATTGTTTTTGGACTCTGGGCACCTAAAGAAGAAAAAATAACATGGTCCCGGGCTTAAGTCTCGCCATGAGACCTACGGTAATAGCTTCTTCCCTATGGGAAATTCGCTAAAAGAGATATCGTTTAAACACAAAAATACGCCCAGTTTCTCGTTTAATACTACCATAGACAAAACAAAGTACATTATATTCCGCTAAAGTTAGTGTATGACATTGAAAATCTCTTTATTTTCTAGTTAATGGATTTAAAGAAAGTGAAATAATCATAACAGAAATTAAAACTATTTCTCATCGTTAGACAAAAAATGTCTAACGGCACACATTTGTACATATTAGACGAAAATTATGAATTTATAATAAATTGATGAACAGGTGTGTATGACTATGTCAGAAAATGTTCTATTCAAAACTGTGCTATTCGACACAAAAGCTGTTATTAACTATTGCCAATGCCACTAGCGTCACTGACCATTAATTAAACTGCATACAACCGTGTAAAGAGAGACAGAAGGCTAGCGCTTACAACGTGTTTGACATGTCGCTATGCGTTTTGTGGCCGCTGCTTCTCGCCACGCTCGCATCTGCATCTGCTAGGAACCCTCCGCGATCGGTATGATGCCAATATTTGATTTACAATTTTCTTGCTAATTGAAGGTTTATGTTATGACTGATTCTGCAAAGTCTTCGGCCTTTGTGAAACAACTTTTGAATGTATCTGCTTAGGCTTATACTTCTCGCTCTTGAGAGTAATTTGGTACTTTTCTAAATTACTTGCTCACTTAGGTGGTGGTAACTGTACCACCAGTCTGGTGTAGGTGGGTAGGCACCGCTTAACATAACCCCCACAGGAGCGGGAGTACTCATCACAACGTTACTATCTGTCAGAAAAAACCTTGTGGTCATCTTATTCAGCGACACGTACTTGCCGGTAGCTAGCTAGCACCGGTCAGTATCATGAAGTTGGAATGGAAATCCGCCTAAGCCTAATATTTAACAAGTAACTTCTGCTTCCATAGGATACCGGACTTACCGAAAGCATTGTACCCCCTATAGTGAGTACCGTAACTTACCGAAGCAAAAGTTAATTATTCGGCGGTTTCTATCAATCATTTTATTTCTAACCAGTTCTGTCGGTGATTGTGGTTAAATACAACAATTGTATCACACCTGCGTTTAAAACTATTAAACCATTCTTTCATTCGGTTCCGATCTGAAGGGAGCTCTGATTTCTCTGCAACTTGGGTAGAGTATGTAACAGCTGGTGAAGCAGCGAAACATTATCCGGTTAAAAAGACTGATAGGGTAGTTAATTGGGCATCCAACTGAAGCTGTTTTTGTATATAGATAACGCTGTTGCAATGAAGGGGAGCGGTGAAGCCCTATCTCCGCCATTCTAAACTTGTGAATTTTAGGTAGACCCTACACTTTTCAGAAATTCTCAGTTCTCAACTCTCAGAAACTATAAAAAATATATAAACTCGAAATTTTATGTCTGTACTAGCAGTAAGCCCGTCCTTTGTACGGGTTGTAGGATTCAGTTTAACGAAGAAAGATAATCATACCAAAATGTAAACCTGAAATCCTAAACAAATCAATACAAAAAAATAAATCGATAACCAGCTTTATTATTTAGCATTACTTTACAATTAAATAGATTAGAACATTTATACAATTATTATAATTAGTTATACGTTAAAATAACGTTTTAATATAGTCGAAATGGGTTTAAAATAAATGACCAATATAAACTAACTAATATTGATTTGACGGCTGATTGTTTTTATCTTCTATAATATTATAAAGAAGAGGTGGTTTCTGTATGTTTGTTTGTGGGTTTGTTGTGGCAAGTAAATGCGAAAAATACTGAACCGACCGGTTTGAAATTTTACACAAAGGTAGATCTTAAACTCATGCAACACATAGGCATACTCATTTCCTTAAAATCCTCTCGGGCTACGCCCTGTGAACGTCCTAAGTTTCAATGTTTACATTTTTAGAGAATGAAAACATAAAATTACTTGAATGTCAACAGCTGTGAATACTAAAATTTGACAGTTCGAGAAGAAGGAGAAGAAGAAGAAAGAGCTGCCGTGACCGTCCTTGGTTTCAATGTTTACATTTTCTAATGACAACATCCATTTCCACTATATTTTGACAGTTCGGGAAGAAGAAGAAATAAAGTTGATTTTTCAGATAAACTGCTTTATCGAAATTAGTGAATTATTTGAAATAGCGGAATGGTAGATTTTAAGTTTTTTTCCGACGACTGTCTCTATTACATTAATCCTTATCCTTATCCAATATTTGACATATGTTACTTTGAAATGTTGTAGACACTCCTGTTTTGTCATTTTGTAAACAATGAAGAATTAATTAACAATACCTTAAATGTATCAGTAGAGCCTACACCTTTCAGCCTTTTTAGCCCGTTCGAAGAGCGGGTACTTTGTCTAGTTTCTATTAAATCTTCAAACTTCAAAGACAGCTGATTATTACAAGTAGGTTATTCATTGAAAACTGAATCAAAATGCGAGTAATATCGCGTAAAACTGGGTTTTTAAATGCTCGTTATTTACTGTTCAAGAGGCGGCGGCCAATTTTAAGCATTTATAAACCTTCTCTGGAATGTAGAGAATACATTAAATAAGTTTCATTGTAATCTGTCCTCCCGTTTTTTCGGAGAAGACGGCATAAAATGCCTCCTGGAGCGTCACAGACAAACAGATAAAAATTGAGATAAGACCGGTTTCGGCTTCTCTAACGCACGAAAAGTAAAAATAACAAAAAATGAATAATTCTGAGAAATGTACAGACAAAACTCTAATTTTATTTATATAGATTTCTTTATGTATTGAAAACCCACAGCACTAGAATTATTTTAGTATCATTTTTAATTGCTGAAAAATAATTTTTTTAACAAATATTTTATTTATTTTATTTTATTTTTTGTTTTTCTACATTCAAAATTTGTTCTAAGCAACTAATAATTTCATTGCAATAATTCTAGTATTGTAGCTTGGCATTACAGATGCTGAGAAAAATGTACCTTTGTAAAATAAATTGACTATCGGCAAATGAGCCATACAGTGCTACTAGCATCGAACATTATACTCGAGACATGCAATATTAATTTATTTAAAAAAATATACTTAGGATCATCATATATAAAAGACCGGTTCCTGAAAGAGGAAGGTTTCTTCTTTAGAACAAAAAAGTAAAAATGTTTTCATCATCGTTTTAGACATAAGTAATTCTTTAAAAAAATATACTTAGGATCATCATACATAAATTATAAAATCAGTTCCTGGTAGAGAAAGATTTATTCTTTAAAACTACATTAAAACAGAAAATTTAAAAAAAAATGGTTTAACCTCCCCTCTCACTGAAGCTCTTTAGAAATTCTAAGGATGCATGACGAACCACACATATAGACGTGGGACGGTGGCGACATCCTGTAATCCAGCTACTTGTAGGTCATGAATTGTGGATAGTTGTGAACGATGGTCGGTGGATGTAGTGTTCTCTTGTGTGGATTAACGTCCGCACAATAGAATACTGCGTTAATCCGCCAAGGCGATCCACATAATTAGACCAATTCGTAATTCAGAGGCCGTGGTTGGGATTTCCCGTTAAACTGTAGGTCCCTTAGTTGTCATCGGCTGTTGGGCTATTAATTAACAGTCCTGTCTAAAGAACATGTCAGCCTTAGTCAGTAACAAGACTACAAGATCGCACCACAATCATCCTACACTCATTTCTCATTCATACTTGGCTTAAAACACCTACCTTGTAGTATGGTCGCCATTTCAATAATCTAATCTCTCATATATCAATTCATCTGAAACAACTTGGATGGATTAGCTTACAAAGTAGAACACGCACAACCGCACTAGGGATACTTTAAACAGCTGACTATCTATTAACAAACCTGTAGTTAGTTAGTCAACTATAGAGTAGTGCATATGGACTGTTCTTTATATAAAGTGTCATAGAACATATGTTTACAATAGACATATGTTTATTAACATATGTTTATTGTTTACAGTTCGCATGACGAATTGCTAACACTGATGAAAATATGTGTTTAATAAATTAATTATTACTTGTTCCCTTTATATCAATATTTATTTATAGTATAATTTATTATGATATAATCTCGCTAATAAATACTGCGTCCCTGAAAATGTCTCATTTTAATTCAGGGTAAACTGAGATATTACGTGAATATGCAAAGAGAACTTTCATCTTGCGAGAATTTCAACAACACTGTGGTGGATGTCAGCCAGCTCACGGTGGAAAACCGAGGCAAATCTGGCTTGGCTCTGCTCGGGAACCTTACTCTTCATGAGGACCTTAATGATATTGAGGTAAATGAAGCATTGGAAGAATATAGTAATAATTAATATAATATAATTAAAGTAATAATTATAATATGGCGTGTATTATTTTTTTTAATATTCACAAATACAAATTTTTAAACCGTTTATTATTAATTAGTCACAAATAATGAAATACAATTCAAACTTTGGTTTCAATAACGAACAACCATTAACATGTAAGGTAAGAGGACAGTTCTTTGGTAGGTCCAAGCAAAGGCCACTGGTAATTTTAGTACATTTAATTCATAATTTATTGTATTTCCTCTAAAAAAGGTATTACTTTGAGGTAGTTCATTTACATGAAATTGACCATTATGTGATATTTGACATATGTTTTAGTACGATGAGTTGGAAAACCAGTAGTAGATTAAAACATTAAACACAATATTACATAATACATTAAAATGAAATAAATGCTAAAACCACTTGTTTGATAAGGCGCTTTGCCATATTCTGTGTGACAATATCCAACATGGCTACTATTTATTTTTAGTACAAACTCGACGTCTTTGTTGATAAAAACACGAACTGGGAATACTTGATGACGTATGAATGCACGGACTTTTGTCAACATCTTATGGAAGAGGATTCGGCCTGGACGCCGTTCGTCAAGGAAGTGGGCATTGGCGGCTGTCCTATTATGGCGGTTAGTATTCTTATCCACAAACACAAGGCCTATTCAGGTGGGTTGTACTTAAAGCTGATTATGAGTGTGATGTGATTTGATGACGGTAGCCTATTTACTGACAAAGACTTAGGGTCTCGTCTCTGTAGTCTACATTAATGAATAATTTTGGATCTAAGATACATATTTGGTATTTTCCATTGCCTACTATTGAAATATAATCACGTAACTATTTAACGTCTGTTTATGAAAATAATTATATTGTTTTTAGCGAATTCCCCATAGGGAATAATGTATTAACATAGGTCTCTTGGTAAGACTTAAGCCTAGGTACATGTTATTTTTTTGTATTTAGGTGCCCAGAGACCAAAAACAATAGTCGGACGAACTCGTCCGAACGAGTTCGTAATCCAGATATCGGTCAATCGGAACAGGTAGTTTGCGGGGGTTTTGTCCCCCCAAAATGGGGGTTTTTCATGCAATTTTTAAAATTTTAAAATTCTATCTTTTACTATTAGAATCAGCTCAAAACCCGATACAAATTAGTTAAAGTTTTTCTCTATCTCCAACGGTTACCGAGATATTAAAAAATCTGTGTTAGAAAAATTGGGGTTTTTGCCTTTTTTATATGTAGTTTAAATTTTTTTAATTTTATCTTTCGCCATTAAAATAAGCTTTAAAAGCTACACAATTTAGTTCCTTAAAGTTTTTCTCTATCTCCAACGGTTACCGATATATTAAAAATCTAAACACAGTACATTGTGTTTAGGCGCTCCAATGCTAATCTTATGGAGGATAAGAAAAAAATAATATTTCCCTTACTAATCAACAATTTTGGATGAAACTTTGCATTTAGCTTCATGTGGTTTTGATCCATACGTTTATGCTACAAAATCATAGTTCATGTATTTCTCACAGCAGCAAACCTACATACTTTTTCCCAAGTTAATGTGAGGCAAATACTCTAATTCATCAACAGGTATTGATTGATCAATCTTGCCACATACTTGTACTATTATTGTCATATTACTGATTTGGAAATTCGCTGAGTACGCAGGTCTGTTGCGACGGGGGTATTTATACATTCTATTTTTGTATAATAAATACACTTCTTCTGTTTATGTTACCTCATTTGGTTTAGTTTATTTACCTGTTTTTCGAATTTATTTAATTGATATAACAACCCCGCATAGAACATAATTTATTTATAAGAATCAATTTTGGTTTTTTCTAATTAAAATACAAATAATTGCAGCTTTTTATTTACATTTGTATTTTTAAGGGTCGTTGGAGAAATGTAACGAAACCAAAAGAACAAAAATGTAAGTGTTTTTTTGTTTTGCAGGACACGTACATATTCCAAGAGTCGAAGTTGAATATATCAACATTTCCATTTCCATCTCGTCAAATCGCCGGAATTTACAGAGGAGAAGCATATCTTCTGCGGAAAGGGCAAAAAATATCTTGTCACTTTGCCGACATAGCTATTTCATTATAAAAATAATAATAGGGACAATTATTAAAGTTGAAAATTAATTGAGACAAAATAATAAAGTTAAGTTTGATGTATTTTTGAGAAAACAGTTTGTTACCTTTTTGTAAGTTTGCTTTGAACTGTTTAACCGTCGTTATGCGTTTGAATTAAGAGTGTAAGTAAATTTTCCACTTTTCATGTAACTTTTAATAGTTAAGTATCTTTATATTATTACTTTTAATACCTTTCTAAATTGGTGACCACCCAGGTAGGTAGTTTAAACTAAGTATGCATGTCCAATTGATAAGGGTAAACCAATAATAATGTAAAACAACAAAAATCTAAATATTAACCAACAACAAAAATATTGAACATGATTGGAACACTCCTTTTTCTTTTCAGATATAGTAAAATAATTAATTACCAGTGAGTAAAATATACAAACATATATGACAAACAGTACAAACATAATAATACAATAATAGTAGTCTAAATATATAAAACAAAGTGTGTTAGTCACAACACTTATAACTCGAAAACGGCTGGACCAATTTTAATGATGTTTGATTTTTTATTCGTCTCTGTCGCCGATCATGCTTTAGGCAAAATCAGTTTTCATAAGTTTTACAAGTTTCAATTTTATGGCGTTGAAATTTTTTTTTATAAAGTTTTATTTCCGGATCAACGTTACAGAAACATTATACACAGAAACAGTAACAGAGAAAAATAACATTAACTTTGGCGGGTTCGCTCTGTTCAGAGACACCTTGAAATTACTAATGTGACAAGTTAACAGAATAATAAATAATTAATAATAAAAGGGAAAATAAACATAATAAAACAGAAAAAAATTGTTCTGTGATATAAATCAATCAAGGAAGATCTTCCAGGTTGACATCATGAGGAAGCATGGGTTTTAACCGCCGGTACAAGGTTGGCTCTCCAATGGCATAGGTAACCGCTCCAGGAACAAGATGAAGTTTGGACATGAATTTTAATGTAGTATTCTTCATGAATTTTTCTATGCTGTCCAAGCCAAATTCTTTGTGTCGCTGGATTCAGATAAAACCTCCATTTTACTTTCTCCCCTTATACGTAGTATTTGGAGAAAGTATTGTTTTCGTCTGTCCGTCCGTGTGTCCATGTGTGTGTCCGTGTGTGTCCGTGTGTGTGTGTGTGTGTGTGTGTGTGTGTGTGTGTGTGTGTGTGTGTGTGTGTGTGTGTGTGTGTGTGTGTGTGTGTGTGTGTGTGTGTGTGTGTGTGTGTGTGTGTGTGTGTGTGTGTGTCTGGATGTGTACAGTGCCACAGCCTACCCCGTTGGTCCGATTTAGATGAAATTTGGCATGTATGTATATATTCACGGTATCTCCAGGAGTTTTTTTCATTTTTTTGAATTTTTGATTTTTAAGGGTAGTTCACCCCTAAAAACCCTTAAAAAACGTGAAAAATCCAAATTTCTCAAAAACGGCTCTAACGATTTTTATTAAAATTTGACAGTTTATAGTGTACAGAGTACTAAATAATTTGACACCACCCGCATGTCTGTAAAAATGACGGTTCAAAAGTTATGGGCTTTTAAATGTCAGAAAAATCAATTTTTTTAATTTTCAGTGAAAACGATAAAAGTAAAGTATAATTTGACTGGCACCATTGAAACCAGCTTAAAAAACTAAACAAATTAGTAATTTGAATTATTTGTCTACGACTAACGGTTCCAGAGAAAAGTTAAATTTACTGTCCACGATAAACGCAGTACGTTGTCTGAAAGCGCCCAATGTTATTCTTATGGAAACATAAAAAAATCAGTTTCTTCCTTACTTTCCAGCCGTTTTCCATGAAACTTGGTATGAAGTGTAAGGTCAAATCACCGAACAAAACAAGCTCAAAAAAGCTTGGTATTAGCGGGGGGGGTTCCCCCCATACAATTTGAACAATAAATTATTAAATGATATTTAGAATTACTTTGTAGAACATGATAGTTTTATTACAGATTGTCTTTTTTAAATTTGCTTAAGGGAGAAAGTATGTGTCAGTCCACTGGTACCGTTTATTTTAAACCAGTTTTTTAACGTTGAATTAATACTAGTCTGCAATGAGTTTACTGCATGATTAAGGTCGTAGTGTTGGGTGATTATTGCCGTATCGTCAGCATAAAGGGCAATTTTAGCTTGAGGAAGTTCTGGAATGTCTGTTATGGCGTTTAAAATGTCTAATGTTATGCTTGTGGGCAATAAGTTTGTTAACAAATTTTCAACAATCAAAACATTTTAATTCTAAAGATACAGCTGTTGTTTTACTATTCGACTTCAGATCATTGCCAATCTTAAAGTAAACACGTACTTACTGTTGGGCGAAGTTCGCCGGTTCAGCTAGTAGTAATATAAAAACACACTGTATACTACATTGTTGTTTGTGAACATTTGAGATATAACTGAGAACGATTATATATATATATATATATATTGCCAAGCTCTTAAAAATCCGTTTTTGTAGCCTATGTCATCGTAAATCCATCAATTGACGAATCGTTACCAATTGAAGGTTAAAAATGTTTTCACTTACTTCCATGTGGAAAATAGGTTAGATCTTGGATATGTCTAACAGGAATGTATTCAGTCATCTAAACAGCTGTTCCAGGAACCAAACTATGACGTCACTAACCAAATGGCGTCACTGTTTCAAATTTTGGATGCGCAAATTGCCAACACTCCACCCCCCCCCCCCAGAGCTAAGACATATCCATGTCACAATGTGACAATCGCTAGTAACATTACGAGAGCCTGTTCATCAATGTATCGTTAGACCGGAGATAAAAACCATGAGTTATTCCGCATACAGGTATAACATACATTCACCTCCTTAAGCAGACACAGTGGAATTCCACTCTGGATATTATCCATAGCAAAGGTAAGACATGAAAAAACATACAGTAGTCTATATTATTTGGGACTGGCTTCGTGGAGAATGGTTTATTTGATAAATGCAAGGGTTGCTAGAAGGAGAGTAAGCTCCAGCTGGTGGCGATGCATAGGCCGTCTCCCGGCGAGGAATCAGATGCTCGATATTATAAATGTAACTGCATACAAATTGAGAGTAATGTATAACTCTTAATAATGATAAAAGTGAATCAATAAAGTTGGTTCCTAAATTAATGGAAATTTGCTTACACAGGTTTGCTGCTACGGGGGTAGTAAAAAAGTTAATAAGCTGGCGCTGTAAGCAATTATGGCTCAATCACACATAGCTGATATTCGCTGTTTAGCCCAGTGTGCGGCGAATGAAGGTCACGTGATCACCAGCGATGGTAAACCAGACCGTCGCCAGCGCCATCTGAACGTCTGTCAGCAACAAACACAGTTTTAACTCGCACTAGGAGTCGAGTTGTTGCCGCAGCAGAGTGCTGTTTACACCGTCAATATGTCAGATTTGAAGCTTTTGAATATTTTTAAAATCTACTATTGTTTGTCGGACCCCTCTCACGAGAATTATAATCAGAGAAGTCGATATGAACGGATTAGTCCCTCACATAGCTCCTTCGCTTCCATCCCCGACAATTACCTAAGCAATTTCGGTTTGGTGACATTTTAAAACAACTTTCCACGTTGAGGACAGGGTGTCTACTGCCCACATTCGCTCTAACAATCAGCCACATGTGAACAGTATTTTACACGCTGGTCATTGAAGCTGATAGGCCTACCAGAAGCTGATGAATCAGATACGTGTGATTGAGGCTTAGTTGGAAATTTGTTTGCAAAGCGTTGGTCTTTTTTAGTGGTCGAATAACTTCGATTTTGCACAAAATTACGAATATACAGTTTCTCAGGTAACAACGGACATGCACCTTATTTGTGTATAATTTTTGAAAATAAAATAAAATCCCCAAACGTAATGTTTCTTACGACAGCAAACATACGTATTCATTATAACCCTTAAGGAGATTAAATAAATTAGTAGTGCTCGCTCAATTATTGACATAATTTGATAAAATTGTGTACATATTTTTACTCGGTAAGCAGCCTTTAAGCACATTACCATGTAAATCAACCCTTATTGCAGCAAACGTTTATACTCAGTAGGCCTACGATTCGATTACTACGATGGGAATAATATTTGTGATATTCACTCTACTCACGCCAGCGTGCTGCGTGAGTAGAGTGATTGCCCTTCCCAGGATCGTAAAATTTGTCTCAATAGCCCACTAAATCATATTATGAAATCAACGATTCCTGGCAAAAAAGTAAATGTCAATTTATCAATATTAACAAACTTAACCATCCTGTGAATATATCGAATAAAGATATTTTATTTGTAACTATTATACCGGTTTAGAACAATGGGAAAACACACAAATGACCGTGGGAAGACTCAGATAGTAAAAAATACAGGAACCGCGCATGTAAAATCGGATAGCGATCAGGATTTTGATGGAATGGTGATAATGTGCGAACAAGTCTGCTTCGGCTCGAGGAAGTGGGGGGGGTGGAGGTGGAGGGATGAGACGATGACATATCAGTAAAGATGGCGCTCGCTTCTATAGTCTGGTTCCTCTATGTTGTGGCAGCTCCAACATGTTTGGCGAAATCACCTCTTAGAGCTCTGGTATTTTTTTATCTTTTTCGTCTAATTGCATGAAGATTTTTTTAAATTTTACTCTGAACTCGTATAAATATTAGGTTTTTTAACATCAAATTCTCGTTTTACGGGCTTAAAAGCTGAAATTGCTGAATATAGAATAATAGTATAATAAAACCATTGCAATGGGTTTTTAAGGCTTTACCCTTATGTTACCGCGAGGATCTGAGAACAATCGTCCGTCATTGGTATGTAGCCTAAACGATGGACACTGACGAGGCCTGCTCGTAACCCCAGAGTTGAATGATTAAATTTAATTAAGCTCAGGCTTCCCGTGGCTGTGTATCGGAGATATGTTACGGAGAATTTAAAAAATCTAAACACAGTACGTTGTAGTTTGGGGCTCCAATGTTAATCTTATGGAGAATAAGGAAAAATTAATATTTCCCTTATCAATCAATATTTTTTTATAAAACTTGATATTTAACTTCATGTGGTTGAGATCCATCCATTTATTATTAAAAATCATAGTTTATGTATTTATTATGGCAGCTAACCTGCATACTCTTTTCCCATGTTAATCGTATAGGAAATAGGTAAACTCCTTTACTTATGGACAGATTTTGATGAAACTTTGGTATAATCGGTCAAAATAAATATTGTTTATGCTAGAAATTCAAACTTTCAGTGTTCCTCACAGCAGCTAACCTGCATACTCTTTTCCCATGTTAATCATATGGATAATAGGAAAACTCCTTTAATTAATTATGGACAGATGTTGATGAAATTTTGTATAATTGGTCAAAATAAAAATGGTTTATGCTATAAATGCCTACTTTCAGTGTTCCCCACAGCGGCAAACCTACATACTCTTTCCCATGTTAATCTTATGAAGAATAGGCAAATAACTAACTCATATATTTATCGACAGATATTGATAAAACTTGACATATAATATTATTTATTATTGATTTGGAAATTCGCTGAGTACGCAGGTCTGCAAGCTGCGACGGGGTATTTAAATTTTTTCTGCCCGAATTATGATGGATAGTAAGTAATTTGTAGTTTTAAAATGAATCTCAAATCAAGATCTTACACAGTGTAAGTTTAGTTTGTCTGTGTCAGGGGCGCTACTACCTCAACTGGGACGGTGGCATGCGTGCCTGCGAGGGAGCGGACAACAGCATCTTCGACCTGACCAAGCTCGTGGTGGAGAAGAAGAGCAAGACCTTGTTGGCTCTCGTGGGTGACGTGAACCTGCTTCAAGAGTCCAACAATCTCAAGGTACAGCATAGGAGCTGGATTAGCAACTAATGTAATTCAATTTTAGAAAATTACTTGTTACAAAATAGGGTACAAGTGAGTTTGTAATGACACGAGATTGTTGATTAATTGACAAAACCAGGGAAGAAACATAATACTGCCCTGATTAATTGACAAAACCAGGGAAGAAACATAATACTGCCCACCAGATTAGATTATTTTTCACGTTGTTTTTTATTGTGAAACAAATTTTTTTTGTATTTACATCTCGTTGGTTCAGTAGAAATCTATCTCAGGAAGGACGCTAAATGGCAGATTGTTTCCTCCAGTGAGTCGTAGTGCCCCCTTCTCCACTGCTCACCCCCCTTACTATTATACTTACCCCTGTTATTATTTTTATGTATTTCTGCTACTTTTGTCAAAATTTATTTGCCTGGCCCAGCCTAACAACCAGAGCATCCACGTGCGAGTTCCAGAATAGCCTAGGATTAAGGGTAAAACTTGGGAGTTTCACTGGATAAGATAATGGGGCATTCCAGGACAAAGAAAAATTCACATTTTAGGTCTTGGGAGCGCTAATTTATTCGAAACGAACCACTCAGCTGTGAGGCCAAGAACATCAGTGTGAGGTGAGTAAAGTTGTGTCGTCCGCAAAAACAGCTCCACTCAGATCCAGGCCCATTATAATATAGGTTAGATCATTAATGATAACAAGAAAGAGGAGAGGACCCACTTTAGAACTAAACACTGCAGAGGGACGTTAATTTGCTTAGATAGCTTGATTTAAAATTCATTTTAAACTACAAATTATTTACTGCTTGTTATTTTTTGTTTGAAACTCATTGTATTGGTAATGGCAGATTTATGTTACTTAGATTTTTACTGCAGACATTTTCCATCACATAAAAAAAACACCAGGTCACATGGTTCAGTGGCTTTACACGTTGGAGCATCACTGTGGCTAACAAGAGACAGTATCATTTATTTAGCTTTGTCATGCAGCAATCGTGGATAAATCGTCCACACTCAGGCCTAAAAATTCTCTGTGAAATCAGCCCAGAATCTGTCATACTCAATAGAATTTTCTTCATTATAATCAATAACTTTAGAATAAATACGGCAGCTCACATCACTGGACTCATTTACCATGCTGATGTCAACGGAAAAAAAATCTGCCATCAACGAAAGATTTGTGGAGCCAATCAAAAAGGCTATAAATCTAATGTAGTTATGGATGGATAAAATAAAGTAATAAATATTTCATAAATCCAGCACCAGAGTACTTTCTTTCCTCTAACAACTGCCGTACTCTTTCATTCTGCATTGGTAAGTAATGATAACTCTACCCTCACTCCTGACAGTCGTGGAGTCAAAAGTCGTTCCGATTAGATTAATAGTACTGTAATGTTCTTGATATTAGATTATATTATTAAAATGGAGACCCTACCACAGGGTAGATATTTTAAGCCAAGTATGAATGAGGATTGAATGTAAGATTGTGGCGCGATCTTGTAGTATTTTTAATGACTAAGGCTGACATGTTTCTTAGACAGGACTGTTAATTAATAGTCCAACAGCCGATGGCTACTAAGGGACATACAGTTTAACGTGGAATCCGAAAAACAGCCTCTGAATTACGAACTAGTGTAATTATGATAGTGGTATTTGCGGATTAACATAGTATTTAACAGTGTGGATGTCAATCCACACAAGAAAACACTACACTCACCCATCATTGCTTAAAACTATCCATAATTTTTTACCTCCAAGTAGCTGAATTACAGGACACATCACCGTCCCGGTCATATTACAATGTCTTATGCACAGTGGGCACAAATTTAAAGAGTAGTACATGAGTATATCCAAAATATTTTATTGACATCTCTTTAACACTGTATCATCAAATGATACAAATACTTCCTGAAATAAGAAGTAGAAAAATAAATATATTTTTAATGGTATATTTTAGTATCCTCAAGTTTTCTGGTATTGCAGGTGAAGGTGACAATCAATAAGGAGGTAAATGGTAATTTTGAATATCTCATGACTGTAAATGAAGATAACCTCTGCAAGCACTTGGGAGAAGAAGGTAAACCTTGGACTCCATTTGCCAAGGAGATGGGCATCACAGGATGTCCTATTTTAGCGGTAGGTGTTATAACTTCAATTGTATCTACCACCAAATGTTGAGAGATTTATAGACGTCAGTTGTGGTTGTTGGATATGTTGAGATGGGATATCTATATTCGTCTCATGCTTAATGTGGAGGTTGAACGATGCTCTAGTGCAATTAAGGTTTCGTAAATAATCTCTTAACAAGCATTACATTTTTGGAATACATTTTGTTATACTTTCTAGACGATGACAAAGTAGGCCTACCTCCTCAGAACTCTTCAATTAGCTATTTTGACGTGTATATTTCAATAACTCTGTAAGATGTTGAAAGATATTATGGGTTTCACCCAGGACCAGTGTTAGTGACAGATCAGTTATATAAATATCTCAGGATCATCATCATAATTGATAGCTATTCGACCAAAGACAATCTCTGAGAGTATTCACAACACAAAAGGCTCAGCAAAGAGCCAGCTACTTAAGAAAACAAAATAATCCAATTTGGAGACTGGTATTAGCATATTCAATTCACAATGTGATATTGGTAAGGAAATTCTTGAAATATCAAGAGACTCTATCATACTATCTAAATTATTTTGTGATATTCCCTCTTGAATATCCTCTTGTATTGATATTTGTATTATCTAAGATAACCTTGAGCCCAAGGAAATAAATATTGATTGATACGTGATGGAAACTATTAAAAACTGTGTTGTTATACTCAACAAGGTTAAGTGAACATTTGTTTTTAAATTTAAATAGTTCCATTAGGTACATAGATGTAGTACACGTTACTTTTTTTCAGAAAACATACACCTTCAAACAGTCAACCCTGGACACAGCAGGGTTTCCTTTTTCAGTAGCACATGCTGGCCACTACAGGGCTCAGGTGGAATTGTTTGACACAAACTTGAGGAAAATCTGTTTACTCGCAGAAGCAAATATACAGGCTATGTAAGAAAAAATATTCAGTTGGAATGATATGTTGTCATCTCCAACAAAGATTGGAGCTAAAATATAGAATTTGATCATGTTTTTCACTTCCAAAAAACTGATGGGATCTCAGTTCAGAGAAGATTATACACAGTGAAAAAATTGTGTGTATTGAACTTAATTCTTTACAACCCCTTATCATTAAAAATTTTATTAGATCAATGGTCTCATTATAATAAAGGAATATAATAGGCAATCATTATAATTTAAAAACTTTACAATCAGGTCAGAGGAACGTATCAGCTTTAGTAACGAGACTACAAGATCACGCGCCACAATGATCTTAAACTCATTTCTTATTCACACTTGGCTTAAAATAGAGTAGGTCGCTATTTGGTAGGATGGTAAAAATAATCCAGTATCACAAAAGCTGATAGAATATAAAGTGTTTGTTTGACGCTGTCATCAAAAAATAAAACTGTATATAGTTTTACAGTATACTCATACGTATTTAAATGAAATATCTCGTTTCAATTTTCTTATCAATTTTTTCATAAGAGTGTGACAGTTTCTTTTAACTACATATTGCCCACCTATGCTTGTGAGATATCAAGCAAATGTAGGGATTATCCGACACAGTAAAAGGTGGACATTACTGACAAAGACTAACTGTATCTGAACCAAACTCTAGGAAAATCCGAAATCTGAAGGATACCAAGGTTCAAACTCTGTCAAGCTACCAACTAAGTAGCATAATCCTATCAGCTAATGTAAACTAGTTTTAACTTTCCTGTTTAATGTTTTTAATTTAACCCTGGAAAATAAACATCTGAACATAAGAAGCAATTTTATTGTGGAAACAATAAAAATATAAACACTGAAAAATGTCAGCCTTCAGTAAAAGCACTGATGAAATACGACTGTTAGGAAGAGCACGTTAATCCTACACTAATATAAATTTGGCAACAATATTTTGCTTCTACATAAACTGTTAAAGGTTAAATTTGGTTAGTTAAGACATTCAACAACTTGCACATAGCATTAAACAATCATAAAATTTCAACAAAGATAACTTATAAACTTAAACAATTTTTCAAATACAAAACTAACATTGATGAGTAATGCTTAGTAAGTTTGCTTCCATTAATTCTGATTTGCTTGGATTTCAACTGAAATAATTGTCTAGAAAATGAAAATGAGTTTGTTTTTCACCTAAAAAACCTATATTATGTTGGGAATGTTATTTCAGTTTAAGTTTTAAACTTTAATTATGCCTTTGTTCCTAGGATTACTTTTCAAACAGTTCCAATCAGACAGATCAGAATTTATAATATAGATAACTGAATTCTAAAACTCAAAAATCACAGTTTAATACGAAAATTAGTTTTTGGATTTAAGTTAGTGAAATGTGATATATTCATGTAACAAGTGTACCTATATTTTTCAAGTAAATTTTAAATTAAAAACACTAGTAATTTCAAAAGCTGCTAAGATACTAAGTTTATACTTCCCAGCAAACATCAAATTATGAAATGAACTCTAAAATACTAACTTTGAATAGTTCAATACTTAAATAAAGATTTAAAAATATTAAATCCATGCAGAATTATAGTGGAATTTTGATTGCATTTAGAATATGTTTGCATTGTTTATAAATGGAAATTACATTTTACAGGAGAATTCACATTTTTAGAGAAATTTTAATATTGAGACAACTAATTTTTTCAATAACTAAATTTTATAAAAGAGTTCATATATTAACCCTTTGCGCTCAGATGAATATTTATAACTTGTCCTGTGCACTCGGATGTCCAGCTGTGCTGGCCGTCACCATTTCTTGCCGAAGACGAATTAATTTTTAAATGAGTTGTCCTCATCGCTCGGATGGCCAGTGGTACTGGACGAGATTAAATCCAAGTTTCGGTCGGAAGGCCAGCAGTACTGGCCAATAAATATAATCATCTGTTTCTTTTTTTAATATTATGTGCTTTGTTTGAGATGTACAGCAATCTAGCGAATCAGATGAATATCCGCTTCTAAAACCATACATGTGTTGCAAATTAAGGTTATGCTTAGTACGTTGTTCTGCTGTTCTACTGTTGCGTTTACTGAGAAGTGGTGATATTAATGCTTATAACAGTTGTTTTTTTTTGTGCAAATAACTGGACATTTTATTAATAATTCATTATTTATTTTAGTGATAAGCACAGTAGATAATAAATTTAAACATAACAATAATTGATAATTAAATTCAGATGACTTGAGGCAATTATTGGGGGAGTATGACAAATGTTTTGTTATATTATTTAATTGTGAAATAGATAATGTTGTATTTATATTATTCTTTATTTTTGCTCGTTGTTTGATTTTTATTGTTCTTACAAACATTGTTGTAAACAAACCAGGTTTGACACAAAAATAATTCTGAGTTGGTGGGAAAGGTTGTCGATCATGGCTGCCGAGCTGACAAAGGAACGTAGTGCAGCCAGTACAACTGGCCACCCGAGCGGCGAGAACAACATTACGGGAAATAATTCCGAGCTGTCAAGGAATTGGCACGGCCAGTGCTACTGGCCGTGCCAGCGAGCGCAAAGGGTTAAACTTCACTTTTTAAGGTTCTTGAAACAGTTATGGGGATTTGAATTTAAATAATATTCACAACATAGTTAGATGGTCAATTTAGTAGCTTTTCACTTGATTGTTGTAGACAGATTGTTTGACAACATTGACTGTTGAAGATTGCTTGACAGCAGAAGATTGTTTTACAGTTGAAGACTGACTGACAGTTGATTGTTTAACAGTTGAATACTGGTTGACAGCTGAAGATTGATTGACAGCCAAAGCTTGATTAGCAGCTGAAGATTGATTGACAGTTGAAAACCGTTTGACTTCTGAAGAATTATTGACAGCCACAGCTTTATTGGCAGAAGATGATTGATTGACCGTTGAAAATTGTTTAAGCTCTGAGGAATTATTGAGAGCTACAACTTTATTGGCAGAAGATGATTGATTGACTGTTGAAAATTGTTTAACCTCTGAAGAATTATTGAGAGCTACAGCTTGATTGGTGGAAAGTTGTTTGACAGAAGAGAATTCTTTGACTGAAGAATTATTGACAGCTAATGCTTTGTTGTCAGATGAAAAGTGATTTACTACTGGGTTTGGCTGATTATCAGCTGAAGATGAAGATGGTGACACAGAGAAATCCCTACGGACGACGGTGTTGTACGTAGCTGCAGGCGGGATAAATTGATCTCTAAGAGTGCCGATGAAGGCAGAGTGTTTGATGCCAAACGAATGCGCTGGAGGATAGTCTATGCATACCTGGAACATAAGACAAAGTCAGTAATCCTTTACAAAAAGTAAACAACATATGGAAGGAATTATCAGCAATTCTGGGTAGTTGATTAACTCTCAGAAAGGTACCTCATCCCGTAAGAGTATGGCACATTTTTGCATCTCATGAGGGGAAGGGATACCCTAAACCTGCTTCACATGAATTAAAGTTTACAAAAAACGTTGTGTATACTCACTTTTATAATTAAAAATTGTAAGTATACTGTTGAGGTTCGTTTAACCTTAACAGACTACTTGAATTACCATGTTCTGGTAAGAAGCAGTAAAAGGGATCTGCTCATATCTCATCGTTAGCTAAGTGTTAATTGCAGGTTATGTACCTCTCTTGTGCGGACATTTTTCTGAGACTTATGCTGTGAGTTTTTTTCTGAAGATACTTTTACTTTTTTAGAAAAAATATATAAGTAAACAGTTTAAATTAAAGTTTGCAGCCAGAAAAGTGCCCTTATCATCAAAACCGTGTAAGAATATGTAGAATTATCTCATAATCTTACAACAGAAGTACTTTGCACAATTTTCATAAATTAGATATTTCAAAAAGATTTATTATGAAAAAATAGGAGTAATACTAGGCTTAATAATAGAAAAGCAATCATAAGTGTATAAAAATCATGTTTCCTGTAGGAGTTTTAAAAACCTAGAAAATGCATCTTTTGTTCATACTGTCCAAGAGTCAAGAGAAGACACCTGCGAAACTGCATATCTAAGAAATAACCAGAGCCTTTGCCAGAGCCAAGCTTCTTGAATACTAAAATACTTCTTGAAAAATATTGCAGCTTTTGCTGCAATATTTTATATTCATTACAGTCTTCAAAACATATGACGATGATAAAAATCTTGTGTGAGTTGCCTTTTGGCCTGGGAATATTCTCATGACTCGCGGGCAAAAGATTTTTTAAATAAATGATAATGAAGATCAATGGGGTAAAAAAGGCAAATATTTAGACACATTGCAGAGTTTTATATAAAAATTGTTAGTGTATTGCTACCTCTATATGAGTTCTAAAAGCACATTGAGTGTAAAAATGTCTTTGGGATCCATTATAAGAAAGCAGAAAATGAAATTAGCTTAAAATGTTTAACCCATTCCCGTCAGACAGACTGGTCAACGCCTGAGCTAAAATCGAGCCTTGTTCACTACGACTGTGTGTCACTATTAGTTTGATATATTTACAGAAACTTCATGAATTACATATTTTGATTTCATTACCCTGTTACTTATACCCTTAAACTGTGTATAATCACTTTTAGCAAGAAAAAAGTATTACTGTACTTTTTCACCAGTTCCAAGCGGTAGACTTAGAAACAAGTAGGTACTGTAGTTTCATCAAGACTTATTTTGTTTTCAAATTATTCCTTTATTTCACTTGGCACATCTGCTTTTAGTTACCTGCAGTAATAAATAGTTAATGGTCTTTAAAAAATAATCATTATTACTGTATTCTCATCAATAAATACAATCGCTGAACGAATTATGCGAACAAGAAAATAACCTGTCAACACGGAATATTGGACACTAAATATGATTATTTAAAAGAGGACGCCAACACTATCTATCTGATGAGAAATAAACTAGTATACCTAACAGCGGAAAAAAAACTACGTCGAAATATAAGCAGGCAACAGACATTGTTTGCTCATAACCATCCCACGGACGCACAGCGCAAGTCCTTAGTTATGTGTCTAGCGAAATATGCGAACGTGCAATGTGCATCCTTAGACAGGAATGGCTTAAATATAAATAATAATAATAATCCAAAAACTGAGGCTGTGGTCATGCAGATTGTGAATAACCTACAAGACTTTCTAGAACGTGCTTATTATTTGTTATACTAAATAGAAATAATGTGTTTAAAATCATGTAAAGTGTAAATTATTTTTCAGCATGTGAAAATATAATTGCAAAATGATAGTTGTGTCTCAGAGTTACCACAATTTTAGAACAATTCCGCTTCGACTGGAGGATGTGTTATTCCGCAGTGAGGAGAATGTTTGATGCCGAATGTGTGAGCAGGGGCAATTGTTTTATTAAGAATTACCTAAATAACAAATAGTGCTATGTACCTAATTTTGTCTTACAGTTACAGTAGCATGATAGGCAACAATGTTTATTTTATAATAGTGAACAAATTCAACAATATATGGGACTCTAGAAGTACGTTTCAAAGAGAAGATAAGTGAGAATTGTTTATATATACTTGAGTGGTTATTGTTTCCATAAAAATCCCTCTACATCTATTTAATTTCAGTAATATATCTTTATACACATAGTTTAATAAATGAGGAAGTCATATTTTTGTAAAGCTTATTACTAAATAAGGATCTACAAATTTAACTTAAGAAAGTTAAATTAATTTTAATTTTATTTTTTAAGGTAATCAAAACCAATCATCCCATAATGTTGAGTTTGTGAGATTATTTTAACAATGCAAAAATATTTCTAAGACAGTAAAATATTATTTTAAATCAATAAATTTCACTATAAAATATATATATCTAACTTAATTGCAATGAGTAATAAGATAAAAAAGATTTAAATTAACCTCCAATGGCCGAAATAAGAACTCCCCCCACCTTTTAGTTGGTTAGTCTTAGTCATTTACACATTTACGATCTACATCACCTTCTCGGGAGCATATGTCCCAGGTCCAGGCTTCTCGTCAAGTATCTGAGGAGTGTGTTTTCCGCTGAACGTATAGGCTGGTGTGGAAATTGTTGGGATCTAAAATAATATATCACTTTAATAAAGGAGAAAATACTTTTGGATTCACCTCGCTACTAATGATGTGAGGTCATAAATATTGATCTTAGAGTTTATGTTTAAAATAATTTAGTGATCTGTGAATTTTAAAATAATATTTTCCTGAATCCTAAGGCATAACTTAATGTTTACTGCACACAACAGATCTGCACAATTGTACTGCACAAGTATTGTGCAGTATTGCACAATTGTAGGCTAATGATCACCCAGACTACTAGACAATATAATACAATTGTTGAATGTTTGCCGGATGTGCAAATAAACCAAACAAATGATTATTAGCATCCAATCACTTATTTTCTACATGAAAACATCTTCCAGGCATGAATCAATCTCTAAAAGTTATTTCTTACACTAAAATTATGTAGGCCCTACTAAGGGATGACTGAGGGCTTTCGTGGGATGAAAGGATTACCTTTTCTGGGGAGTAGGCTCCTGGACCTGGCTTATCATTGTCAGAGGGCAGTTCGTGACGGCCTGTGATGGTGTAGGCCGGAGGGTTCACCGTGGGCAACTACACATGCCAAGGTTAGTCTACATCTAATATCTACAAGTGATTCTACTATTCCAAGCAAGTGCTCTTTGATTCTATTTGTGGTTCTAACTTAGAATTAATATTAAGTTTTAATGGTCTAAGCAACTAATCTAATCTTGCCATCATTCACACTCATTCATGAAATTTAACCACTATTAGGTAAGTGCATTTTAAATTTTAAATAAAACTTTTTTAGTCTCAACTGTGCTTTACTATGGGCCTGAGACCTTTGCGGTGAATTAAAGACAGTACATTAAAGACAGTACATTAAAGACATTACATTAAAGACGTACTGTAGTGAAGTGAGTCACATAGACTAGCCACAAGTGACCGCTCATGATTCGACAGGGGTTGCCAACCACTGGTTTCGATCCAGCAGTCTTTGACATATTGGGCTAGCTTGTTACACCTGAGCTACCGTGCTGGTATTATTTTGAAAGACAATATTGTCTGAGTAAAATATTAGGTACATTTATAATTAGACCGGTTTATGTATAAAGGGACCAAGTGCCATTTTTATACATTTTGAGATATCACTGCCATCTTTTGTGAAATCTCACTACTTATCTATACATCAATTCACCATATCTGTAGGAGATTTTTTTTTATAATTTGTTTAATTTAAAATGTTGAATGTCTCTTCCGATAAAATGCATAAAGGAACTAAGTGCCTATTCTTACATTGTCAGGATATTGCATGTCTGTGTTGAGGGAACTGTTGGAAGGGGAGCATAAGAGGTTGAATATGCCTGAAGAAACATATTTTAGGACACTGTGAGAATTTCAAGGAACTGATACTTTGAGCGGATTTATGTGGTGGTCAGAATGGGAACTTAAAGATTACCCCAATGCTACAACACATTTTGTAATTCCATCCAACCTTGGAAACCATTAATCTAAGATTTTTACTCCTTGGACATCCTTTTAGCGAATTTCCCATAGGGAAGAAGCTATTACCGTAGGTCTCATGGTGAGACTTAAGCCCGGGACCATGTTATTTTTTCTTCTTTAGGTGCCCAGAGTCCAAAAACAATAGTCGTTAAAATTTTTAGCGAATTTCCCATAGGGAAGAAGCTATTACCGTAGGTCTCATGGTAAGACTTAAGCCCGAGACCATGTTATTTTTTCTTCTTTAGGTGCCCAGAGACCAAAAACAATAGTCGTTAAAATTTTTATATATATATATATGTATATATGTATATATGTATATATATATATATATGTGTCTGTTAGCACGATAACTCTCGTAAAAATGGTCCGATCGAGACCAAATTTGGTAGAGAGGTGTATTCCTACAACTGCTCGGACGAGTTCGTAAACCAGACATATCGGTCAACGGGAACGGGTACTTTGGGGGGGTTTTGTACCCCAAAATGGGGTTTTTTGCCTTTTTCACATGTAATTTTTAAAAATTTCAAATTTTATATTTCACCATTGGAATCAGCTTAAAATACTACACAATTAAGTTCCTAAAAGTTTTTCTCTATCTCCAACGGTTAGCGAGATATTAAAAAATCTAAACACAGTACGTTGTATTGTGGGGCTCCAATGTTAATCTTATGGAGGATAAGGAAAAATTAATATTTCCCATATTAATCAATGTTTTTGGATAAAACTACATATTTAGCTTCATCTGGTAAAGATCTATCCATTTATGCTTAAAAATCATAGTTTAAGTGTTTATCATGGCAGCAAACCTGCATACTCTTTTCCCATATTAATCATATAGGGTATAGGCAAACTCCTTTATTTATGGACAGATGTTGATGAAAGTTGTTATAAATGTTAAAATAAAAATTATTTATGGTAGAAATGCCTAATTTCAGTGTTCCTCACAGCAGCAAACCTGCACACTCTTTGCCATTTTAATCTTGTGGAGAATAGGCAAATAATTCTCATGTTTATTGACAGATTTTTATAAAACTTGTCATATATTATCATTATTATATTGTTTATTTGGAAATTCGCTGAGTACGCAGGTCTGCTGCGACGGGGGTATTATATATATATATGTATAAATATATATGTATGTGTCTGTTAACACGATAACTCTCGTAAAAATGGTCCGATCGAGACAAAATTTGGTAGAGACGTGTATTCCTACACATGCTCGGACGAGTTCGTTAACCAGACATATCGGTCAATGGGAACGGGTAGTTTGGGGGGGTTTTGTACACCAAAATGGGTTTTTTTGCGTTTTTCACATGTAGTTTTTGAAAATTTCTAATTTTATATTTGACCATTAGAATCAGCTTAAAAAACTACACAATTAAGTTCCTTAAAGTTTTTCTCTATCTCCAACGGTTACCGAGATATTTAAAAATCTAAACACAGTACGTTGTATTGTGGGGCTCCAATGTTAATCTTATGGAGGATAGGGAAAAATTAATATTTCCCATATTAATGAATATTTTTGGATAAAACTTGATATTTAGCTTCATGTGGTTGAGATGTATCCATTTATGCTCAAAAATCATAGTTTATGTGTTTATCATGGCAGCAAACCTGCATACTCTTTTCCCATAATAATCATAAAAGGAATAGGCAAACTCCTTTATTTATGGACAGATGTTGATGAAAGTTGGTATAAATGTTACGATAAAAATTATTTATGGTATAAATGCCTAATTTTAGTGTTCCTCATAGCAGCAAACCTGCACACTCTTTGCCATATTAATCTTATGGAGAATAAGCAAATAATTCCCATGTTTATGGACAGATGTTTATAAAACTTGCCATATATTATTATTATTATTATTATATTATTGATTTGGAAATTCGCTGAGTACGCAGGTCTGCTGCGACGGGGGTATTTTTACCTAACGACTCTTGAGTTTGGGCATGTTGAGTCCTTTTTCAAGACACAGCTGTATACTATTGAAGATTATATTGTGGTTATTAAATCATGCTGATGGAAAAACCCGTTTCTGGTAAACAAAATGAAAAAGGGGAAATTTTACACCACTCACATGCTTGATTTCCTTCACTGAATTATTTGTTGACTGACAAACTATAATAATTCATAATTCAGGTTCAAAGAAAATTTATGATTTAAAACGTTCTAGGTCTTATTGTGAATTTAATAGGCAAATATAATAGAGTGCCATACTCCAGAGATAAGCAATAAACTTCAATTGATAATCCTGCAGAAAAAAAACCATTAAGTCCAGTCTCTGATTTTGAATCATGCTGGCTAACATACAATGTAGTCCTGAGTGGGTGTTTATGTACATTTTTTTTTTTGAAACCAGGGTGAGCAGGGCTGTGAGATGTATAAAAGTTTGAATGTTATCAAAACTATAGTTGTAGCACATTGATGCTGAATCTGTATGATATTCACGTAACATTATTTTGAAAATTGATCAAACGGGCATTTGAATTGTTCAGTAAATCACAGAGCTTATGGTGTCACGTACGAATCTAAGAATATTATTATGCCAACCAACTAATTTTGTAAAAGATTTAAGTACCTTTTCAGGAGAATATGTACCAGGGCCTGGCTTATCATCATCATCAGGCAGATTGTAACGTCCACTGATAGAGTACGCAGGAGGTGCCACAGTTGGTAACTACAACATGCCACTTGCTACAAACTACCATCTACAAGCTACACACACTCTTCTGTGCATGCTCAACATCTAACACAATGTTTGTTACACATGGCGTTACAAATATTTAAAACTACTAATTATGTGCACTATTATATGTGCAAATTACATGCAATAGCATATACTTCAAAAAATTACTAAAAAACCAAAAGTCTGTGATCAATGTAGTTGGATATTATTCAATACATATACATAAAACATGATATATTAAAAACAATATATAACAAGTGCATTATAAGTACATGCATATTACTGTATTATCTTACTGTTCAACAGAATAA
Organism: Nephotettix cincticeps; assembly: GCA_023375725.1. Lineage (NCBI taxonomy): Eukaryota > Metazoa > Arthropoda > Insecta > Hemiptera > Cicadellidae > Nephotettix > Nephotettix cincticeps. Next base: position 110,022 of record CM041789.1, read on the forward strand.
CAATCTATACTTGAACTTAGTAGGAGAGCCGAACATAGAACACTAACGGTAAATATGGAGATACACCCAATCAGAATATCCTTTTGTTCATTGATAATAAAAAAATACACTAGTATAGCATACATATATTTGATCTATATAGACAAAATTAATAGAAATATTTTGTATACTTCAGAAAACCTTTAGGATAGTTTAGTTTTCCTAGATTTATAGCTTATCAGTTTTGACATAGAATATGTCTTAGCTCTGGGGGTGTTGGCTATTTGCGCACCGAAATTTGAAACAGTGACGTCATAGTTTGGTTATAAGAATAGCTGTTTAGATGAACTGAAAACATTTCCTTTAGACAAATCCATGATCTAACCTATTTCCCACAGGGAAGTAAATACCAACATTTTTATTTAAGGAAATTATCTCATCACAAACAATAACAACACACACAGGGTAGCACAATAACAATAGCAAATCCTCTAAATTTCAAAATTATCCTCCACAGATGTCTTTCCTAAATGTTAATTACTAACTTGTAAATTTGGTTGTTTTCATTTGGACTTGCTTTACTTTAAATGAAATTTCGCAATACAAAGTAATTCTAGCGCTGATATTAGCACATAATTGAGTGGCCAAATTTAGCATATATGTAACTTTAGCCGAGGCTTCTGAGTAGTGTGTGCTTAGTAGCATTTGCAACCTATACTTTAGTATCTAATGCACATATTTTTCCTAAACAGAATCAATTGGGCACATTTTTCCCCCCACTCATATGCTGCCTTAAGACACAGCCGAGGCTTCTAGTACAATTTTATTTTGTATTGCATGCACTTATACATCTATTTTAAATTGTGATCATGGGGTAATTTACATTGTAATAAAAAACTTCAAAATAGGCAGCTCTGAAATATTTCAAATAAATTTTATTAATCAAATTTCTATGACACCACAACTTTAAAAAAAGATCTTCAGCTAAATAAGTTGTTTAGTATATTTTAATCAACATTCTTCTTTATTCCTCAATGGCTTTCTGACTGTTTCATTACACTTGGGTACAATAAAATGAAGTTGTCACAATATAAGTCTTCAGGCAGTCCAAAGTGAGCAGCATCTGAGTGATCATGGAATATTCCATTTTAGTTTTATTATTTACTGTGTTTTGTTATTTTAGTGTAAAACTTCCCTGGTAGGCTATGATTCTCAAATGTGTAGTGATGGAGAAAGAAAATAAAGATGAAATTTGGTGCAGGCTTTGAGAAAATGATGTAATTGAAGGTAATATTTATTTTCAAGGAAATTTATCAGATACTGATTGTTTAGAGTGAACATGACAATTATTATGTAGACTCAGAAGTCTGTTGACAATAGCCCTCATTATGACACTGCACAACATGTTGATAAAGTTATAGATATAGCTTTAAAAAATTCTATAAATACAAACACTTTGAAACCTGGGCCAATGAAAGAACGGCCCATGGAATGGGTTTCTGCCTCTTACACATCTAAAGATTGATTGACTAACTGGAATATGCACAAGCCACAATCAACAAAAAGGGCAAGACAAAATATTATAAACTTCATTCTGTAAGGCGGTAATTTAATTTTGAGACTTGAAAGAACCAGTTGAATGTTGGAAGATATTTTTGCCTGATGACAGCATCTCAGACATTATGCATTAAAAAAACAAGGAGTTACAACGAATGTGTCCAAATTCAAAAACAAGAGCAAGAGACTGCAAGGATACTGGTTTTGTAGAAATTTCAAGCAAATCATGCATTTTGGAGCTTTTATACCTTATAGGAGTGGAAAAACTTAACCACTTGAATAAACATGAAAACTATAGCCAATGATGCTACAAGTGAGGTTCTAAGAATGGTAGAGCCAATTGATAAAGGTGGAATAAATGTTACCGTGGATGCATATTTCACAAGTGTCCCATTATTGAACATACACTAATCACAAAATTACTGTTGTTGGTACTATTAAAAAAACAAGCCAGAACTTCCTGCAGAACTCCCGGCAATAAATGACAATAAAAGTTGCAGCTAAATTTTTTCTTTTGGAAATCCACCAAACAAGTGAACCATTGTATTCTACAACATAGATTAAATACCAAGAAGAATGTTCTTGTTGTGCCGACAATGCATGATGATGATGATGAAATTGACCCAGACACTAGTGATGTTACAAAGCCCACCTTTATAACATTTTACAACATGGTAAAAAGGGGTGAGGATGTTTTGTATAGGCTCAAAGTCTATCGATAACATCCCCAATAATTCTCATTACACTATACTCATCAAAAGTGAGTATAGTGTAATGTACTCACCAAAAGTGAGTATAGTGTAATGTACTCGCCAAAAGTGAGTATAGTGTAATGAGAATTAGCAATTGGCCATTGACTGTTTTTGGTGAAAGGACGATGTGCATTCTGCTCAAAATGGAAGAATAGATTCAGAACAGATCATGTTCATTCTGCATTCAGAGGACATGTGGTGAACACACAAAAAACTATTCACATGTGTTTCCGTTATACCGAAGAACCTATTTTAGGCTCTGATGAGTAAAACTAGCTCACGGTTAAGGTCAGAATAAGTATAATTCTCATTCGATTTACTATATTAACTTCTTTTAATATGTACTTTTTGAAAATTATTAACTAAAAAATAATAAAGTGTTGTATGTAAATTTAGAGTTAATATAAACTAAAAATTGTAGTATAAATTGTCAATTTTTGTAAATTTACTAATAATATACTAAGAGTAGACCTACATGTAAGTTCAAAACTGTAATAATTGATAAAATTAATTATTGTATATCAGATTATTATTTAACACCTCAAAATAATCCCAAAACACTGTAATTTATAACAATAAATGCAATTATAAGCAATTTTACCAAATGTTAGGTTTGCCCTAACGGCGTGTGTGATCATGTAACTATCATAGCCTGACTCCCTACGGGTTAAAGGCATGCAGCGTTAAAACTTGGATACACAGTCTGAATTCTAATATTGAAATTACTCTGGGATGAATTAGTGGTCTGCTTAATGCTTATCTGGCACTCAGACATGACACCACGTCTTGGGTGCTGGATGGACTTGGAGTTGTTGTCTTTCCCCCTCTGTATCGCCCAGACTGAGGATTGGTAAGGCTCTCCCGCCTTACCAATCCTCATGAATCCCTTCTTTGACACCATGACTGTACTTTATGTTCATGTCTATAAAGATCTTTTGTCTTGTCTTGTCTTTCCAGTAGCTGTGGATCAACTGTGGTGAAAGTACTTGTTGAAGCCTGAAAACGTCAATTTCCCTCACCAGTATATCACTATAATACTTATTATTGTTTTCACCTTCTCTGGATTGTAAGCTCCAGGTCCAGGAATTTCCTCGTGGCATGGAACCTCATGTTTACCACCAAATGAGTAGGATGGTCCATTGACCTGCGGAAGCTGAAATAGTAACCATAATTATCATATCTATTTTAGAAATAAAGAAAATAAAATACAGTATGAAATAGTCTATGTTGCTTCAGGAAAGCAAATTTCTTGTTCTAATATGAAATCTAAATGTATTCTTAATACCCCCGTCGCAGCAGACCTGCGTACTCAGCGAATTTCCAAATCAATAATATAATAATAATAATAATAATATATGACAAGTTTGATCAAAATCTGTCGATAAACATGAGAATTTTTGCCTATTCTCCATAAGATTAAAATGGGAAAGAGTGAGTAGGTTTGCTGCTGTGAGGAACACTGAAATTAGCCATTTATACCATCAAAAATTTTATTTTTAACATTTATACCAACTTTCATCAACATCTGTCTATAAATATAGGAGTTTGCTAATCTCCATATGATTAACATGGGAAAAGAGTATGCAGGTTTGCTGCCATGATAAACACATAAACTATAATTTTTTAGCACAAATGTATGGATCTCAACCACATGAAGATAAATATCAAGTTTCATCCAAAAATATTAGATAATAAGTGAAAAATTAATTTTTCCTAATCCTCCATAAGATTATCATTGGAGCCTCAAAATACAACGTACTGTGTTTAGATTTTTTTATATCTCGGTAACCGTTTAAGATAGAGAAAAACTTTAAGGGACTTAATTGTGTAGTTTTTTAAGCTGATTCCAATGGTGAAATATAAAATTAGAAGTTTTTAAAAATCACATGTGAAAAACTCAAAAAACCCCATTTTGGGGTACAAAACCCCCCCAAACTACCCGTTCCCATTGACCGATATGTCTGGTTTACGAACTCGTCCGAGCATTTTTAGGAATACACGTCTCTATCAAATTTGGTCTCGATCGGACCATTTTTACGAGAGTTATCGTGTTCACAGACACATATATACATATATATATATATATATATATATAAATTTTAACGACTATTGTTTTTGGTCTCTGGGCACCTAAAGAAGAAAAAATAACATGGTCTCGGGCTTAACTCTTGCCATGAGACCTACGGTAATAGCTTCTTCCCTATGGGAAATTTGCTAAAAGTTTGTGATGCAGATTTTCATTTAAAATTACGTTTTCTCTGAGATTTGCTACTGTATTTCATTTCTGAATAAAAACGTTCAATAGTTGTAACTGTACTATAAAACAAATCTTGATACATTATCAAGCAATGAAGTTCACCTTCTCAGGGGAGTATGATCCTGGCCCAGGCAGAACAGTGTATGACCTCTTGGAGTATTTTCCACTGAATGTGTAAGCTGGAATAGGCATTGTAGGGAGCTGAAAGAAAACATACTCAATTAATATTACAAGCTCAGGTAACTTTAAAATATTCCTCTACCAAACGAAAACATGTGCATCAAGAGGGGCAACCTGATTTACACAGCTTACAAAGTTTTCTATAAAATATTATAGTACATAGAAAAGTCAAAATCTCAGAAGATTAGACAATAGGAAATCAAAAGTTTAAGTATGGTAAAGAGCTGAATTGATGTATCCGTTTATATTTTGCATCAAAATCTACACAATTTATTTATATTATTTTATTTAACCCATCACGACAAAATTACTTGTCTGCTGTACCAACAGGGCCATATTAAAAATGCATGATTTGTAACGTTTTAGTAAAACAAGTATATTTAATTATTAACTCATCCTAAGTACACAAAACTTATGTCTTTCTGATCCTATGATAAATTGTCTTTAAAATGACACATATTTGAAATATTTATATTATTTATTTATTAATATTATGTAGGAAAATGAACATTATTCAAATTTACACTCTTTGTAAAGCAAGGGTAAATAAAAAAAGGTTTTTGATAGTAGATGAGTGTGAAGGTGCAACATATATTTGGATTATTAAATTAACAATTAGTTGGATTTTTCCAACGCGTCTTGTGTTTAAAATCTACACAACGTTTCGAGAGTTGGATAAACTACTCCCGTTTCCAAGTTCCTAACAATATTTACATCTGTACATATCCGCAAAAAGTAATCACAAAATGTAGTAGACCCAAAGGTAGCAGGAAACCCAAACCCCCTCAAGACCCTGAAAAAGAGAAAGTCCTTTATAAGCATCCCTTATGTTAAGAACGTTTCAGAAAAAATAAGGCGAATTGCTAGGAAATACAATGTTGTAACAGCTTTTAGATCCCAAAACACTATATGAAAATTTGTGTCAAAAACTAAACCAACTAATCATGATCAGGCCTCAAAGAACGTAGTTTATAGCATCCCGTGTGAATGTGATAGGGAATACATAGGAGAAACAAAACGCCCAGTTAAAGTTAGGTTAAATGAACACAAATACAACACAAAGAAAGGAGACAGCAAACTCTAAATTAGCTAAGCATGCATGGGAAAATGATCACCAATTTAAATGGCAAGAGTAATAAAAGTAAATAAAGACCCCATAAGTCAAAGCAGTATTGAAGTTAGGCCCCTGTGGTTTCCTTTTTTGAGTAAACATTTTTCAGCTAAAACTACACAGAATATAAATGCATTTTCAAATAGGCCCACTAGACACCACCAGATGACGCTACGCTGCCAGCGCCCCTAGCGGTCCTTGGAGGAAGCATCGCTTGGCACTGTCAAGGGGGGAGAAACTGTCTAAACCCTCGAACCGTGAATTTGTTGCCAGGTTCCCGTCCAGCTAGCATAGAGGCGGAGTGTAGTGGTATTCCCCACAATATTTGTAATACATTAGTTGTTCCCTGTTGGTTTTGTTGGTTTTTTTGGGTTAGGTCATCCAACGCTATGCTACCAGCGCCCGTAGTGGTTCATAGAGGAAGTATTGCTCCGCATGGTTGAAGGAAGGACTTTGTGTTCCAGCCTTCGGACCGTGTATTTGTTACCAGGTTCCCAGCCGACTAGCATGGAGGCGAAGTGTACCGTAGGTGGCCCCGAATTTTTGTAAACAATTGTTTTTCCGTGTGCTATTTTGTTTTCAGCAGCAGCCGGACGACGCTGGGCTGCCAGCGCCTCTAGCGGACACGAGGTGAACGTAGCGACCGCTTTGACGGGTGGGGGCCAGTAGTGGTCTGACCTTCGTGTCGTGCGGTCCTACTTATTTTTACGTCCGCTATCTCTGAGGCGGAGTGTTAGTGTCGTTCGTTTGCAATTTTCCGAATGTACAGAATAGGCTAAGTAGAGTGTTTGGTTTACAATTTTTTTCTATAGTTATATTTTTTGTTGTGTTTTTGACCGGTTTCTTTTTTATATGTAGAAATAACCTATTGTTTGTACAGATGTAAATATTGTTAGGCACTTGAAATGGGAGTAGTTTATCCAACTCTCGAAACGTTGTGTAGATTTTAAACACAAGACGCGTTGGAAAAGTCCAACTAATTGTTAATTTAATAATTAATAACCAACGCCATTATGAATTTTCAAAACTCTGATATATTTGGATGCAAGATTTATTTCCTTACACAGAAATGTAAAAATCATATGGCGGATATATGCACGTGCCACTTTTGTTGCTCAAACAGATAGGCAGGGAAATCCATTGGCCGCTCTTGGTGAAAATAACATGTGCGGATATATCTGTCAAACGCTCGGAAAGGGTTAATTTTGATTTGAAGGAAGTTTACAGCTATTTATCAATATAAACACTTACCAAATGCACGGCAATTGCCTTTCAGGTGTCAAAATTATTTATTCCTCACGGAACCGGTTTCGGTCCATCACAGACCATCATCAGCCTACTAAACACAAGTATCACATGACACAACAAAAATCTTCACCGTTGGTGTTCGTCAAGATAAAAATGTTTATAAATCTTTTACATATACACGACATATTACAGACATTACGACATATTACGAAAAACTAACATTTACATAGGGATCCCCAAAAACTTTTTACTGATTCACTGCTCGAACCGCTCACAGGAATGATTGTAGCGCTACAATCATTCCTGTGAGCGGGCGATGAAATCATCAAACACTATGGAATCACGGAAAAAGTGGAAAAGGGAATTTTTTTGCCTAAATATTATTTTATTGACTTGGTTGACCTATAACTGAATTTGATTACATTTTATTGACTTTCTAATTAGCAGACTAGACAACCATTGATTTTCCTGATTATTAGTATTGCCAATTTAGATAAAATACTTTATTTAATGTAAGGATTTTATTTTAATTTAAGCAGTTCCAGGGCCCAGAAAACTACTTTTAGTAAAAGCATTACATTAAGTTTGAGCTACCTTTTCAGGACAGTAAGCACCAGGACCTGGGCTGTCGTGCTTAACAGGTATCTCATGTCGTCCGCTGATGGAGTAAGCAGGAGTGGAGGTAGTTGGAATCTACACCAAACTATACATTAACAACTTCGTCTACAGGTATTGCTAATGATGTGTAAGCATCTGTGTGTATTCATAATATACTAGCTGACCCGGCGAACTTCGTAACGCGTCACACTAAACACATGTTAACTTTAAGATTGGCCATGTTCTGAAGTCGAATAGCTATACGGCTTCATTGTGAAAGGTTATATACTCTGGGTTGCTGCATAGTGAATAACAGTACTGAAACGATAAATATATTAATATCATTCCGATAAAACAAATAAATCGGAGTGGATTAATTCACAATTTTCAAATCCAATCCAAACCCAAACGAACCCTAACTGTAATACGGCTTTTATAGGAAAGATATACAACAGCTGATTATTATAATAAACGTAATAATATAAACATTGTAATTATCATATAAACACGTGACTTTAATCAGACAGAAAATAAAAATATAAATACATAATCCCCCAAAACCGTTAACTATTAACGTGGTGAATAAAGCTGTTCATTTTTTACAGTACACATTTACTTCATAGTTTAACATTAATGAATGATTCAGATGGCATTGGATAGTAAAGCTAATGGAAAGTAAACCAATCAGCTGTAGCTAAGAAATCAAATGTTTTCATTGTAGACATTTTGTAAAAAAACTTACTCTCCATAAGGTTAACATTAGAAATTTAAAACGTCATAAAATGGAAACTTATGGGGGTTTCAAAAATATTTTTTCACTAAATCCTTCCCGGACACATATAGAGCAACTTCCTAAAATTTCATGGCGATCGGATGAGTAGTTTGGCAACGCATAAAGGACATACATACATACATACAGACATACATTCAGTTTTATATATAGAGAAGTTCTAATGTATGAGGAAGAAATGGTAAATTACTGTAACGTGTTAAATTACTTCTTTCTACTTTCCAAACTGTACAACTGTATTAAATTTGTAAACACATCTTGGGTAAAAAGTAATGGTAACAGTATTTATTTTTAATAGAATAATCCTAGATCTAAGGAATAAAAGGGAATAGACAGCTTAAAGCTTTATTAAATATTTTTTCAAACTAAAGAAGTAAATGGGAAGAGGGCTAAATGTCACCTTCTCAGGGCAGTAAGCACCAGGGCCAGGGATCTCCTCATGGTTGGGGATCTCATGTCTACCACTGATGGTGTAGGCAGGTGTACTGATGGTGGAGATCTACATCAAATAAACAACATGTATTACTATTGGTTTAATGCTTTGAGTGCCACAGCCATTTCCATGATTCTTGCGCGTAAAGTGCTGCGGCGTTTTTGATGAAAATGTAATGTTTGCCAAGAGAGATCATACAAAATTTAATATTACAGATATTAAAGTAATCTTTTTTTTAAATTTTAGACAGTTAAATTTTATGTTTAGACATCCTATGTTATAAAAATTCCTTTTCTCTACCTAAAATAAAGTTAAAACTATAAAAATATAAACATTTTTTTTCTTTTGTGTTTGGAGTTCAATAAATTGTATAAAAAAATATTTTAAATATTTTTCACTACTATAATTTAAAAAAGCAGGAAATTTTATGTAAAATTCACGTTTGATACATCATGACTGTTTGAAATTAAGACATCACAGAAATAGAAACAAAGTTTTGTACGACGCCATGGTTAACATTTTTGCCGTGTTTATTGAATACGGCACATTTTTACATGCTTTGATGTTATAATTATTGTTACTCATGGGAAAAATTCAGCTTCAAAACAATGACAGTAAACTAGTATTAATATTAGAACACTTTTAATGAAATTTTACAACTTTTAACAACTGTTAACAAACATTTGTAACATAACCGCAAATAAAGAATCTGAGGCTGACAATGACAAAACCATTACGGTAAAAACAAAGAGTACGAAAACTAAAAAACAGATGGCAAAATAGCAAATAAAACAAAAAGCAAAATAAACATCATAAATTAATTGTCGATGGTTTTTAGAAAAAAACTAGGCAAATAGTAAGCCAGTACATTAAATAATAACTTAGTTATAACAGATTTACGGAGAGTCGCTGTCAACGACACCGGCACTTCATGCATAGGGCTTAGAGCCGCTGTGAGCGGCGTTGCAGTGCTCAACGGGTTAACATATGGTATTTTTGGGCAAAATATCTATAATTTGCCATCAGCTAATGTAAAATTATGTATTTTGGCTTAAATAATACCTGAGAATAGTCTCTTCCTTAATTTTTTTATTTATTGAGTCTTTTAAAATTTCGCAAAACAATTTTATCACATATCAAGTAAAAAAATAGTCAAGAAGCTTAAAAGAGTAGATCTTTTTTAACATGGTGTAGTTAAAAATTACCTTTTCTGGGCAGTAAGCTCCCGGACCGGGCACATTGTCCTTGTTCTGTGGTTCATGTCGGCCACTGATTGTGTAAGCTGGGGTACTGATTGTAGGAATCTACACCAAATGTTATAATCACTACTAGAACTACCTGATCTACTGGTTACAAATGCATAATATTACAGGATGCTTCCAACTAAGATTAAAATACAGCAGAGTATAATTTATCTTTCCCCACTAGAAGTAATAGTAATACTGGATCTACATAAGTAGTAAAACCTAATCAAAGAGCTACAAGGATACTACTTGAACTACATAACTAGTTTACTTTACTACAGGTCCTACACTACATCCTCAGCTATTAACCGTCCAGAACTCGCACCTTAGGCTCACGCACAAGCTGCATAATAATGATGGTAGGAAATTAATTAATCACATCCTTGGATCTGAGTTCAAATTATTGGATATAAGTTAAATATTGAAATAAAAAAATATAAAATTAATGAATTCAGTGAGATTTAATTTTTTTTAATAGAATATGATACAACACCATATGGCACTTTTAATCATTGTCCTTATCTAGACTCATCGGTTCATCATCTTTAGAAGCACATTGAACATAGGTTGATGTTGTATGTTCTTTGCACATGAAATGTAAACGTGTTAAACATTTAGTTTTTTAATTTTTTTTTCCATCGCAAAGAAAACATCACCTAGTATCCCCCTCTGCCCTATGTGGTCATAGTCTTTTTGACAACTACCAGACTAATACTCCTTAAATAGACCTAAGTCGTACCTTGATGTCACATGGAATGCATTGAAGTTCATGTTATATTTGATCCATATTTACAATTTAAAAAGCTTTAATAGTAATATGAATGCGTCATACAACTAAAAGCACAATAACTACACATTAACTTAAAAAAAACTATAAAAACACTTTTGAAAACTAAGTTTTTATCAAGAAAAATTTACTACGTAACAATTTGTGTGTGGTGGAAAAGACTGCACAAAGCGCAAGTGTTGATATATCAGTCCACACACCAAAAAACTCCTACACAGGTGTGGACTGTGACTAAAATGAATGGGGGAGGGATTAGAGGGGTTAGGGACAACATTTGCTCAAGGACCAAACAGTAAATCTAAAAATAACTACCACGGCGCGAGCTCATTCTCATGGGTTAAATTTAATCTTTATTTTTACTGTGATATTGAAGATTATGATAAAAAGTAATTACATGATCTTTTTTTCTCTGTGAGAGAGTACAATATTAACCCTAGAAGTGGTAAGCTTTTAACTTTTGACTGTAACATAAAAATAATTACTAATATCTTCTTGAAATATTAAAGTATAATCAAAAAAAGCATAAAACATGCCCCCCTTATAACCACTAACCACAAAAGCAAAACAGGTGTCCACTGCAATCCCAATTAAGCCTACAAATGCCGTCAACCTCCACCCAAGCCGGCCACCGTTTATTTAAAGTGGGCCCCCCACTCTGTTATATCACGCATTTGCAAGCCAAATTGGGATTGCTCATGGTCGGGATTCGAACCCTAGCATTTCCGAATGGCTAGAACGTTACGCTCATCAGCACAGCGCTTTAGCCAGTTCAGCCACTAGTGCATAGGAGTAGAAAGCGCTTTCTTGGTTATAAGACATGCCCGTTAACAGTCTAGTGCACTATGTGAGCAGGTTCGATTGCTTGATTCCAGAGGGCAACACGGTCACGTAGGCACTAGTGTCTAACAAGTTCACTAAACTGACAACAGATGCCTCCACCTGCCACTTCTTATTGAATTTGTAAATGCATTGTGAATTGCGACTATGCCAGTTCTAGGGTTAATGTTTGCATAATCTACTGTTTGTGAGGGTTAATATAAATCATCAAATGATTCTAGTTTCAAGTTGTCATCAATGACAAAGTTTCAAAATGGTTATGGTAATAGTTAAGAACTACAAAAATTTTTAAAATATTAGTAAGAACACAGAACTGAGGCTAATTTCACAGCATATATTGTAATACCTTTTCTGGGCAGTAAGCTCCCGGACCGGGCACATTGTCTTTGTTCAGTGGTTCGTGTCGGCCACTGATTGTGTAAGCTGGGGTGCTGATTGTAGGAATCTACACCAAATGTTATAATCACTACTAGAACTACCTGATCTACGACTACTGGTTACAAATGCATAATATTACAGGATGCTTCCCTTTTTAAAATTGATTATTATAATTGTATACATTTTATCTTTGATGGTAAAACCTCTGTGGAGTCAATATCACAAGCCATTCAACAGGAATAACAAGCAAATTAGAAATAAAGTTAAAAACTACAAAACAATAAAAATTTTGAAAAATATATCTCATATACGTATTTGGGATTTTAAATTTGTTTTGAATCTGGGAAAAGGTTACAAAAGTTCCAGAAAAATTGTGTGCTTGGTGGTGAATCTCTACTTCAAACTAGGGGTCTGCGGTACAGGAAATTAAGAGGTCGGTGCGGTACGGTAGGGTACAAATTATTGTACCTCGGTTATCGGTACAAATTCGGTACGGTACGGTACACGAGAATAATGCCGCTAGTAACATTGACCGAGCTCATTCTTTTATTCATAAGTATTTTCCAGAACTTAATTAGTGAAAACATAGAGAAAGGAGTTTTAAAAAAGATATACAATGTCAGAAGAAATATTTTAATGTACTAATTTTCAAACTGTAATATGATTTTTGTAAATCCATTCTTTAAAAAACATATCACATTAAACATATTAATAATTAACTAAACATTATAATTTATGTTGTAACTAATTAATAAGGGGAAATAATCTTCTCAAGTCTATATGAAATTAAGGATGAACAAACGAAATAAAAACTATAATGTATTTTAATGCAGAACAAAAAATACAGAAAATATATTGAGTCAATATTCTTACCCAAGGGACCTATGTTTTATATTGTCCTGGTTTATTATTTTTAATTCAACCAATCACAATAATTTTACAAATTAAATCACACTTTCATAAAATGTCAAAGGGCTCTTTAGACTAAAATATTATTTTAGTATAAAGTGGTTAATAGTTTAATATTACAGTGGAACCCCTCAAATCTGAACACGTTCTCAGGAAATCAAAATAAAAAAATAAGAAAATAAGAAATTAAAAAATTTAATCACATAAACTTATTTTTCAAGGTTCAAGTCTGTTATCTTTAACTGTTGAAGTGAAGAAAATCTTCACACAAACGTAATTCCAAGCCACGTCAGTTATTAGCAGTACGCACTTACCAGCAGGCTCACTAAACTAGAAACAGAAACAGACAGTAGACAGACGCGATACGCATCCCAGTAAGGGTGGGGGTAGGGGGAGAGTGATTTATTTTTACCACAGGCCCAACTAGAAACAATGGCATGTCATGGGATGTACATCCACCCGCCAAGGTCACTACCCTTATGGTAACATAGTCAAAAGGATGTCAGAACAAAAAGAAAGAATCACTTGAAAAAATCACGAATCTCAGTTTAAAAGTTTTTCACCGTGATTGAAAAATCACAGATAATCCCATCACTATTTGAAACGCGACAAATACGAGCTTCATATTAGTACAACTATTTTGTTGCGTCAAAAGGAAGAACTGCTGCTATTCGTGGATACGATAATAAGTTGCAAATGCACAATAATTTATAGCCGGCAGGGAGACGGCTGGTTGCCTGAAGTCCTGGTGACAGTAAGATTGTTTTAAATTATCATTCACCAACACGCTATGAGCTAGTCTTAATAATCAGTCTTATAATCCGTTCCTCTCTGGTCTTACGTTCAGTATTTGCCGTACATCTGGGCAGTGTTTTAATTCTATATTACTTGTAGAGTCTTTAACAGCCTTCAATGTTTTAGGCAGGAGATGTTCCATAGTTATATTTGATATCAACCTAGACTGGATAGTGACTTAATTTTTACTTATTTGTACCGTACCGAACTTGTACCAAAAGAAATATTGTACCGTACTGAAGTTCGGTACAAGGCTTGGAACCATACCGTACCGATTTTTTCGGAGCACCGCAGACCCCTACTTCAAACATGATCCGTCTCTGCACTTACACAGTACCGTATTAGATGTTGACTAATCTACAATTATTCCTTTTAACAATTCTACACATGCAACTGCTAATCAATATTCTGTACTTCTACACTACTTTGGAAACTTAGGTTGTCAGATCTTTTACAACTACATAATTATATAATAAGCATAATAGTGAAGTGTGATAAAATTAATCTAAAAAATACTATTTACTAAATACGATAAAATCTACCAAGAATGAATTCAGTGTTACGTAGGATACTCTAAAAATATTAAATGCGTTTAACATGTGAATAACGTTTGAAATAGAAAATATGAAATGAGAATAAATTGTTTACCTTCTCAGGACAATAAGTTCCAGGACCTGGTATCTCTTCCTTATTAGGGACCTCATGTCTTCCAAGAATGGAGTAGGCAGGAGTGCTGATGGTGGGGATCTATTTAAAACATTGATAAGTAGTAAAGTTCAGAATTAGCCAGGGAGGATAATATTACAAGAGAATATATATATAGTTTGCTTGAATATTAATAATAAATACATATATTCCAAGTTTATTCTTGGTTTGTTAACCTTTCAAGGCAGTTTGATGTGAGTTCCTTGTCACACAAATAAAGACACTGCTGCGGTTTGACGTGAGTTTCACATCACCACGCAACCTGTCAGCTGGCACATTCTAGCGACGTCCTAGTGAACTTTTTCGAACTCGGACTGTGTGGAGAGTATTTCTCATGAGTTTCTCTACATTTTCGAACCAATTTTGATCAGCTGTGAGTGTGACAGAGATAGAGATATGTTGTTTACAAGGACGGTCTTTGTTTATTGCGTCAACTTGGTGTTCATACGTCCCATTTACTGTAATTTTTTGCGTATATTTATAAGCTTTACGATTTAAACTGATGTCAAATTTTATTCTAAGCCATTGCCTGGATAATTAAGTGTTCATTGTGTCTTTCTTTTGTTTGGAAATGTAAATTAGTGATATGTTTGTGAGAGACACTTATGCCTTGAATTGTAACGTAAGTGATCCGGTTTATTGGGTGGCTAGTTTTTAAACTAATATTTTTGATGTCTAGATCTAGTGAAATAGATCGTTGGTTGGAACTAGATGATGTAGGGTTATTATAAAATGAAAGTGAGTGGACTTCACCTTAAAAAACTACCACCTTGAAAGGTTAATTATAAAAAGAATTACAATTTTCTTCTTCAGCCATTGATTTATTTAACTGTTTATTTACCGTTTAAGTTATTGTTCAATTTTATCATAGAATAAGTTTAAGGTTTTTTGTAAAATCTACCATTATAAATTATTGTTTGGTTGTAATAGCCTACCTGTATTACCGTCTTTCACATCTGTGACAATTCTGGGGAGATCATGACAAAATTAAAAAAACTTATTTAGGTAAACAAATATTTACGAATTATGTCTTTAAACCATTACTTAGCAGTAGAGGTATCAGGTAAGTTTAGAGTTTTTATGGCAAGCAATATCACTAGTATCTCTCTTTTTAAATCCTTAAATTAGCCACTTACTTTTTCAGGGCGATAAGCACCAGGGCCTGGGATTTCTTCTTTGTTTTGAACCTCGTGCCGTCCGCTCATTGTATAAGCAGGAGTATTGATCGTTGAAATCTACATCAAATATGATTTTCAATTAATTTTAACATTCATTTGATAATATCACAATACTGCAGAAGTAAATTCAGTTGGCTCTACTGTAACTTTATAATATCAAATAAGAATGTAATTTTGTGAACGATAATATTTTGTAATGATAATATTTAATTTATTTCGTACTGGTACCAGAAAATATAAAATATATAGTGAAATTTTTACAATAGCTACCACAAAAATGATAGGGGTCTGCGGTGCACCGAAAAAATCCGCATAAAATAACTATTTTAGTCTAAAGAGCCCTTCGACATTTTATGATTATTCTTGTGTACCGTACCGAATTTGTATCGAGAACCGAGGTACAACAATTTATACCGTACCGGCCTCATAATATCCTGTACCGCAGACCCGTAAAAATGAACAACAATACGCGTCCTCCAGTCTCTACCTTAATAGCCTTTATCAAAGAAATGTGGCAGTCATAGCTGAGTGAGTAGAGTACTGGCCTACCACCCAAAAAACCTGTTTTCAATTCCCGGTCATGACACATGAAATTTCTCAGACTGCCACTGTGCTTCGGAAGGCACGTTAAGCCGTTGGTCCCGGCTACATAAGTAGTCATTAGGTCACGTTAGAGGCAGTAGTGCGACCTGAAAACTCTAACACTAGACCTTGACCAGAAGGTTACATGGAACTGTACTTTACTTTATCAAAGACATTTTTCAACAAAGACGTGTACTTATGTTTATTGAGATAGAGGAAAATTTAAATATATTAAAAGCCTTAAAATCAAATTTAATATAAAATAATATTAAAGCCTTAATATTAAAAGCTTTAAAATTAAATTTAATATAAAATAATATTAAAAGCCTTAATATTAAAAGCTTTAAAATTAATATTAAATATATTGAATATATTGAATATATTAAGTAGCTTTATTTCTAAGTTGATAGATATTCTATCTAAAATATGAAGATTTTATCTTCATATTGATTGTTATTGATGATTGTTGATGATTCTTATATTTATTTTTGATTGTATGCTAAGCAATTAATTATTTTTACTGGAAGAGCAAGTAAAGAACTATAAATATTATTATGTATCATAAAACATATCCTCGTTGAAAATTTGTGGCAATAAAGTGGGGAGTTCAATTTTCTTATTTATATATATGATAATTAATTATTTATATGTAATGGTAATTTTATGTATCATTAATTTCGGAACAAAATAACAAATTGTGAGGTAAAAATTATAAAATAATACCTATATTTTTACTTTCTCCCCTTATACATAGTAAATGGAGAAAGCATTGTTTTCATCAAAATTTTAGAATATAAGTTGAAAGTGGATTTATCCGTTTTGGGGTCCCCTGAATCCAAAAAGTTGGATTTCGACGAGATGTCTGTCCGTCTGTGTGTCTGGATGTGTACAGAGCCACAGCCTACCCCATTGGTCTGAATTAGATGAAATTTGTCATGTATGTATATATTCACTGTTTCTCTAGGATTTTTAATTTTTTTTAATTTTTGATTTTTAAGGGCAGTTCACCCCTAAAAACCCTTAACCCATCAACTGGTGACCGTCGCAAAAGCGACGGTCTATCACTCTCAACAACTGGTGACCGTCGCTTTTGCGACGGTCAAACATCGCTACGTATTATCGACTTTTCATAGTAAAATAAATGTATGGTCGACGATATATTGGTATCATTCGATTACGGATGAAACGATCTATCGATATATACCATTCAATAGGGATTAAATTTTGTTCAGCTGGAGAAGAGAAAAAGAAAACAATGCTACTTTTCAAATGCGTCGTTCGTCAATGAGATCTCTGTTTACGTTCGCCGAGGTTAATGTTTCAGTTTGGTTATGAGTGATAATTGCTTACTTATTTCTTGGAATAAGTAAATATATGTTTTGACTATTATATTTATGAAGTTTTAGCTTCGTTTTGCTGTAAAACAATCTATATTTAGTTATGTAATTAGAAAGGGGTGGGACCTTCCTGAAATAAAAATAGTCTGTTGTGTTTTTGAATACGTAGGCCTATCATATTTTATAATTAAATTTCTTGTTTTTATATCAATGTTTTGAAATAGATAGAGACTATGTATATCGATATAGGGACATTAGAGAAATATTATTTGAGAGTGAAAAATTGAGTAAATTTGCCAACTATTATAGTGTTACTATGGTGATACCGATTTTGAAAAAATTGCCAATTCTCGGTTATGGTGTTATTATAGACATATAGATGTGTAAAAGTCAATCAAACTGTATATTTTTAAAAACTAGATAAAATTTATAACAGTTTGTATATTTTGGAAATACAATTTATACCATATTAACTATTCAGGGGGGATGGTCTCCCCCCTTTACTTTTTGAAAAAAATGTTTTTTTCACTTATAAACTATGAATATAAAAATAAAATTAAAAATATAATTATAAAATATATTTCATTCTAAAGTAGAGTTAATTCTGAAGAAAATGATATATCACAATGTAGATTTTGACCATATTTACTATATTTCATGATTTTTTTAAAAAATCCTTGCAAAACATCAAAATATGACCTGCCAATAGAGGTGTTTTAATTGCCAGTTGATGGGTTAATAAACGTGAAAAATTCCTCAAAAACGGCTAAAACGATTTTGATTAAAATTTTGAAATTTATAGTGTGTAAAGTACTCAATAATATGAGACCACCTGCATGTCTGTAAAAATGACGGTTCAAAAGTTATAGGCTTTTAAATGTAAAAAAATCAATTTTTTTTAATTTTCAGCGAAAAAAATAACGTAAAGCATAACTTGGACTGTGGGCATTGAAACCAGCTTAAAAAGCTAAACAAATTAGTACTTTGAATTATTTGTCTACGGCTAATGGTTCCAGAGAAAAGTTAAGTTTACTATCCATGATAAACACAGTACGTACGCCCAATGTTATTCTTACGGAGAATATTAAAAAATTAATTTCTTCCTTATTTTTCAACCGTTTTCCATGAAACTTATGAAGTTTAGGGTTGGTAAGCGTAAGGTCAAATCACCCAAAAAAACCAACTCAAAAAGCTTGGTATTACCGGTGGGAGGGCGTGGGGATCCCCCCTATAGAGTTCTAACAATTAATTTAATTTTGTTTCTCTTGTTGTTATTTTTAGAAACTATAAATTATTAAATGATATTTAGATAAACTTTGAGGAATATGATAGTTTTACTACAGATTTTCTTTTTTTTTAATTTACTTAAAGAAGAAAGTATGTGTCAGCCCATTGATACCGTTTATTTATATTTCTGTTTATGACCATGAATAAATCATATTTGTTATAATTTGAATGAAAAGAGTTCTGACATTTAAATTATCCTTATTATTGATGGTAAAGTTTTTTTACAGGAAATAAAAACCAAATCCAAAATAATGTATATTTTTACCTTTTCAGGACAGTAGGTTCCTGGTCCAGGAATTTCCTGGTGATTCGGTATTTCGTATCGGCCACTAATAGTGTAAGCTGGAGTAGTGGTTGTGGGAATCTATAGCAAAGCCTACTGTTAGCATTGTAATTGTCAGTATATATGTGGAAGTTTTCTTAACCTACAAATTATGCTTTGAGACATGTTTTTTTATTTAACCCTGGAACTGGCAGTCACTTACCCTGCAGTGGCAGGCTGATTTTTGAAATTTTACAATGCTTATTGTTTATAGGTATGTTATTGGTCAGGTCCCTTTGAGAATAATGATGTTATGTATTGTTGTTTTCAGAATTACTTGTAGAATAAGAAAATATAATAATATATTATGAATATGACCATTTTTTTTCAAAAAAAACATAAGATAGAAAATAAAATTTCAAAATATATTTAATAATAATAATAATAATAATAATAATAACATCTTTATTTCAAAAATGTACAGCACAATATTCAAAAAAATATATATGTAAAAAACTGAAATTTTCCCCACATGGGCTACCGCCTGTGTGTGGGGAAAGAGTCAAACAGTCTATAGACAAACTTGTGGTACACTGGAGGAAATAAAGAAACTAAAATAAAGAAAATAAAATTAACACAACATACATAAAACTAAATATATAATATGCTGAAGTGTTATGCCAGCGGATACAGGGGAAAAAGTCATATAAAAAAAAAATAAAATAAATAAATAAAAACATAAAAAAATATATAAAAAAACATCCGAGACCTGACTTCCAGCTCACACACATTCACGCACGCACACGCACACACACACCACACACACACACACACACACACACACACACACACACACACACACGCGCGCGCGCACACACACGCACCAGCACGCACACCCACACACGCACACACAGTCACACACGCACGCACACACACGCACCAGCACGCACACACACACACACGCGCGCGCGCACACACGTACCAGCATGCACATGCAAACTCACACATTACTCACCCACACCAACACACACTCACACTCAACACACACGCACCAGCACGTCATACACACTTACACACTACTCAACCACACAAACACACACTCACACTCGACACACACGATGCTCATTCACATAACAACATTTACACATATACACACATTTTATCCGCACGCACATATTCACACAACAGAAATCAACCGTTTGGCCTAACTGATGCATTTGGGGGTGCATTTGGGGGCACCATGCTCTTCAAATATACATATATAAGAACTTCAAAATTTTAATATAGCCAAAATATTTAGAATTTAATCTAGTTTTAGAAAATATATAGTTATATCAGGTTTTATTGAGGATAAATATATATATTAATCGTATAAACAAACCATTGTAGGTTATTGTTGCTGGCTGCGCTCAATGGAAACCAATGAACTAAACTTTTAGATACATTATTATTCTTTACCAATAAAAAAACTAGTTGCTATATGTTAAACAATAATTTTTTCATCCAAAAGCCAATAAATAACAAAACACAACGTAAGGGACGATGTTTACATCACCGAGAAGTATAATCGTCACTAGGACGCAGACAACAACGTAAACCAAACAATGAGTATTATATCTTTGTATTTTTCAGCTGTTTGGTCATTTAAGGGAAAAAATAAGCTTTATATTCTGAAAGAAAAACTCTTTGTCTTTAAATATACCATTTTATTTTTATTTTTTATAAATATTACCACCAATACTAGATTAAACGGTTATAGTAAATTAATCACGTGATCCTTGCACATCGTCGCATTTCAGACGACTGCCAATACAGCGGCCGGTATCGTAAAATAACTTCGTATTTAACAGCTGTTTGGTTGTTTTAGTAAAATAATAAACTTTATATACTGAAAGAACAACTCTTTGTCGTTAAAATGGAATATAATTTTCACCACCAATACCCGATTAAACAACTATAATTAATTAGTTACGCGATCCTTGCACATCGTCGCTTTTCCGACGACTGCCACTACAGCGGCGGCCTGTATCGTCGCTTTTCGGACGACTGCCAGTTCAAGGGTTAAGTTATGTCTTTTCATACATTGAGGGAGTTTCAGAACTTTCTCACGTTAACCGGAATTACTCATAAAAAACAGATGACCAGCCCCCATTATCTAACATTCAAGTGGAGCGTTATATCCAGGTACTTAAGAAGGAACTGAGAGCAATGTCTAAACTGTGTAGACTTCTCCTACAATACTGGAAAACACCATTAATATGGCACAGATTCGAGCCCATAAGAATTATTCATGGGAAGAAGAATCAGAATGAATCAAGACATGTTAAAAGGAAAAATGTACATCTTGGCCAGAAATTGGGAATCAGAGATTGGGTTCAGTTTAGGGAGTTCAACAACAGATTCTACAACTGGGATTTTAGAAGAGTTCTTGGGACCAACGGACATTAACATTACTGTTTAGAATGCAAGGGGAAGAGAAAGGAGACCTATTAACTGGATGCAATCGACCCACCATCCAGTGGAGAGGAGGGAACCAAAACATTTTGGTTGGCCAGCTTTGACTAAACCAGACCTAGAGGCATTAGACCGAACCAGAGTGACCCTAACAAACACCACAAAACAAATTGAACAAGATGACTTGCCACCACCAAGTCAAGCTCCACCACCTCCAGATTCAGCAACTCAAGTTCCAGAAGCTGAGGTTTGAGCAAGAACTCCAATGTCTCACCCTCTAAGGAGATATAATAGTAAACCAGACTTCCACAGCGATTTTGTGAGAAGGAAAAATTAAAATTATAAGGTCACTGTAAAATAATAAAGGGAGGACTGTTATACCTAAGTATTAAATTAAACACATATGGTTTATATTACCATATGACATTGTTTACGTTTGATATTTATTTTTATAATTTTACTGTTATAGTTTATTACTATAAATAAAAAAACTCTGTTATTTAGTAATGTTATGTTATCACTTTTTAATGTGTACGAAAAAAGGACCTTATACTTAACAAAACATGTAAGTACACCAGATGTGAATATTTTTAAATTCTAAGTTATGTTTAGTACTCTATTCAAACATTTTATCACTGTTTTTTTTTTTTTTGTATTTCTACGCCAGTGGCATTTTTAACGTTTTGATGGGGAACGGTCCAAACCCCGGTCTTGTTACTACCTAATGTCGACCTGTTGTTAGGAAGCATCATTAATTAGTAGCCCAATGACAAATGGCGACTGGGTCCAGATTCGACCCTTGCGGGATTCGATCCGGCGACCTTCAGTTTTGAAGGCGGGTATTATAACCACTACACCACCCAGCCAGTTAAATTGATTAAACTGTTTTGATTGAACAGCATACTAACACTCAGTTCTACACAGTTAATTACACCAGAGTCCTGGTAATCTGAACTAATTGGGACCATACCATGTTCGGTTTACCCGGAAGTGTAGTGAAAAAGTTCATTAAAAGTAAAAGTACTAATAAAGTACATTATTTTATACCTGAACTATTCATTTAGAGCAATTAACTTACAAATCACAAATAGGTTACTTATCACAGTTCACATATAGATTTGTCCACTAATATTTTGCCTGAGAAGCATCAAGTGTTCCTGCAGAGACGTTCTATCCGTTATGGACCCGTCATTAAAAATATAAAACACGACACATAAAGACACATACACACGGTGACACATAAAAACGAAAAAAATGATAAAACTGTGTTGTCATTGTTGGAGACGAACTCCAATGTTTGAAAAGTAGATCACCAAAAATTGAATTATTGAGAAAATAATGAGAAAAATCGATAAATGTTATCGAAGTTATTATATTGGACATGAAAAATCATAAATTTGTAATGACGAATAAATTTTACTTCACTGCATTGAAAATTAACAAATTTTAATGTTCGTCATATTATTCACGGTATGAAATCAACAGAAACATTATAATTCGCCAATAAATTACATAAACAGTTCTTAAAAGTTAGTTATTTAAAACCATGAATAGATTGATAAATAATAAATCTCATTTTTATTTCATGATTCAACTATTTTATTTATTACAATGACAAAAACGAATTGCCATAAACAAAGAACCAAGCAGATTTGACAGACAACATTGGCTCATTGCCATCGGTTATCTGCGTATTTGTAGCAATATTTTTGTACCGGTGACAAAGTGACCGATATGGGTCTGTCACTGATATATCGGTGACAAGGAACTAGAAAAAGCAGTAACAGTGCTGCCGTCGACTATTGGACAATGGACTGTGCGCAGGCGCAGAGTTGGAGTATCGGGCAGATAGAAAATATTTAAACCCGAGATGGTACCTTGTCGTAATCTAGTTAATTATTCATCTTAAAATTATCTAAAATATACCATTTAAAAACTAATGACGCGTAAATTCATTCAACAGAGAAAATTTAGAATGAAAACGAGTGTAAAATTTGTTGGTTATGTAAACGACGAAATAGGCTAAGTGTAAACTTGACAACACTTTATTGTATTACTCAAACCCGGAGAACTCGAGAATGCGATAACAAAAAATAGTCCATTATGTAAAAATAGTTCAAGTTTAATTCAATCAGATGATCGAATTACGTAGACGATCATAATTAAGTGGTATATATTTTTGGTGCTATTATGATGGTTGAGCTTTGTTACCAAATATTAAACCAACATTTCAAGCGTTGTCGTAGAAATCATATTTTATGCGGAATAATATCAAACCGCTATCTGATATTCGGTGCAACTATCGATGACGCTATGCTTTGTATTTCAAAATGAAATATCGTGTTGAACTTAATTGGTTACTTAAATAAGTAATTGAAGAATCGAATAATCATACTGCATCCTCAGACCGCCCAAAGACGTACTTACATTCCAATAGGATATGAATTAAGTAATTTTGTCATCTGCTTAAACATTTCTGTTTATCAAAGATGTTCCGTATCGCTGACTTAATATCTAACGGAAAGTTTTGATTGTATCTTTCGGTTTAAACTCATTTTATACAATCGATCCGAAAGTTTGGATATTTATAGGACTTTACCGGATACTTGTTTGCGGAGCTGGATATCCAATCCAATCCGACTTTTCAGATATCCGCATACCTCTAGTTATAATTGAGATTTCGTTGCTTCGTTTTTAATTTAAACTCAGTAACCTTTTTCCCCTTCAGGTTGTTCGGATTAGCCGGACGTTCAGATAACTGGGACTCTGGTGTATTGCCAAAAATTCAAATCAGCTGAATATGTTGTCAACAGAAATGCTGGTCTCTCATGGTACAGAGAGTAGCATTTTAGATTATTTGGGATCCAGGTCAACATATTGAGATACTGTGACGCTGCTTAGCGGATCACAGATTCACTGTCATTAGTACACATTAGATACTAGTTAGCTTTTTGTTGTTAACATTTTTAAATAGTCATAAAGTTAGTGCTAGACTATTTATTTGGTTAATTAGATTAGAAAAAACAATATTGTTGACAGTTCAACTCATGAGATTAATCTACAATTTTGGAATAAAGTACAACTATACATCAACTATCTACTGTATATCTACTATATATCAACCATTAACTATCTTGTACATAAACAAACAGTTAATCATGATGAGCTATTGTCTATAATATTCAGTAATTTTGTAATTGATTTTTACCTTTTCTGGATAGTAAGCCCCTGGACCTGGTATCTCCTCCTTTATTTGCATCTGATGTCTTCCTGCAATCGTGAACGCTGGCATGTTGTTGGTTGAAACCTATTACAAAAAGTATATATATATATATTACAATGTTTTCAAATTTTTAATGATTAGAAACCCTGTTAAGGGCTACATATATTTAACATTTTCCTCCGCAGATTCATAATGTTCAAAACATTGTTACCAGTGGCTTGTTTCTTGTCCCTCATTTCACATCCATACTGCAACATTTGTTCCAGAGAGTCGCTGTGCAAAACCCTCACAAAAAGTGACACTATCCCACAGTTTCCTTCGACCATCCTCCATCCTAAATTCCTCATTGATAAGTTCTTAAAAAACCCCATTTTGGGATACAAAACCCCCCCAAACTACCCGTTACCATTGACCGATATGTCTGGTTTACGAACTCGTCCGAGCATTTGTAGGAATACACGTCTCAACCAAATTTGGTCTCGATCGGACCATTTTTACGAGAGTTATCGTGTTCACAGACACATATATGTATATACATACCTATATATAAATAAAAATTTTATCGACTATTGTTTTTGGGCTCTGGGCACCTAAAGACGAAAAAATAACATGGTCCAGGGCTTAAGTCTTACCATGAGACCTACGGTAAGAGCTTCTTCCCTATGGGAAATTCGCTAAAATGAACTAAATAAAAACAATAACAATTTAATCAAAGTTTAGTTTTAAGTTTTAGTGTCTGAAGACACTGAAAAATCAATTAGCTCACATCTATATTTATTTTTGTAGGGTCTGTACCTCTCAATAGTTGTACTATTTTCTCCACCAACCTTTTCTGGATAGTAAGCTGCGGGCCCTGGGATGTCCTCTCTGTTTTGCAGCTCATGCCTCCCACTCATGGTATAAGCTGGGGTGGTAGTGGTGGGAATCTATCAATGAATCATGTTAGTATACTCTATACTCTATACTCTAGTATACTCTTAGAGTTGGGGAAGAGCAACAAGTTGTCACTACTTTGGGTACCTGGGCACCAAGGTGTCCAGGGGAATGAAGTAGCAGACAAACTGGCTAGGGTAGGGGCAGCCACCCCCTTTGTTGGACCGGAGCCAGGTTGTGCACTGGAGGACTCCTTTTTCAAAAAGAAATTAAAGGAGGAAGAGAAGGAAGCCAGAGGGAAAGCCTGGACTGTTCATTCAGGATGCCGACAGGCTAAGGAAATGCTTGGAGTGCATAATATAAGAAGGTCTGAGACCATGATCAGGCTTAAGAAAAACGATCTAAGGATACTGACGGGATTTCTAACCGGACACTGTAGGCTCAGGGGTCATCTGAGCAAGATGGGCATTGTCCAAGAGGGTGAATGCCGCTTCTGCCAATCTGGGGAGGAAACACCTAGACACCTATTGGCTGAGTGTGACGCGATAGGTCAGAAGAGAGCCAGAAGCTTGGGAACACACCAGGTGGCGGTGGAGGATTTTCCAAAGGTAGAACCCCTCATTATACTAAACTTTATTAAGGCATTAGGACTAGAGGGGGTTCTCTAGGCAAGAACTAGAGACTAGTCTGGGGGGCACAATAGATCTCAGGTCGCAGTGCAATCTTTCCCCTAGATTTTATCAAGTATCAAGTATACTCTACTGCATACCGTACTCTGTTAGTACTGATCGGGTAATGGAAATTGTAATAAAAGTTATACAGGTGTTAACAGAAGGTGTAAAATTAAAATCAAGTGTGACAATGAAGTTTTAATTCACAGTGAAGTCATCCTCAGTAAAATTTGAGAAATCAAAACTAAATCAAAACCATTCCATTTTCTGAGTTTCATTATGTTTTTCCTCAATGGATTGATGTGAATAACAATTAATTACTAGATATACTAGTTAATATATTTCTGTAGAATAGATTCTTTAGAGATAGTGTATTGAAATAGTCAAATTTGAGTCTCATTCTCATGGGTAATTTAAAAATATTATAGTACCGTTCTGTTAGATGATTATAAAGATATTACATGAAGAGCTTATTAGAAGCTTTGAACAATTTTCAATGAATATCCAAACATAATATAATAAGCATGCAGATGGTTTTTGTTTCTTGTATGTTAAAACTAAGTCCATGCATTTTCAAAACAAATCAAAAATCCAACCTTCAAAACAATGATTTTACAAAAAATAACAGTGCGATTCAATTTTAGTTGTTAGACAAATGTTGTGAAAAACAAATCAACTATTTTACAGAGTGCATTGTAATCTTATTTAACGAACAATAATTTTTGCAATAAAAAACAAATTGTATTATAAATTAGTATATTTATCTACAAAATATTATAAAAAACATGTCATTATTTACAGACATATAAATCTAATTTATCTATAAAGACAATCATTTTGTCTTAAAATTACCTTTTAAATCCAGTTAAGATTTCTCCTTTGTCCGGATGTTGATTGCAATGAAAAATTCTTAGGAAACATTATTAGTAGTTAGTAATTGAAATGAAAGAAATCTGAAGTGTTTAAAGACATATTTCATTTAAACTACTTTATACTCTTCAAACATATGGTTTCGTGGCCGGAGTCAACAATGTCAGGTTGATTTTTCGGCGTCAACCGTGTCGTCATGTTAGTTTTGCCCTTGCTGTATAGTGGCAGTTTGAGCCTAGCCACTGAGGATCCCACATCACAGTAAGGGCGAAACGTTTGTAAATACAAACAACATGACAACGCGGTTGATGCCAAAAAATCAACTTGACATTACTTTATACTCGTACAATATTTTACTGTCTTAGAAATGGTATGACCTAAATATAATGGTACCTCAAAATAACACAAACTGTGTACAGCACTAACAATAGCCGCATTCACACAGAACTTAAGTGTGGTCTACAATGTATGTATTAATATTATTGAAAAAATAATCATATGGATCCTACATATATAGCATCTGAAATGTGTAACAAAATACAAAATATGGTTTTTGACCCAACCATAACATATTAAAAAACATATACAACTGCGAAGGTTGCAAAAAGGTTCCTGAAATTTTGCAGAAAGAACACCAAACTCTTTACAGGTATCGTTACTGGACACGGTAATCTGAGGAATCACCAACTGCATATGAGGATCTTTGAAGGGAACCCTCTGTGTAGGAAATGTCAACGAATGAATACCCCAACTTTCCAAAGTACTAGGAATTACAAATCATAAAGCCTCTTAATCTTACCTTCTCCGGGGAGTATGCCCCAGGGCCAGGTTTTGTGGAGTGGTCGGACGGCACGTTGTACCGAGAACTGACCGAATAACTCGGACTCTTGGGCTTGATGCTGTCGGGGTTAGCATTGTTGTATGCGCCGGGCCCTGGTGTGTGCACGCGATCGTCCACAAACTCCTTCTGTCGCCCGCTAATGCTGAACGCAGGAGCTGCTTTTTTGTTGCCTTCCTTGGTTGCCCCCAGGACTGTCGGAATGTTGTAGACATTTGGAGCTGTGTGATATGAAAGGATAGCATTAGTCACTGCTGGAGATAGATAATAGAACAGATAATGCTATAGATAATTTACACTTATTTAAACATAAAAACCTCAATCGTCAGTCTTAGGGTCTGTGCGGTGTATTGAAGAAACTAGGTACCAAACCTCTAAAAATACTTTTACTCTAAACTTACTTATTGCAAACCAAGTACAAATATTGATCAAGTACTCTTTGGCAAGTGCTCCCAATATGTGTAATACAAATATACCCAAGTCCGTGAGAAGTTTCATTTTTAGAATGGTTACTTGAGTTTGTATGCTGACAACAACACGCTATTTTTTGAAGACTCGTTTTAGGATGAAGCTTATCAGTATGCTGCTCTAAGTCTACACACAATCAAGCTGTGGTTTGACCAGACTTATCTAACCATCAATATTAAAAAAAACAAGTGTATAGTGGTCTACATGTATTAGGTGCCAGTTAATAAGGAACTTAAAATCCATGATTACAATGGTGTATCTGGTTGTTAATGTGAGGTCATCGAAGCCATAGATGAATATAAATACCTGGGTGTGATTTTTGATGACAGACTTTCTTGGAAAGAACATATAATGTTTGTCAATAGCAATATGCACAAGTTCATTTATATTATTTCTTCGCTGTCCTGAATCCTTGACACCAAACATTTAAAGATAGTTTGCTTTGCTTATGCATAGGGTGTACTACAATATAGTATTTTAGCTTGGGGTGGTGCTCTTACATCAACTGCTCATCACCACAAGCTACAAAAACACATAAAGAAGGCAGCTATTGAAGTACCAATCCAGTCCTACACGGATAGATTTTCAGTTTTAGATATTCACAAGTTATTCATCAAATCATTAATTTTTGTTCGGTTTCAAAAGAAGTTTTAGAGTGCTGAAATTAATTGATGAACCACCCTCATCTTCCCCTTTGCAAAACCAACATTAGTACAGTTATACCTCGGATGACCAAATCGTCAAATTGGGATTTAATGTACTTAACCCTTTATATACTTCATATGATGTATCAAAATAAGCCCAATGATCTGTGCTGAGTAAATGTTACTAGCAATAGTAGTTAGTGTAGAAGTATACAAAAGAAAAATAGTGGATGGCTGATTTGGTATTGGGAGGGAGACTGCATGTTCAATGATCTGTCCCGTTCATGCTACTTAGGTTTCACTCTGATAAAATAACATTAAGAGGCGGCAGGAGTCAGTCCAGGCGCTCACACGCTTGACATGGGATGGGTTTAACCCATTCCCGTCAGGCAGAACGGTCGACGCCCGAGGCCCTCCGGCCTGAACGAAAATCGAGCCTCGTTCACTACGACTGCGCGTCACTTTTAGCATGAAAAAATTAACAGTATCTTCATGAATTATATGTTTTGATTTCTTTGCCCTATTCCTTATACCCTTTAACTGCATATACAATCACTTTTAGCAGGAAAAAAATTATTACTGTACCTTTTTACCAGTTCCAAGCTGTAGACTTAGAAACAAGTACGAACTGTTGTTTTGTCTAATCTTATTTTATTTTCAAAAGATTCTTTTATTTCACTTGGAAGATCTACTTCTAGTTAGCTGCAGTAACAAATAATTAATTATAAATCTTTAAATAATAATCATTATTACTGTATTATCATCAATAAATACAATTGCTGAACAAACTGTGCGAACAAGAAAATAATTTTCTGTCAATACGGAACATTTGACACTAAATAAGATGATAAAAGAGGACGCCAACACCATCTATCGGATGAGAAATGAACTAGAACCCCTAACGGCAGAAAAAAGAACTACGTCCAGGCAACGCACATTGTTTGCTCATAATCACCCTGAGGCCTGCGCCGCAGG
Organism: Nephotettix cincticeps; assembly: GCA_023375725.1. Classification (NCBI taxonomy): domain Eukaryota; kingdom Metazoa; phylum Arthropoda; class Insecta; order Hemiptera; family Cicadellidae; genus Nephotettix; species Nephotettix cincticeps. The sequence continues at coordinate 140,243 of CM041789.1, forward strand.
AAGCACGGCGCACGTCATTAGACATCTGTCTAGCGAAGTCGCAGACGTACATTGTACGTCATTAGACAGGAATGGGTTATTATCTTTTATTTGCTCGTAAAGGAAATTTATTAAAAACAAAATACCAAATACAGAGTATTTTATAGGTCCTTATCAACATATTGATGTGTTAAACTATGAACCAAAACTAAGGTTTTTCAAACCTTGGACCTAAATAAACTTCACATATTCATAAATAAAATGTATTGAATAACTTTTTGTATTTGATTTGCTCTTAGCCATAATAATTTTTTTTAAGGGCATGAACAGTTCACACACTTTTAAAAAAACTTTTAAACAAGTAAGGGGGCCTGGGGGGCGGAGCCCCCTGCGAGCGAAGCGAGTTCTCATGTATATGGACAGATTTTAATAAAACTTGTTCTATAATATTATTATTATATTATTCATTTGAAAATTCACCGAGTACGCAGGTCTGCTACGACGGGGGTATTATCATCTACAATTTAAAAAAAATTGATATGTGCCTCTTAAAAGTGAAGTAATGAATTTTTTTATGAAAGCTTACAAAATTGCTTTTTTTGGCTTGGCGTTTTTAGCATAATTTAAAAAAAAAGTACAGAAAAACACTGGCAACACCCGCAAATTTTTATCTGGCGCCCAAAGGATTAAACAGTTTAACAAAAATGAAATTAACCCAAGAAATTAAACCAATCTGACCGCTTTAGTAAAAAAACCAAATTAGGCTAGTAAAATGTATTCTAGAGTTAAAACTTCTTTGATAAGTTTTTGAAGTATTCTTTAAAGCAATATCTTACTAGCCTATGGTGGATATATGCCCACCCCGAATTCACACTAATTGAAGTACTGGAAGAGAAGAAAAAGCTTAATTAAACCCAGACATGATGAAGTACTTCACAGAAAATGTGTCCTGTAATCCAGCTACTTGGAAGGCACGAATTTTAGATAGTTGTGAGCAATGTTCAGTGGGTGTAGTATTCTCTTGTATGGTATGTCCACACTATTGAATACTAAGTTAATCCGCAAATACCATCCTCAAAATTATACCAGTTCATAATTCAGAGGCATTATATATTGTTAAGGTTCAGACTCAACATTAAACTGTAGGTCCCTTAGATATGCCATTGACTGTTGGGCCATTAACTAACAGTTATGTCTAAGGAAAATTTCAGCCATAATCAGTAAAAAGACTACAAAATGTATAAAGAATACAAAGTATAAAGTTTAACTTTGAGTTTTAATGCACCAGCATTAACACTAACATGTTTGGTTCTTTGGGAAGCCAAGGTAAAGTAGTCAAACTTGACATACTAACTGACCATTGGTTATAAATTACTTGACTGAACACAAATTATATTTTCACTTATTTTCAGGTTCCGGCTGATTTCTGTCACACTGACCAGGAGTTGAGCTGGTCTTCTCCACTTGGGTTTTGAGGCCGAAGGTGTACTTGGGGGACGCATCGTGGATCACCTTCTCTGACTTCTCAGGATTGTAGTCCCCAGGGGCTGGGGTAGTCTCTAACAAATGATCCTTGGGTCTAGAGTGGAGGGTGGAGGCAGGTGGAGTGTCCTTGCCTAATGACAGAAGCGGAATAAAAATTCTAATTGTAGAATTTTAAAAAATATGCAATACTTCCATGAGGATAAACCTGAGAGAGTAGTATATTTTTGGTGGGAAGGCGGTGGCTGATACTTTTTTTGGTCTATACCAAAACTGTATGGTAAGTGAACAATCAAGTTCCCTTAGCTTATTTGGTGTGATTTTACACTGAGAGTGGGTAGTTATGAAGTCTCAAATCTTCTGTGATACTATGAGTAAACTGTGCATGTTGTTTCACAGAAGATGTGAAATTACATATTTTTTAATTTTCCCAGTGAGAAGTAAATACATTTCATTTTTGTACATAAGATTTCTATGATTGCTATGAGGGATGCATGATATAAAATAACTACTGTATATCCAAAATGCCACACTTTAATTGAAATAGTTTTTTATACATTTTTTTACCATATTACCTTTAGCACTAAGGCCTGTAACATTGTATTGTCCTGGTCCAGGTCCCACACTGTCATTCTTGCCTCCATGTCTGGAACGTCAAATAAATATAAGATTAATTACAAGCAAAATGAGGTGTTTGATTTTAAACTAAAATATTTGAATTATCTAATGAGTAGATTATATGTTGCCCAAAATTAAACTTTATCTGTCCTTATCTGACTTCTCCAGACATCACTGTTCATTCTTGCAGAAGTTTTAAAAGAGTCAACATGTACTTATCCCTTATTAATTATTAAATCATTTTCAAATTTAAGTGAAATGATTTATATGTATCATGCAGTGGTTTAACGAATTCAGTATTCCCCCCTTCATGTAAAATGTCAGAGATTGCTAATAACTGAACTGTGGACTATAAAATCAAAGTATTGTGTGAAGAAGTGCTCATAGTCATACAAGACATTCCGCATACAAGTCAATATTCTAAGGCTATGGAGAATACCCGCTGAACCCGCTTGGAGAAGATTCACACCTCAGAGACTATCTGCCCCTTGTGATCTCATCCATATCTACACCATACAGTCAACCGCAAGACATCTTCACAATTATCACCACTCTAAAGTCAAGTACCGTACCGTACCTGACTGTTTTAACTGCTCTGTTTTTATTATTAGTTCTCTGAGATGTCTCCCAGTTAAAATTTCTATGTAAAATTAAAGTGTGAATTTTTCTGTAGTTTCTCAATCTCTCTTCTCAACCTCTCCTTTGAAGTATACACATTTTATAAATATACCATATTAAGATCCATGTTTGAAACTAATGAAATTACTATTATGTATTCTGATACTATTACGGTATTATTGGTCAATAGTTTTAGTGACTCCAGTCAACAACTGATGAGTGGATGTGTTTCTCATGAATGTCCTGGGAAGGATACAACAGATAAAAGTTCTAGGTCATTTTTTAATAGCCAAATGGTTTTCAAAAGGGGGCATGGTATTTGCCATTTTCCACCACATTACTTTATAATTCACCTGCGCTTTAACAACCTGATGAATTTGTAGACTTTTAGAAAAACCTAGAAGTTAGTAATTTACAACCGATCTCAATATAATTTTCACTTATATTTTTAGGATTAAATTTTGCAAAAGAAAATGTCCTATTAAACTATGTGACAAATATACACAAGCACTACACATAACTAAAACACTGAACTGAACATCTTTGTTTACAACCTCAACCTCTTACTAAATCAAAACCACCTCGATCTCATCTGCTGTTGTTATTATTATTGTCAGCTGGCCGTAGTGCCAACATAACCACATTAATGTAAAAGAAAAATTTTGGTAAAACAAACAATATGGATATAACACGAAATTCAGAGCGCCGCTAAGACAGCGCCAGTGGAAATCACGAAAATATCCCAGATCAAAATATACTATACAACTTTTATAAAGTTATAATTTAATAAAAATTCCAGAATTAAATTTCGAATGGACGCTATTACGAAAGACTCTTTGCATTCCTAGAAAAACACAAAATGTTGTCAGAGAGCCAATTTGTCTTTAGATCAGGAAAATCAACCAATGATACAGTCACAGAACTTGTTGATATGGTTGTAGAAGGATTGGAAAATAAACAACAAACTCTCATCGTATTCATTGACCTGTAAAAAGCTTTTGACTGTGTGGAACGTTTCAGTCCTGTTGAACAGGTTAGAGTGCTATGGGGTACGTGCCACTCCCTTAAATTGGCTGAAGTCATATATAAATGACCGAAGCCAAGTCTTTGAAATATCAGGTTCAGTATCGGATCAGACTGTGATTCAACTTGGAGTACCCCAGTGTTCGATCCTCGGCCCTGTCCTCTTTTTAATTTACGTAAACAACGTCCCATCTTCCATTTCAAAGGGACAAATTATTCAATATGCAGATGACACGACTCTCTGCTTTAGATCTCAGTCTCTTAGAGCACTTGAGATTTCAGCATAAGAAGATCTAAATTCTTGCATTCAATACTTCCAAGCCGACAATTTGATGACAAACCACTCCAAGCCGCGACGAATTACTTGAAGTTCTCGTTGAGAAATCTGAGCCCTGAGTCGAGTCTCTCGGTGCTTGTGGATGACGTTGCCATCGAGGAAGCAGAATCCGTCAAGTTTCTGGGAATTCACTTGGACAGGTGTTTGTCGTGGAGTGTTCATATCGACCAAATTTGCGGAAAGATTTCTTCTGGATTATTTGCCTTTCGCAGTATTTCAAAATACTGCAACACAGAAGTGCAGCTCATGGCCTACTTTGGCCTTATTTACCCACACCTCTCTTATGGAATTCGGTTATGGGGTTGCTGTGCAATGGCAAATTTTAAGCGGGTTTTTCGACTTCAAAAGGAAGCTGTCAGAGTTATCGGGAAATTAAATTATAGAGAGTCGTGCAGGCAGACCTTCAGGAATTCAGGGCTGCGGACCCTCGCTGGCAATATACATATTTGAAACAATATATTGTATTGCCAAAAAAATGTTGCATTGACACAGGGCAGCGATATTCATCAATATGGGAGCAAGACACGATTATCGTGTAGCTCAGCATCGGGCAATATCTTTCGAGCACCTCCCCTCACAGATGGGAGTGAAATTCCTAAACGCCCTTCCTGAAAACCTGAGGTCTGAACAAAATTTAAGGCTCGATTGAAAGGCTACCTAGTGGCTTCCGAATGTTACTCGGTGGGGGAATTTATCGGACATTAAATTAAGCAGGGGGAGAGTTATTGTGTGAATGAGAAGTGCGAATGGTGACTATTGTAACGAGAATGGTGTACTATTGTAGTGAAATTGAGAGAGTGAATGATAAAGTTAGCTGTTAGTAATTTTAATTTCTGCCTCTTGCTATACATTTGTAAAAATGTCTTACAGCAATAACGAATTGATCTAGCGGGGATGACAACTACGTCAAACTAAGCAGTATTAGAACGTTGTTCACCGAGGCCATCGAGGCACGAGAAACGGCCGTAAGTTTAGAAACTGGCCAGGGTCAGGCGGGATCTGTACGAAAACTACCGTATGTCTAGGATAATGGGTTAAGGAAAAGTCCCTCATAAATGCATTCAGATTCACATGCATTCCTTCATTCACACAACTCAAGGACACTGGCAGACGCCATTGTGCTTGAGTTGTGAAAGTCGTGAAAGATTGTGTGTCTACTCAATCTTTCACGCCATGAGCAGGAAAGTCAATGTCTGTAAGTTAAAGAAAAGACAATGATAGTTCCTTGTCTGCCAACCGTAATATGAGCATCTGTAATTTTTTATGATCCGTCATCGTACAGCCACAGAGTTCCTTCGGTCTTGAGGTTGGTTTGAATACTACTCGTATAGCATCCTATCTGGATTAATAAACTATCCGAATGATCGAGGTTGCATTTTAAAAAGTGCCAGTATTTGAGAAAAAGATTTAAAATTGTATATTTTATATCATGGGCAGGTAAAGTAAACGGTCTAAACCAGATCTAAATTAAAATCTTTTTCAAGCACTACATCTTATTTATAAGAGCACGTGTACTCTAGACACACAAGACACTACATGTTTGTGTTTTAAGATTGTGTGATGGACTGGGAGCGTGGCGTGTCCTGTATCCAGCCACTTGGAGGTTACGAATTAATGGATAGTTGCGAGCGATGTATTGTGCAGTATTGAATACTGAGTCCAAATCCGCAAATACCTTCCTCATAATAATTAGACCAGTTCGTAATTCAGAGGCAGTGGCGCAGTCCCCAAGTTAAACTGGTAGGTCCCTTTATATATGCCATTGACTGTTGGGCTTTAACGGTTCTGTCTTAGGAACATGTCAGCCTTAGTCAGTAACAAGACTACAATATCGCGCCACAATCATCTTACACTCATTTCTCATTCATACTTGGCTTAAAATGCCTACCTGGGTAGGTCGCCATTTCAGTTACTAACTGTGGCAGTGGTTCGATTGCTGCCTCTCCTTGCTACGCTGTGCGCACAAACACCATTCTCCCTTCACCCACTGAAGTAAAGGCGCCAAAGTAAGGGCGGCCAGTACGAAATTTAATTTCCAGCCAGAGACGAATCCTGGTTATTGACGGTCCGAACTATCGACGCTCTAGTAATTTGTGAGCAGTATAGTAACTCTTTCTTAAAAACTTACAGTAGATTAAAACTTTAACTAAGAAATAAAGTAAAATTGTAAATGAATGCAACATAGAGTAAAGATATTCGTTTACCTGCTGCCGAAGCTGAACGCCGGCGCACGACCCTTTTTGGAATCAGGAGTCACTTGTCCTGAAAGACAAAATTGTTTCGCTCAAGTTTCTCATTAATCAACATGAGTAGTTTGCTACATGAAAATCTGGGTGTTTTCTAAATAAAGCAAAATTAGGTTAAAACCTCTGAATGCAAGTTAATTAAACCGAGGCTTAGACCGTGTTGTGTTGTGAGTGTAAGACACCTCGTGACTGACCTACGAGTGGCGGCAGCGCGACGCACGCCGGGCCCGGGCTGCCGAACTCCGCGGCGATCGGTCCCCGCCTCCTGGTAGGCGTCCATGGTCGCTGGGTGAACACGCCCATCTCTGCAACATGGAATAACCACATTGTACTGTACTGCATTATACAGACAATAAAACCCTCAGTTCGTTTTGAAAGCAAAACCAGAGCGCAAACACTTTGATACCCTTCATTTTGTTTTTTTTACATTGATTGATACGTTGGGGTCTTCATAGAAGTATATGATCTCTCCAGGACACCGGTTTTAGTTTGAAAGTGAATATATACGTCACTTCCTGAGAGTTATGGTCAGACTAAATGTCAATAAGGCTAGCCAGTCAAGTAGTCAGTCAGTCAGTCCAGTAGCCAATCAAGCCCCAGAAGAGACAAGAAGACAAAGTATACACTCATTTCTCATTCACACTCGGCTTACACTTTGGGTAGGTTGCCATTTTAGTTAAAGTATATGATAAATCATTCATTTTAGTTCCGGCCATTGAGGCTAACACTATAAATAAACAGGAAGGATTTCAAGGCTACAGTATATTGTCCGTAAAGTAAGGTTCCTATAGCGCTGCAGTCGCCAATAGTGCTGCGACGGGGGTTCGCGCGGTTTTGTTGTGTACCTGGGTTCCCCCACTCCAAATCCCCACCGCAGCGAAGTGTCTGCGTAGTCTGCGGCGCTCAGTCTCAGTCTTGCCCTGGCAGCCGAACAAGATGGAGCGTCAATTGCTTGACCCGCCAGGTGTGAGCTGCGCTCAATGATTCGTTTTTTGACTGCCAAAAACCTTCCGTCCGGCGAAATTCATTCCCAGCTGTGTGAAAAATATGGAGAAAAGTGTATGAGCGTACAACATGTGCGCAAATGGTACAGGGAGTTCAAGAACGGGCGTACCGACGTCCATGACTAGGAGCGTTCCACGAAAATTCAAGCAAGCGCAAAGTGCCGGCAAGGAAAGGCATATTGTTGTGCGAATTCTTGCCCAACGGTGAAACAATCAACGCTGCCCACTACTGCGAGACACTGCGAAAAATTTTCCGTACCATTCAAAACAAGAGGAGGGGTATGCTGTCCAAGGGGGTGCGTTTGGATCAGGATAACGCTCGACCGCACACTGCTAACGTTACCAACGAACTCATCGCTAACTTTGGATGGGGTATCGTCAAACACCCACCCTACAGCTCGGACATAGTCCCCAGCGACTACCACCTCTTCCCTGATATGAATAATCACCTGGGTGGAACGGATTTCGGCGGCCGAGAAGAGCTGGAAAAAGCGGTTCTTAAAAATATGCGCGACTTGGCGGCAGACTTCTTTGACTCGGAAATTCAAAAGCCGGTATACCGCATGCAAAAATGCATTAACCTTGGTGGCAACTACATAGAAAAATAGGAAAAACTCTGAACTTTCCAAATATGTACGAGTTACAAATAAACATGTTTTGCACTGAGTAACATCACTGGGAACCTTACTTTACGGACAACCCTCGTAGCTTAGTATGTTTTGAGAAAAATGTACCTTTGAGTAGAATAATACAATTTACGGGAAATGGTCTATAATTATTAAATACATAATACATTGGACTCAAAATCTCCCTGCTCTATATTCTTAGTTCATACATTTTGTCTCCCGTCTCTAATAAAACTTTCCTTTACGTTTTATCCGGTTTGATCTTCATACCCTTTTTCCTTGCACCTTTGGTCACGTCCTTAGCTGTTTTTAGGATTTTCGAAGTCACAATTTATCAACGTTTTTAGTGTTTTGATCGATGTTTTAGACATTTTTAAGCCCAAATATTTGTAAAAAAATAAGTTCTCATTGTTAAAACACGGAGCACTGTCATAGAATTCTAAAGTTTTTAGCCTCAAAAAAGTACTTTTGGGCAGTTTCGACCACGCAGCTACTCCAGGCATTTAGGCGAGAGATAATCAAATCTCTTTTTTAACCAAAATATTTAATTTTGTTTAAATTTGATTATTAATTCAAAGGTAAGAAATAGGAATCTGATTGTGTAAGTGCATACATATTTCTTACATATTATGTATGTAAGCAGAATAACAGAGTATCTTTATGTAAACCCAATTTGTCTGTGAGGTTTAAAAGGTTCGTCATCGTCCATCACATAATGTCGATTGTAAAAGTGTTTACTACTATACAAATGACGCTTTGATTTCTGTTCTTCTGGTTGAATGATAAAGTTACTTCCTAAACAAAGTGACATAATTTAAAAAATATTTATGTAGGACTAAATAAAGAAGGTGTAGATGATACGTCAATTTGGATACGTTCTAAGTATTTTCCAAACTCTTACCGTCACGATGTATCCTTAAGAACAATGCATATGACAAGGGCTTTATCACGACGCGTTACGAGAAACTACTGACGTTTTAATATCGGATCGACCGCTAGGGTGATGGCGCGGCTGGTACGAGTGTCGCGCATGACCGGGTGGTTGCGATCCGCATTAGGATATATTCAGATTTGTCAATCACGATTCCAAACTCACTAAATTATTGGATAAATAATTGGAATGGTCATACGGATCCTAGAACGATTTTTTGTGAGGCTATCCCAGAAACTCATAAAATTTGGTAATGGGGATGGAGATTGTCATTTTGAGCACTGTATCGTGCATCATACATTTACCAATGACCGACCAATTACAACATGGGTTCAAATAAAAAAAAATACCCTCCAGATCATGTTGGTATTTTCTTTGCGATGTAATTGTGGTCTGCAGAACGGCCACTCGTATCGGTAATCTGACAATTACGCTTCTGTCTGGACTCGGATTGTCTACAACCCGTCAAGTCGCCGAATTATCAATGACGGTTTTTTTATCAAATACTATTTTAAACTTTATATAGATATATATATAATGAATAATTGCACGAATTTGATAAAATATTATGTATTTGAATTATTAAGTAGCATTATTATTAAAATTTTACAGAAAAACTGGAACTAAGTTTTAAACATATAAAACATAAACATTTAGCAAAATACAACAGAAGATCAGCTGATTACATTTGAATACACAGTGCAGTTTATTAGGATGGATATAACAAATACCTATGACCAAATTGTCATTTCGACGACAGTCTAATCAATCGAATCTAATCATTTTCATCCAACACGTTTCTTAAAGTATAAAATTCTTGACTTCTGCTCAAGCCTAAGGTAGAACTCATGACAACTTACAAAAATCTGGTGAAACGTAACCTTGATATTGCGACTTGTGTATGCTAGCAAACAAGTAGCCATTAATTTTTAGCCACGTCGCCGCCGACCTCAAGTGACTCAGACTGAAGCCCGACTTGCACGTAGGCGACGTCGGAGACGGAACCATCCAGCTCGCCAGGGCGGACCGGTCCGCGGCCCACGTCGCAACACAAGATATAAGTTTCACAGAGAAACTCTGCGTACTTAGTTCGACAAACTAAACGGAATTACGAAACACTATCTGAACCCCATAATCAAAAAAGCTGTAATACTTAAGAACTTCTTTAAGTGTTAAACACCTTATTCCGGAGTAAGAAAGGCCCGGAGTATCCGAACTTTTCTTACCTCACTATTTTCATATTTTTAACCTCACATACATTACTATGGACACAGGGTGCGGTGAATTGGAGACAGCGCGAGATATCGAGGCGGCGTGGTCTCATAGACTAGTCAGGGGTAACCGCATGTGATCTGAAAGTGAAAAGCGTCGCCGGCCGCTGCGGTTTCGAACCAGCAACCTTTGACTTATACTGGGCCAACGCGGTACCCCTGAGCTACCGTGCATGTAATCTAATAATCACCGGTAAGGAGGCGTTCAGAACTACCTGGTCAGTAATCTAATGACCTAGAGCTAATCTGCAGACTCTTGTAAGAATACAGTATGTGTAGGGGAATTAAAAAAAACTATTTTTAGTACTTCATTTGTTATTTGCAAGTGCTTGTTTAAACATCAACGACAAACAAATTAACTCCAATGTAAATAACAAAATTAAATTTAAAAAAAATAGTCAGCTCAAGAGAGCTTCTCTTTCATGTTCTTCTTAGGGTGCATTCACAGGGCAGTTTTCATTGACTTCAGAGCAGAGTTATAACAGTCAACATATTACACAGTATATTTAAAAATCTAAAAAATCCGTTTATTAATTGATATTTTAAATGGAGTACTGTATACATTGTTTATTTTTCCTTTTATGGTCATGGGACCAAAATATTTATCTGCAAACACCATAAGAAGCATCGCTCAAAGGATGCCGGCCAAAGTAAGGAGTAGGACTTTAGTTTTGTATTTATAATCAATGGTCATACTATATGAAGGTTAAGTGGATAGACGCCCTATTAGATTTCCATGTGCTGATATGGGTAATTGCTCGAACACCATTTTTAATTTTTTAATGAAACCGTATATGAGGTGGCAACGCAGGAGCATTGACAATCATGTGTGAAATATGAGCACAGAATGGTTCTGATGACTTGTATTATAGTTTAAGCACTATCAAGCCCTTTAAGGATCATCAAACGAAGGCTTAGTCACTGAAATGTAACGCCGCATCCACGTTAAGACTAAAATGGACATGTTTCATTCATGTTGCGTTTTATATAAGAAATGGAATGCTTCTTTGTTTAATCAGTTAAAAAAGGAACTTGCCACATTGAAGAGAGACTACACCTAGACAGGTTTTACAGGAAGGGTCTGGAACACAGGGGCTAAAGTGGCCCACGCGCATTAAGTGGGTATTGCTGATTATACATCACCACGCCCATTACATTACATTCGGCAGGGGCAGCTCTCAATGAAAATTACAGCATCGGTAGTCTTTTATTACATTTATTAAATGCAATATTCTGGCAAATTGATTATTTGCTTTAGTTTAGTTGTGATATAGGCGGGTTTGGAGTTCTACTGTAGCGTAATAACTCCGCTGTGCTCGGCGGAGCAGGGAGGTGTATACCAGGAGGGTGTGGATTTCTGGATATTCGTTTCGGCGTGGGATGCAAATCCCTGCTTTTTCTGATCTTTGATTCCATCCCCTTCTACCCGAACCAGATAATAAATAAAGAACCAAATCCACCCTAAACCCTGTTCCTCCCAACACAACAAACAAAGCCCTCAACAACAAACAAACAACAAACAAAACAAAGCCCTCAACAAAGCCAATAACTCGTTTCGGTCGAGATCAACCTGCTCTCGGCTTAGATCTGGTCTTTGTTCTCAATTCGAAATCATCCATTCACCAAACATAACCAAAATACCCGCAACCAAAGCCTCCATACCTATCCTTAACTGAAGAGGACATAGTCCTATAACAGACGCAGTGGGCCTTCAGCCCACTGAAACCTTTCATCCTGTCCTGTCCTGGATTACTACTGCATTGTCTGCATTAGCTTAAACGGTCTACTTTACCCGATCAGTAACACAGGGCTCGGTGACTCCTGGTGACTTCGATTTGCCATCCCTCTCCCTTCCCCGCACATCAAGAGTGAAACTCGGCGTTTCCATTGTTTTCTCAAGCACCAATGAAAATACTATAACTGTATTTAAAATTTGTTTAACTATATATGTTCTATTCGTAATTATTTAGTCGGTAGTTATTTATTATTGTTACTGATAAAATCTGATCTCATTTCATATATTTTTGTTGTTTATGTTTGTAGATTTATTATTGTTAACATTGTATTGTTATTGTATTATTATTGTTAACACTAATTTTAGAGAGATAGAGTCATCTGTATATTTTTGTTGTGAATTAAGTGACGATATATTTATTATTTGTTTATGTTTACAAGGTACGTGAATATTATTATTGTTTAATATTAATTATTTATCCCCACCGACAGGTTTTCAAACTTGGTAAGGTCGAATATTGTGGGAACTTGTAAGACATATATTTAAAAAAATGTCAACTATTTTTTTATTTTAAATCTCCTTACTCATATCTGAGTTCATCAAGTCAAGATACATGGTAACTTAATAGGGAAAGTGAGACTTAAACACAACGATAGTCTTTAGGATTCTTATAGCTTGTAAAACTCAATCTGATTTTTTATGTATAAACAATTTATTCGTCCCCAATCAAATCTGAAATTAGGTAATTAACAATATAAATAATTTTAAAAATGTAAGAGTAGTACCGGGACGTGTAATTTAATTGTTTTATTATAGTTTAATTGAACGAATACTTTATACAATAACTAAACGGACAGAAATCTCGTTAGGATTGAGCAATGTTCGTAAACGGTGAAAGCTGTAACAGGTTTGGCCCGATGCTACGCCATTGGGGGACACCAGCTGATTTGGCGGGTGACTCATGTTTGCCTTATTTGGCGCACTAAAGATAGCCAGCTGACATCCAGAATGGAAAAATTACAGATTTGACAACAAACTAAATTACATTTGGCCCTTATAAGGGATTACGAAAGAGAAACGAGTTATAGAATTGTTAATGCATTATCGGTCACTTTTAGAATTTTAATAGTGTTAATCTTCACGATTACTTGAAAAATTAAAACTACGGACAATTAAGGAACAACCCCAGAGGTAGAGACTCATCTCTGACATGGTCATGAGCAGTCTGATGATATAAGTGTGCGTGTGGAGTGGCAGCTAACCTGCATACTCTTTTCCATGTTAATCATGCAGGGAATAGGTAAACTTTTGTATTTATGGACAGATGTTGATGAAACATGGTATAATTGGTCAAAGTAAAAATTGTTTATGCTATAAATTCCTACTTTCAGCTTTCCTCACAGCAGCTAACCTGCAAACTCTTTTCCCATGTTAATCATATGGAAAATAGGAAAACTCCTTTATTTATGGACAGATGTTGATGATAATTTGTACAACTTGTCAAAATAAAAATTGTTAATGCTATAAATGCCTACTTTCAGTGTTTCTCACAACGGCAAACCTACATACTCTTTCCCATATTAATCTTACGAAGAATAGGCAAATAACTAACTCATATATCTATCGACAGATATTGATAAAACTTGACGTATAATGTTATTATTACATTATTGATTTGGAAATTCGCTGACTACGCAGGTCTGCTGCGACGGAGGTATTTATTATAATGTTTCTGACAAATAATAGTCGCTTGATAATGTTTTATACAGGAAAATGAATCCCCCAAATCTCGTCTATCCAATGATATATGTATCATAACGCTAACAGTTATAATGGGTCCTGATACTGCCAGTTCACAGCTAAAAATATAGTGGTTCATTCAGTGGCGTAGATACGGGGGGGGATAAGGGGGATATATCCCCCCCCATAACGATCACCTTCGCTAATAATTTCAAAACAAAAATATTTTGAAATACCGCTACGCAATAACAAATAATAGAATAAGCAGTGCGTTGATGTTATTGTATGTTGCATGCCGAAATTCAGTATACGAGAGTATTCGAATTAACTAAGCGACCTTCCCCGACTCGTCTCCCGGCCCTCCCGCCATTAGATCTCTCAGCCGCAAAATCCTATAACTTACACTGTAGGTCTAACCTAAACAGTTTAAATCATGACGTTTGCGATTTGTGACGTTTAACATATGTTATCCGTACCCTCTACGCTTTGTGTTCGGCATTAGTGTTTTTTTTTGCATTTTGAGTGACAAAATGTTTCGCATTAGGCCCCTAAGAATAATGTTAATTATATAACAGCATTGCTAGCTACACGATGGTCATAAACAGATGGTTGAGGTGTCAAATTTAAGGTAAAGTGGTTATAAAAGGAATTGCATTATTATTTAAAAACATTTTTAAATATAATTACCTCATAATTTTATTCGATAATTAATTGTCAAATCGCATCTAGTTAACAAAACAATGAGTGTAAAATAACAAGCTGTAAATATTTTTTAAGATAAAAACATAAAATACAGTATAATTCCCTAGATAATCACTTTACCTTTACCTTTACACTTTACCTTTACCTTTATTTTGAAACCTCAGCCATTTTTACGACGGTCAATTAATTAATTTGTACCACTGTCCAAAAATTAACATTGTTCTTATGGGACCAGAGTCCACGATGGCAGCGGAGGAATTGCATGATCTTTATATAGTATTTAACTAATCAAAATGTCCCTTATGTACCCTATACTACATCCTCTAGAATAAGTTTTACTCGGGGGGTATTTATATCCCCTCCCATGAAAAAACTGTATCTACGCCACTGGGTTCATTATTGTGGTTTTAACTTTTCCAGATAGAGAGTCAATGGTTATTTCAATACATAAGTCTAAAAAATGAATTAGGTATTTTTGATACTTTAAAACTGTGCTGGGCAGGGAGTCTTACTGACGGAATTTCCACCGCAAGTAATATGTCATACATATTACGTGCGGTGGAACTAACATGGAAATGAACAGGGAGAACAATAAAACGTTTCTTATGTGTGTGTGTGTGTGTTTGTGTTAGTGTGGTTTATATTTTATATGTATAAGCACTGGCCTAATTAAGGGCAAGATGGTTTGTTGCGTTTCTAACGAGAAGCAATGCATGTTTCTCACATCGAGGAGAAAAAGGTGCGGACTCCCCTTAATTTTACTTTTACGTTGTATGAATATGAATAAATGTATAAATTGAATACCAATTAGAGGGCGCTGTGGCAGTTTCCATTTTATGTAAACATGTTTCGACCACTGAAGAAGGACTTTTTTCAAATAGACACCTTAAATTATTTAACTATGGTAAAATTTGAATTGACTAGTATTGAAAAATAAGATATCTATTTATTCCTCACATCTAAAAATCTGTTTCTGTCTTGTGCAAGACCACTTTGTCCCATTTGAATCTTCCCCCAACATCCTGTAATTGACCAACTCTCTTGACAATCTCTCCCACGGATTTTAATATCTTTATTGTTATTACTTCTGCAAGTAATGGTTATTAATTTATTTTGTGTTAACATATTTAAAAATGTATAAATTATTGTTTTGAATAGTATTTAATTTACGATTTAATATTTTATTTATGTTTTTGTGTTCATTTAGTTATTTCGTTTACTTCAAATTTTAAGATGTAACAACAGTGTATAAATTTTAAACAAACAAGCTAAACCACGGTTTGTAATACAGGGGGACATCCCGAAAATTTACTTGCTCTTGTAACCAGATGATTGCAACTGAAATTTTCATTTAAAAAAAGTGTAAGTCAACTATGGGTAATATAATTTTTTATGTAATAATGAACACAATTTGAATATACCATGTTAAATAAATGGAACTGACGAGTTTAGAAATGTTTAACCATACGATGGATTGGAACATAATTTAATTAATAAAAGTTAGATGAATTTAAGAGCCGTTACCTATTTGATATGTAGAGTAGAGTATCCTCAAGGCACTGAATGGTGAGAGGTCTGTCACAACACTGGTCCAGAGTCCTGGCTGTCTGTCTGTCCTCCGCTGCCGCCCCAGGCGCATGAGTCAGCACCGCCCCCGCCCCGCCGCCTCCAGGTTACCACGAGCGCGAGGGAGCCTACTAGACACTTCTGCGGTACGAGAATCTAGATCTTAGGCGTAGGAAAAGTTCCTTTAAGATTAAAATTCTTTTAATATAGAAATTATATTAAAAGAATAACAATTTCGTTTTCGAAATTCAAATGTATGATAGGGGGGCTTTTAATAATTTGCACACAATCTGAACTACTTTGAAATATTCCTCTGTCGAGTTAATATCTACGATGTTACTATTTAATCTGTCAATGTGAAGAAGAGATTAGAAAACAAAAACGAAACAAGGATGCAAAAGACCACGATCCTTCCCGCGATGTTATTTAGTCAGTCCCTTTACCCCCCTTCACGCAACCTCTGGCACAAAGATATTTTGGCCACAAATATTATTTCATGAATTAAAAAAATATTTCATAAACATAATTCTCGACAAAATATTTCTCAATAATTCGTCAAAAATCACATGTCGTACTAAAACGTGTCAAACGGTAATTTAATAGATTTGTCAAAACATCAACACATTAAAAAATATTTGACATAAAATGGTACATTTTAAAACTTAAAATGTCAAATATACCTATCACCGCGAGCATACCTGTCCCGTTATGAAAAATGGCCCAGAACAAAGAACACTAAACGCTGATTGTTTACATCTATCGTGATTATTTTTTCAATACCCGGACATTCACAAAACGTATATCATGTGGAGAGTAATTTTAATATTCTTGACCTTAAATTATGACAGCAAAAGAGTATTACTTTTAAAAATGATAAAGCATTTCGATTCTGCACAGGTTATTAGAAGATGACAACCGATAAACCTCTAGCTTTCTAGTAATTATTGTTACCGGGCCCATTTTAGAAATGGAATCAGGTCTGGTAGCGCACCAGTAGATGCAGTTTCCATACAGTTCTAAGAACCTTGAGTAAGTGACAGGCTGATGGACAGTTCGGAAGGATATCATCAAATCAGCAGTTACCAGCCGTAGGAGCTCCACAGAATATGGAGGTCAGTCGCCTACCCACAACCTTAGCGCCCACCTGCCACAGCGCCTCGCCCTGCCAAGGTTTCCAACGTTCTATTGTATCCAAACTCCAAACATCCTACTAGTATAGGCTATATAAGGTAGAAAGAGTACTGAACGAGTTTGAACATAGGACAGATGCGTTATAACTATTCCTTCCCACAAAAAAATCTAAAACATAATATATTATACAGATGATGGATTTGCTTTTCCCCGAGTTTTTGACCGTCCCGACCATGGAGCAGCCCCGTCATGGTCTGATGGGGGGTTATGTTTTAGGTTTGAAAATCAATGATCAAATGTTAACAAACTAATAAATTGATTTTAATTTGACAGCTCATATTTTTTTACTGTGTTTTCAAACGTCAAGATTAAAAATAATAGTACTGTAATAGCTTGATAAAAGAATTCAACCACTAACCTCTCAACCAATACAATAAATATTTCTGTTCTTCAGGTCCTTCAAATCCCCCATTGGGGTTTTAGCTGACCATACAAGTATGCCTTATGCTCTAAGTATAACCCTCGACATAGTATGGTTAGCTGAGCGAACCCGTCTTCACCAAACTAACCTAGAAACATAGCGGTGCTAATTTTTCTTACGGCAGCAACACCAGTAAGTTGGTTGACATGCCCGACGGCAATTTTGGTGTGGATTGGGATGGTTAAGACTCCTTTCTTCCAAATCATGCCCAAACAACCAAGATGCGAACTGACCAAGCTTTATACTTTCCCTAAAGGTAAGGGAAGTGGGAGTTGGCCTGACTCATCAGCGGCGAGTATACCATGTGACGTCATCCGGTCGGTAATATCAGGCTACAGGTAGTCGCTGCTGCCATATCGGGCGTGGGGAGTATGTCCCCCACAGTTTCCTGCTCCTACTAACAAAACTCTAAAACTGGTTCCATTTGTTTAGTTGTGTTACAGCATAATATTATTTTCTTTTGATGAATATTACTTTTATTTATAACTTTTGAATATTATTTTTGTAGCTTATGTGTTGATTTCCATATTATTTGCTCGAATTACCCAAGTAAAAAAGGGTTGGTAAACATAGCTGATAAAATTCCAACCGTAATTTAATTTTCTATGGATTAATTCTTTAATTACTATGAGGGTTTTCTTAGAATACAGAAATTATCTCCTGCAATTGACTGATCGTCCATTAATTAGATTTTATGATATGTTAGATGCTGTAAATAAATAGATTCTAAAACATAATGCAAAAGTTACTTCCAAAATCACGCTGTGAGGTTTTTGTAACTGAATTATAAAATTTAATTGAATAAAATTTAAAATCATGATAAATTTAGTAAAACTTAACATTTCCTTATCATAAAACGTTAAAATCTTGAAGCAATAATTAATAGAAATACAGATATCTATGTAGCTATATAGCTCATTCACTTGATAGTTTTTTAACTCTGTCGCCACTATTGAGCCCCGAGGTCGTATTTTAGCTGCTTTTACACTATGTAACAATGTTATCCAACAATAATTTTACTTTTGACAACATTAGCTTACATAGTTAGTTATATAGTAGTAGGAGTTAGTTAGTTCACATAGTTATGGAACTTTGATTTATAATAATGTTGGATCACTTTCGGTATTCAAGCTTTATAAATACAACAAAGTTATACCGTATAATAACTAGGCGTTCCAGCACAAAGTCTCGTTTAGTAAGATGGCTTCGCCAGATCAAGTAGCTACTGTTGCTGCCGCGTGTCTAATTCCGTATGCTAAGAGACGGAGGCGCAAGTACTGGATAAAAAATGAGCTCTGTTCAGACGTAAGTTTTCGGAATTTTTGTAGGACGAATAGTGAAGATTCACCCATTCATTCAAAAGGGCGGATTTCTCCCAAGGGACTTCCGCCGTGACGGGTTTTTGCGCACCCCTAAAACTACTCTTTCGTAGAAAATCAAGAATCTTCCAAATGAAGAGACCTGGAACAACTGGAGCTGGACTAAATTGTATAAAATATTTCCAGACGAGTTATGACAAAGTTGTACAACAATGTAACATAATTCCTTTGACCTTTACCGACTCTGCATGGGAAATATGTAACATTCTTTTATAACACGTATTTGATCTTATAGAACTTTTTAAATTTTCCAAACTGTATTACTCAAAATTGGTTTGTAACAACGTTATTATAACTTTGTTGATTTTTAAAACTGCATTCCCTTAAAAAGTTACATAACATTGTTATGTAGGTTGTTATAGATTATATAGGTGTTATATATGTTGTTATATATTGTTATATTCATTGTTACATAACATTGTTATATGTATACATTGTTATATTGTTATATAACACTTACAAAGGTGTTATATAGTGTAAATGCGGCTTTTGACAAGCATGTCCTTTAAGTAAGGCATATGGAATAGTTGGGTCAAGTCAAGAATTATTCAATAATTTTTTTCCGTGTCCTAGATATTTTCTTTAATTCTGTTGCTATCCCGATAAAAATCCTTCCGCATGAACGTGATGATATTGTTGTACATCGAATCAAGTCGATATTTTTTCCATATCAGTTCAGATTGAAAACTCAACCTAAACTAAAAACGCAAAGGTGCTGATTATTGATTGTTGCTACCCCTCGACAGTTTGTTGGCCACCGCCTTCCGTTGTTGCTGAACGTTCCCATATATGGCAAGCTCTGACGTCAGGTAGCCTATAGGCGGCTGGAGCTACATTGGGCTGTGACGTTCACCCGCTAGAAAGCGCTCAGAAACCGGTCTGCTACATCATTTTTGCACAGAGATCTTATTAAATTACCATTTAGTGCCAGTTACGAGTATAATTAAATGAACTCACAAATTATATTTTGATAATTACTTTTAATATATTTGTATTACTAGTAGTAATATAAACTATTTAATGGTCGACAGTGCTATAGCAACATTTCATTTGGCAACGCGAATAACCAAATAATATACACTAGCCAAAGTACCCGTTCTTAGCACGGGCTAAAAAAGGATGAATGGTGTAGGCTCTACTGATTCATTTAAGGTATTGTAAATTAATTCTTCATTGTTTACAAAATGACAAAACAGGAGTGTCTACAACGTTTCAAAGTAACATATGTCAGATATTGGGAGAGGATAAGGATTAATGTAATAGAGACAGTCGTCGGAAAAACTTAAAATCTACCATTCCGCTATTTCAAATAATTCACTAATTTCGATCCAGCAGTTTATCTGAAAAATCAACTTTATTTCTTCTTCTTCCCGAACTGTCAAAATATAGTGCAAGCGGTTGTTGTCATTAGAAAATGTAAACATTGAAACCTACTAGGACGGTCACGGCAGCTCTTTCTTCTTCTTCTTCTCGAACTGTCAAATTTTAGTATTCACAGCTGTTGACATTCAAGTAATTTTATGTTTTCATTCTCTAAAAATGTAAACATTGAAACTTAGGACGTTCACAGGGCGTAGTCCGAGAGGATTTTAAGGAAATGAGTATGCCTATCTGTTGCATGATTTTTAGATCTACCTTTGTGTAAAATTTCAAACCGGTCGGTTCAGTATTTTTCGCATTTACTTGCCACAAACAAACCCACAAATCCACAAAGAAACATACAGAAACAACCTCTTCTTTATAATATTGTAGATAAGTACGCTGTAAGAAATTATTCCTGTTTTGTCAAACTGAACACCATGAACATCAATAAACCGTCACAGCAGCCCTGCATATTTCCAAATCAATAATATGATAATAATAGTATGACAAGGTTGATCAAAATCTGTTGACGAATCAACGAACCATTTAATAAGAGACTTTGCCTATTTCCATAAGAATATGGAGAAGTGTGTATACAGCTTTGCTGCTGTGAGAAACACCAAAAGTAGGCATTTTTACTATAAAAATTTTATTTTGACCATATGCCAAGTTTTTTCAATATCTGTACAAAAGGAGTTTGCCCATTCTCTATATGATTAACATGAGAATAGAGTATGAATGCAGAGGTTAGCTGACATGACATACACATAAACTATGATTTTTAAGCAGAAGTGGGTGGATATTTACCAAATGAAGTTAAATACCCAGTTTCATCCAAAAAAGAGGTAAAGAGTATATAGGAAATTTTTATTGTCCTCCTTAAGATTAACGTTGAAGCCCCAATATACAAATTACTGTGTTAAGACTTTTTTAACACTTTTAAGACTGTGTTAACACTCTTACTTTATCGCCCTTACTTTTGACTTTTTATATCTCGGTAGCCACTGGACATAGAGCAAAACTTCAACGTACTAAATTGTAGTTTTTTAAGCTGAATCCAATTATGAATGAAAAATTTAAAATATTTAAAAACTAAATATGAAATATATATATATATATGTTTCATAATACGACCCCAACAAACTGCTACTTCCAATCTGTCAGCTGTGATGGAAACTAATCAATATCATACGGTCTCAGTAAACAATACGCAAAAACTGGAAAAGGAAAAAATAGAAGCTAATGAAACAATAGCAAACACGTGTAATGTCAGTTTACTATATTATTTTGACATGGATATGTATAACTCTGGGGGGTGTTGGTGATTTTTAAGATGGAAAACATGTAACAGGTTTCCATAGAAACTACCAGAGCTATTGTATTAAATTTTAAATATAAAAGAATAAGAACGGCTGTTTAGATGAACTTAAACATTCTCTTTAGACATATCCATGATCTAACCTATTTCCCACAGGGAAGTAAATACAAACATTTTTTGTTTTGAAAACACACTTTCTGTTTTAGTATATATTTTGTATTAGCTCATTACCTATTATTTGTTTTTATTCATTTGTTTTTATTTACCTTGAATTTGATAGAATTATGGAAGTGGAATAAAAGAGTTCAATACTTTTAACTAGCATTTTTAATAAACTGGTGACAAGGGAAAACAGAATGAGTCCACGGAAAACAGACAGAGTGATAATATTGATGGTAGTGAGGCGCGAAGAAATAACAACAGCATGAAGGAACAAAGGTGGTGTAATATTATATTCAAGGAATTCAATGAGGAAGGAGAATCATGGAGTTCGTACATTGGACGACTTAAAAACTATTTTGGAATGATTGGGATAGAAAACAATGACATTAAGAAATCCCAAATATTGATTCACATAATGGGAATCGATACCTATCAACAGTTTTGTGATCACCTATGTCCAGAAAAACCAAGTTCCAAAGAGTACAACGAATTGGTTGGAAATTGTTAGTAAGATCCAAAATCTACGTCCAAGGATCATAACTGAACAGTACAATTTCACATCAAGAAAGCAAAAAGACGGCGAAACAATCAATCAATATGTGTGTGATCTTAAAAATGGCCAAGTACTGTAACTTCAACTCGATGTGCAGCGTCGACCCAAGAGGAACACGTTCGACAACAGTTTATATCTGGTTTGCGCAGTAATAACATTAAAAAGGAAATTTTAAAGAATCACAAAAACATGGCTCTTTCTGAATGTATTGATTTAGCGCGAGTGACAGAAGAAACCTCGAGGAAGCAGATATAATTCATGGCAACGAAAATGTTAGTATTGTTAATAATTCATGGCCTAACACAAAAGTAAACCACACTTCGAAGCGAAATTAACGTGCAGATAACAACACAAGCGGGAATCACGCAACGAAGCGGAAAGAACATGAGAGTAACAAAGAAATTGTACGAAAATGTTTAGGATGTGGCTCATTACGTCATGAAAAGGAGGAATGCCCATTTAAAACTGCTACATGTTTTAAATGTCAGAACAGAAGACTGATCACGTTGCCAGAATGTGTCGATTTCAAGGGTGAAACAATAGAAACAGTCAGACAAAGCACTTGACAGCTGTTGATGATTTAGAAGAAGATAACAACGTCACAACTGACGATCCTGGAATATCGATAAGACACCTAACCAGTGTTAATTTACCAGAAGTAAGTCCAAAACCAAAACTTATGCTTATCAATTGTAAAATAGAGGGTAAATCAGTTACCTTTGAATATGACACTGGTTCCACGGTTTCAACAATGTCAGTTGAAGAATTTAGGAGGATTCTTCCTCAAAGGCAGTGGGAGAAAACTGATCTTATGCTCTCAACCTATACAGGTGAACCTATAAAACCGCTGGGTTATGTCACGGTTAGCATATTTTCGGTTTTTATGTTATATATATATTTGTTATATATTTACAATTATATATATATATGTTATATATTTATGTTATAAATATGTTATATATTTGTTATTTTCGGTTTTTCGGCTCATTCACGGTTAGCATAAAAGGTAATAGTTCCCTAACCAGCGGAAGCTGGTTAGGGAACTATTACAGAAAGTTTGTTAAAAACCTGGCAATGAAGCGAAGGCTATAAACTGTTGGAGAAAGGAACAAAGTTTGTATGGTCGGATAATGCAGAAGCATGCTTTAACAAAATAAAAAGTGACATCACTAGTGAACAAACCTTGATTGTCTATGACCGAGAGTTACCTTTAGGTCTAGTAACGGATGCCCGCCCAGTAGGTCTCGGAGCAGTGATAAGTCACACACTTCCCGATCACTGAACGACCTAAATTTTTTGCATCGAGATGTTTAAATGCTGTAGAGAGAAACTATGGCCAAATCGACGAAGAGGCGACCGCAATATATTGGGCCCTGCATAAGTTTTTCAAATATTGTTATGGAATATTAAATTTTTTGATTAAAAGCGTACGGGCCCAACGCGGTTGTTGGTAGGACACTCTCTGAAAATTTTTAACGTTAAACCCAAATGTGGATTCTATGTTTTTGTGTATTAAGTGTTTTTTACATTTGTTAAATGTTAAAAACTTTGACGACGTCGTCTGACCGATGTGTAACCGTGATGTGTTTTCCTCAAGCTACACGTGAACATGTCACAAGACTAAGTGACGAAACCGGTCGTGTTACATAAAAGTGACCATTTGAGCTGCTGACGATAAGGTAACCTAAAACCATTAGATTTAGTCCCACAGCTCAGTCACAATCATTAGATATTCTAATAAAACTACTAGTGGGAGTTCTAATTTTAATATGGGGTATTTACATGCCAGTGCTTTGGCAAAGTTGAGTACAGTACTTGATTTTTTAAATTTATTTATTGGAATCGGGAATGAGCAATATAATAATAAGGTAGTAACCAATTCACCAAAGGCCTTAGTTCCAACAGACAAAATTCACAAGATGGGAGGCTATATAAATATGTTAGTTAATATTTGGACATGCCAGGGTCAATAAGTACTTGTTTACTGTATTTTACCCCTATCTGTTTAAATTGCACCTTAGGACAAACTGAGACTATAGAAAATCTATTCTGGACATGCCCAAAATATATAAAATATATTAATATATATATATACTGGGGAAATAATTGTCTCATAGAAACATTCAGATTGTATATAACAAACATAGTAGAAGCGCTGAAGTCTAATGAAGACAATATTTATAGAGAAATAAACAATTTTTTGAAGGAGGCTAAAATAAATATTTAAAGAAACCGATACACACACAACTTGTACACATTCTCGTTCTCCATTCCTGGGTTTCTTCATCCGCAGTCCCCCTCCCCACTTTTAGTTAGTTAGGTCGGCCAGATGGGTCCCTGGCAAAGAAGTTACCTTCCTAGCCCTGCTTCACTTCCCAGGAACCTTAGAAATCCTTTCTTTCAAACATTGATAGAAAATTTAATGTAAATTGGCACTAATACTAAGCAGCCAACTAATAAAATTCCGTAAATTAAATGTCAACATGTATGTTCGTTGTGACTAACAAAACCATTAATTCTAGATAAAATCAGCGGTAGCAACCAAGAAAAGTGTACTGCAAGATTGCATGGTCTTCAAACCCTAGCCTAAAAGAAGAAAAAAACTCGGGTTGAACCTGGCTGGCCTGTACATGTACTGGCTGGCACAGCGGCATAGAATTTCCCAAAAATTATTTTCGTTTTTATAACCTTAAAACAGCAAGATTTTCATACTGCAGTGATTAAATAAATATAATATTCAAAATTAAAAAAAAATATTTAAATATGCTGAGGCAGGTGAGCAAACCAGTTTGGCTAAGGTTTAATAATTTTTAAATAATGTCAAGCTAGTTAATAACCTCAAACATGCGAGGAGGGACGCCGCACCATGATTTCCCCAATTTTTATTTTTTTGCATTAGATTTTTAATGTAAATAAACAAGTTTATATTGGTGTATTTCGAATCTTTGTTGAGGTTGATCAATAAACAAGATCCGAAGTCATCCTAATAAAACTTGAAATTCAAACTCACCATCTCTGATGTTGATATCAGGGTTTTTGAATATTCCGTGATGCTCTTTTCACACTAATATTTTACTTAACTATTTTCTATTATAGAACTTGAAATATCCTATAAATGTTATTGAGAAGGCCTGTAAATATGTTATGAATCAAATGCAAATTATTAAAAACACCCTTTGTTTGGTAATTATGTTATCATTTCCATTACTGTCAACTAATTTATGCATATTTAATTTTTTAGGTTGGAAATTTTCTATCACCAAGACTCCGGATACAGAACCAACTTTCAATAATTGGTAAACGACAAAGTTCATTTAATGTTAGCTCAGATCGTGAACCACAAACCAATAGAAGTTATGAAAAATGTAAGTTTGTTACGATACTTAATTAAATTAAAGGTAAACAAAATTTAAATAAACAGGTTCAAATGTTTCAACATGTAATATTTAGGATGGGTAATTTTTGTTCTCTTTTTAATTGAGTTTTATAGAAAACCCAGAGTTTTTCTGTAGACCTCATTTACTTAGAATGACATTTTCCTCATGAATTTTATAGTCAAATATATATTTGACTATAATATATACCTCAGTTAAAGAATTAAGTAAATAGTAGTTCTAAATTTTTAATGTTTTTTATAATGGATAAAATATAATTACAATTGTCATTATTAGAGCTACATTGTTGGTTAGTTAACGGGCTTTAAAAAAAAATTTATTATAAGAAATTGAAGAATTTGGAATATTAGCTTTGATTTCACTTATAGAAGAAATAAAGTAGAACCTCGCATATCCGTCTCCTCCCGATAACCGAGTGTTCCGTTCGTCTAAGTTTCCCACGCTCCCGTCACTGCCAAGCGTGACAATACATAAAAGACTTATTCTTCGCTTACGTAAGAATATTATACGACTGGGATGGTGGCATCATCCTGTAATCCAGCTACTTGGAGGTCACGAATTGTGGATAGTTGTGAGCGATCGTCGGTGGGTGTGATGTTCTGTTGTGTGGATTAACGTCCGCACTATTGAATACTACGTTAATCCGCAAAGACCATCCTCAAATTAGACCAATTCATAATTCAGAGGCCGTGGTTCGGATTCCACGTTAAAC
The DNA here is from genome assembly GCA_023375725.1 of Nephotettix cincticeps. Lineage (NCBI taxonomy): Eukaryota > Metazoa > Arthropoda > Insecta > Hemiptera > Cicadellidae > Nephotettix > Nephotettix cincticeps. The sequence continues at coordinate 166,614 of CM041789.1, forward strand.
TGTAGGTCCCTTAGTTGTCATCGGCTGTTGGGCTATTAATTAACAGTCCTGTCTAAGGAACATGTCAGCCTTAGTCAGTAACAAGACTACAAGATCGCGCCACAATCATCTTACATTCAATCCTCATTCATACTTGGCTTAAAATACCTACCTTGTGGTATGGTCACCATTTCAAATAATAATCTAATAATCTAATCTATCATATTTATTTATATATTTTAGTTATTAAATATTATGTCTGGTTGATATAATGTAGGTATGTTAAGGTTTATTAAATTACAATGATGCATAGTTATTTTTATTCCTAAGGAATGTGTTTAATTTGCTACTCCCGATATCAAACCCTTTGGCCGTTTCGACCATGAACGGGACTGGGCCATGGTCCCGATATGGGAGGTTCTACTATATTCATTAGAAATACCAGCTTTTATTGACACTTCATCTTTGTTAGTGTTTGACTGAGAGTTTTGTTTGATAATAGCCAGGCTCTCTTGCATTTCTTGCCTAAGCTTAACATTATGTTCAAGCTGAGCAGTCTAAAAGCTTAACAGCTTTTTTGTAATTTATTCTAGTATGGTATATAATTCTGAATTTTGAGCAAGGGAGGTTCACAAGACTTAAAACTAACATAGGCTAACTCTAGTTCATGTCTGAGCACACTAAGCTCAGCCGTAAACTAGGCATTTTCAGGTTCCCTGGCATGATTACGCCGAATTTGACATGATGATAATGGAAAATAGTTTACACAATTCATACATGAAAATATTATCAAAAGATTCATAAGTGTTTGCTTGGTTTGATTTGAAAAAAACTCCTTTAACCAATTTATTTTAGAAAAAATTCTGCTTACAGTTTAGAATATTGTGCTCATAGGCTACTCAGTTCATTTTTTTATCTATTACATAATCTAGTCTCATTAAAAAGCATTGCCTATTGTGCAAAAAAATGCATAATAATTAGTTACTGGTACAGGTTAATTTTCTGTTTTTACCACAAGCTCTACTGACTAACATAATATTATTATTAAACCAATATCATTGCCAGGTATAAACCAAGTGTCTCTACTGGGTCGAGTGGGGACTGAACCGCAAAAGAGAGGTAACGAAAAACACCCTGTTGTCACCTTCACTCTGGCCACTAATGCCAGGTACGAATCAGGTTAGTACCATATGATTGTTAAAAAATATCTGGCTACTCCCTCATTTAGGCTAAATATTTTTTTTTAATAGAGGCTTACAATTTCACCCCTCTTGGTCTATGTATTTTCTAGTTTTGTAGATCAAGGGATTACTTTCTTATATACCAGAATTAATACATTATGAGTTTTATTACATAGTAAATTTTGTATGCATTTTAAAAGCATTATACACAATAACCAAAGCCATTAACCCATTCCCGTCTAATGACGTACATTGTACGTCAGCGTATTTCGCTAGACAGATGTCTAATGACATGTGCCGTGCGTGCTGCGGCGCGGGCCGCGGGGTGGTTATGAGCAAACAATGTACGTTGCCTGCTTATATTTCGACGTAGTTCTTTTTTCCGCCGTTAGGGGTTCTAGTTCATTTCTCATCCGATGGATGGGGTTGGCGTCCTCTTTTATCATCTTATTTAGTGTCAAATGTTCCCTATTGACAGTAAATTATTTTCTCATTCGCACAATTTGTTTAGCGATTGTATTTATTGATGGTAATACAGTTATAATGATTATTATTTAAAGATTTATCATTAACTAATTATTACTGCAGGTAACTGTAAGTAGATCTGCCATGTAAAATAAAGGAATTTTTTGAAAAATAAAGTAAAATTTGACGAATTAAAATACCTACTTGTTTCTTAGTCTACAGCTTTGAACTGGTGAAAAAGTACAGTAATAATTTATTTTCTTGCTAAAATTGATTGTACACGCAGTTAAAGAGTATAAGGAACAGAGCAAAGAAATCAAAACATAGGTATAATTCATGAAGTTACTGTTAATTCTTTCGCGGTCGTAGTGAACGAGGCTCGATTTTCGTTCAGCCCGGGTGGCCTCAGGCGTCGACCGTTCTGCCAGACAGGAATGGGTTAACTACAAACAAACAAGCAGAACAACTCAGTATGTATTCAATTCTTCTCAATAACAACTATGATTCCAGTTTTTTCTTCTCCTGTCGGGTATAATGGCTTTTCCTTTCTCCTGGGGCGAACCATTATCTTTAGGCCCCTATCACTGTAATACCAATATGTTACGGGGTTTCCATAGTATCTCCGAGTTTCATAAAAAATATGAGAGGAATCAATGTTAAAATCCATTCCTTATTTTGAAACTGTTCACATACTAAGTGAACTGTTTACTATTTTATAAATCTTGATTCTTTTCTAATTCAATTGTCATTTTTAGGTGGAGAACTTATGACGAAAACAGACTGGCATCGAATCTCAGTCTTCAAACCAACTTTGAGGGATACAGTCTACACATTTCTTATGAAAGGTCAACGTATATATGTGACAGGTCGTCTCTCCTATGGCGAAATCAAAGATGAAGATGGCAAAGCAAGGCAGGCCACCTCAATCATTGCAGAAGACATTATTTTTTTCCAGTCTAATGAATAATTAAATCATAATATCACTACCAGTCACATATTTGTAAATATTAGTGGTAAGATTATACATTTATGTTTTCCACAGGAAAAAATTTTTTTTGCCCAAAAAATCTCTAGTCTTGTATGTTCTGAAGTATTAAGAAAATATTGTTTGAGAAAATCGTGTCAGGATATAAAGATGTTTCTTGACATTGAGATAGGTGATTCACACAGTTCCAAAAGGACTATTTTAATTGCATTTTTTATCACACAATGCAACAAAAATACAGTAGAGCATCGATTATCCTAATGACCAGCTATCCAGATGTCTGGAGGGTAAAATATCAATATTGAAAAACATGTACGAGGATTTCATATTTTAAATTTCCCGCACAGTCCACGTAGTGCATTCCTGCGTGCTCTCCTTATTGTTTTAAGCCTTAGCCAATTGGAGCGCTTTTTGCAGTTCAGGCATTAGCCGCTGAGCACGCATCATCACAATAGAATAGAATATGTTTATTTGTCTTTCAGTAATTACAATGGACTTTGGCATTAGGCTACTTTTACAGAAACAACCGTTACTGGAATCACAACATTTTAATAATCAAAGCAAAAAAACAAACGGATGGACAAATTCAACAATACATGTTTAAGCAGTTGACAAAACAACAACACAATTCTACTAGTTGACAACAAATTTTAAAAATACATCAATGATAAAAATTTAACAATGATAAACTACAGTATAACTTGGATAATTCAAACCTCAAGGGACCAGAAAAAAATTCGAATTATCCAAAAATTTGAATTAGAAAAGTTGTTGCAAGTGGTTGTAATAAACAGTAAAACATCATGTTTTAACATTGTATATTTAGAAAAAGTTAGGTTAATGAAGATATCATTGATTAAAAATCCTAATCCTAATTAAAAATAAATATCGATAATGTGTTTGGAGGAGGTATCCCGAAAATTTAGCTATTTCAAACTTTTTCTTAAATCTCTTTTCTACTTCCTTGATTGCCGCTATTTATTCTTGCGATGTCAAAGATTTGTAAGTTCGCTTTGACGAAGTGAACCAGTTCATACACACGACTTGTTAACATGAACACAGCCGAAGTCACAAATGCCAACACGAAACAAAGACGACGAATATCGGAACAAACCACCATCAATGATACACACGGTACTGAACTGCGCTGGCGCCGTGTAGTGACATATTAGAGATGTCAATGTTGTGATTTATGAGCGAAGTGGACTAGTGAGGGGGAGGGGTATCTTGTGACCAGTCAACAGCAGGTGTACGTGCTGTGAGAAGGGTTGGCGGGGGCTGGGCGCGTTGATCTAGCTAAATAGTCTACGGACAGGAAGCCCGAACGTCGTTTCCGGGAAAATTGCACACAATGACTTGTTCTCGTTATAGATTTACACTGCAAAAAATTTGAATTATCTAAAAAATTATTCGAATTAACCAGGATATTTTAACATTGTTTTTATGTGAAATTCTAGGGACCAAGTCAAAACTTCAAAATGAAGAAGAGTTTGAATTATCCACGTTCCACTGTATTAAGATGATAACCAGTTGACAACAAATTGCAATAGAATAACAATAATAAAATGTAGGATTATTTTTTATGATTATTCATCTTTCACGTCCGTCAAAGTGGCTGGAGCGTCAAGCTATATATGACACAAATCAGCTCTTGCATTAAAATATCCCGATAGGCCTAAATTCAAAATTTTAATTAGGCCAACGTCTCCACTTTTGGTCAAAAATTTAGCTAGGTAAAAGTTTAAATCAGTTATCCGGACACTGTCATGCATAAATTAGTCTAGATAATCGATGCTCTACTGTACATCTAACTTTTGTTCTGTGTAACTTTTACGATTATGCTTGAATAGATGTTCAGACCTGAGAGATTTATAACTGGATTTTGATCCTTCCCTATTATTTTAGACACTTGACTCACGAGCCTGAACACCTAGTCTGACTCAAATTCTTAGAGAATGCCTCCTTACTGTCGAACTGGGAAGATTGCCTTGGAGGATGGATGCTTACATGGCATGCTCTTAGGGTGTGGTGGGTAGAGATATCTATTGTTCTAGGGTGTATAGGGCCCACCCTCAAATGAAGAATTGAGAACTCCCATTGAACAGTAGACTGAAAGTTTATCATATACATTAATGACCTCTCTCTACAAGTGGACATGGGTGAAATCTGGATGTTTTTAAAGTAAACACAAATAAATTAAAAAAAATAATAACCAGCTGCATCCATATGAAATACACCGAGCAAACAAAATCCATGTCAACAGCATTAACACAACACTGGCAAGGCAGGGATCCGAGCACAACTCAGTGAAAATATACAAAAAGCTACCGAAAGCCATGCTTGATCAAGAAAGACTTCAATCCTTCATAGACGGAAAAATTATCTACAGAACAAGGCCTACTACAACGTTCAACATTACTTGTCTGAACCCGGCTGAGAGAATTATTCCATGACGACCACGGCGTAGTTTTACGTTTCCAAGGTGATCTACTCAAGTACCAAGAGAGGGGGGTTGTTAAGTTGCAATGAGAATCCTCATAGGCTGCTCTGTGACCTGGGCCCTACCAAGAAACATTAGATTGCTCCGAACCAATTCATATTTGGATAACTCTTTTATTTATGGACAGATGTTTACGAAACTTGGTATAAATGGTCAAAATAAAAATTGTTCATGCTATAAATGCCTACTTGCAATGTTCCTCACAGCAGCAAACCTGTATACTCTTTCCCTTGTTGATGTTATGGAAATAGGCAAATAACACTCATATTTATTTGCAGTTATTGAAAAAACTTGTCATATACTATTGATATGGAAATTCGCTGAGTACGCAGGACTGCTGCGACAGAGATATTTTACTACTCCAAGAATCAGATTTTTCATACCTTACCTTGCCACTTGTAAAAATGGCAAAACCCTTTTTCCATTAGCTGTATTATACCATGTGTCCATAAAATCTTGCTTTGATTTTATCGCACTTATGGTGCGGAAACACACCAATGTTACACATAACTTGTTTTCCTTAAATGGAATTTAACCAAGTTTCCATTGGTAATATCAAAATCCAGATGATTTACAACATTTAACAAAAAAATTAACATTAGAATTTAGAATAAATAAAAAATATTAGTGCCAAATTTACAAGAAAAATCAGAATGTATTCTATGGTTCAATCAAACATATTAAGCTGTTAGTTAACCCTGGAAGTGGTAAGCTTATTACTTTTAACTGTAACATAAAAATAATTACTAATATATTCTTGAAATATTAAAGTATAGACAAAAAAGCATAAAACATGCCCCCCCTTATGACCACTAACCACTAAAGCAAAACAGGTGTCCACTGCAATCCCAAATAAGCCTACAAATGCCGTCAACTTCCACCCAAGCCGGTCACCGTTTATTTAAGGTGGGCCCCCCACTCCGCTATACCACACATTTGCAAGCCTAATTGGGATTGCTAGTGGTCGGGATTCGAACCCTAGCACTTCCAGTTGGCTATAAAGTTACGCTCATCAGCGCAGCACGTTAGCCGGTTCAGTCACTCAGTGCATAGGAGTAGAAAGCTCTTACTTGGTTATAAGACGTACCCGGTGGCGGTCTAGTGCACTACATGAGCAGGTTCGGTTGCTTGCTCCCAGAGGGCAACACTGTCACGTAGGCGCTAGTGTCTAACAAGTTCACTAAACTGACAACAGATGCCTCCTACCACCTGCCACTTATTGAATTTGTAAATGCGTCGTGAATTACGACTTTGCCAGTTCTTGGGTTAAAGATAATTTGTTACTATTCAATATTCAGGCAAATTATTCAGGTCTTTTTGAAATTATTTTGTGGTGAAGTTAATGTCATAAGTTTGAGTTAAGATTTTTGTTAACTAATCGAATAAATTTTTTAATGTTACCATTCAACAAGTATGCTAAATAGAATAATATGAAAACTTTTAAAACTACTTTGATTGTTTCACATTTGTTGCTATGAAACAAAATTTTTAAGGAAGACTCAAAATATGGAAAATAATTTTACAAATCCTCTTTAAGAAAGTTAACAAATTTAAAGTTCTACCAATTTAGTCTTACGCAGAAATTACAAGCGAACCAGTGAATAGAATCCTTATTAGGAAAACAAAATGAACAGTCCTAGGAAAGGTCATGGTGAGTAAAAAATAAGTCAATAATTAATTACAGAAGCAGTGCTAAAGATTAGTTATGATTAATATAAGCCCCCACCAAAAGCTACTGCACCATTTCGCATTGTATCGTTAATCGATATGAATTAAATCAGTTGTACTTTGTAGAAATAGAAATGAATCTTCCAATTAATCAGTATTAGCAGTAATATAAAACAAACGAAAGAAATTTTATTTTCATAAAAACAACAATGAAACTCCACTGAAATTTTCTCTCCATTACAAAGATAGTATAGTACAAGATTTCAAAGCACATGCACACAAGCACAAGCAAAGTCATGTGTAACTTAAGATTGTGTCTAAATAATTGTATCATCTATATTGTTGAGGAATAAATTTGTTTCATTCATTCACCAAGAATTTAAAGCTTGAATATTTGTTCTAGATTTTACCCTTTTACGACCGGGCAAAAAATTTTAATTCTGAAAAAATTCAAGCCCTTTTTTCATAACACTTTCAAAAACTGGACATCCACAAAACATATGTTTTTGCACGAGATTAGTTAAAAATTGATAACTCGGACACTAGTGTATGTATTTTCATAACTTTAGGATTAAAATTTTAACCCTACAAGTGGCAAGCTTTTTACTTTTAACTGTAGCCTAATATAAAAATAGTTACTAATATCTTCTTGAAATATTAAGTATAAAAAAGCATAAAACATGCTCCCCTTATAACCATTAACCACAAAAGCAAAACAGGTGTCCACTGCAATACCAATTAAGCCTACAACTTTGCCAGTTCTAGGGTTAAACTGCCGCCTGGTCTTCGTCATGAGTTCCACCAACAGCAGTATACTGCCGCTTGGTCTTTTTCAGCAGTTACACGATTGGCAGTATACAGACACTTGGTTCTCAAAGGGTTAAAATGAATTATAGACAAACCTTTTTAAATATTCTCCCTCTCTACCTTATTGGGAAACATATCTATTGATTAACTGAAAGTATCCATTTTATATTGGGAACCAATGCATTGTGGTATTCCTCAGGGCTCAATCTTGGGACCACTTTTTTTTCTAATATATATTAATGATCTCCCCATTAATGTTCTGATTAACATGGTTTTATTTGCGGATGATACCACTGCTCTAGTCAAGGCCCACACTTTAGATGATTTAAAAGAATGTGTTGCTGAGACATTATTACAATTAGATAAATGGTTCTCCTTAAATGGTCTCCTTCTAAATAGCACCAAAACTAAATCTATCTTTTTCAAAACACCTTTAAATTGCACAGATACCGTACAGAAAATCATAAATTTTTAGGTGTTTTTATTGACGATAAACTAAATTGGAATGATCATATTGAATATATTTCAAAAAAACTCAGATCATTTTCTTTTGCTTTTTCAATATTGTCTACTTGTGCATCAATCGAAACATGTAAAACAGTTTATTTTGCTTTCGTAGAATCTATTCTCCGCTATGAAGTTACGTCATGGGGCAATTCTTCAAATAGTAAAAAGGTGTTCATAATTCAAAAACGAATTATTAGAATACTTAGTAATGTTTCAAACAGAGCATCTTGTAAACCCATTTTTAAAAATCTCAGTATCTTAACCTTTCCATCCCTGTATATTCTTGAAATATTAACTTATGTTCATAGAAACATAAATGATTTCTCTGCATATATTCCTCAGCATAGTTATCAAACAAGAAATAAATATATTTTTAACTATCCAATTCACAGAACCTCAGCAGTAGAAAAAAGCCCCTTTTATACATGTTTAAAATTTTACAATAAAATTCCAGACTCATTCAAATCACTTAGCAAAACCAATTTCAAGCAAGGAATTAAAAATATTCTCTTAAAGAAATGCTACTATTCTACAACTGAGTTTCTGTCTGACCAATGTTTTGATATTCAAAATACCAGAGCTGTAGTTTAGACCTTTATTTTACTGTGCCTATGAATTTTATTGTTATTTGTACTTTACTAAGATCTACCTTGTGATGTAAAATTAATTTAGACTAGAATGAAATCTAATGACAAGACACCAATTACTGCTTTTGAAGTAACTTTTGTAATGTTCTCTTTGTGTCAATAAATAATTTCATTTCTTTTAATTTCATTTCATTTCATAAACTAAAAAGGAGTTAAATAAGGCTTGTTAAAAATAAGGAGTTAAATGAGTTTGTATAAAGCTTCTATCTTAGATTTAAATTTGAGCCTCAAAACCATTTTTAACCATTCATTTCCAGCCAATTTGATTATTAAATTAGATAGTGCAATAGATGCATGCTACATGCTACATGTTTTCCCAGGACCAGGCTATTACATGCTACCGTCAACAGTCGGTACATCCGGTCCATCGTACAGCTTTGGTGTACGACCACCAGAAGCCTCTGTTCGCAAGATGCCAGGACCACAGAGTTATGACATTACCGAGCTCACGAGATACGGGCGCAGCAACGTTCCCACATGCAAGCTCGGAGCTAAACTACAGCATGGCAGCTGGTACCAAAAAAAGAGTATGTAATATTGTTACTAGTAAGTAATATTGCAACTAGATAATGATTAATAATGAACAAATTTAAATATTTGAAATTGAAACAATGAAAAACTTATGTTCTAAGAGTTTAGAAAACATACTAAAACCTTGTTGCACATAAGACAGATGATTATTGTATTGGTAAACCATAAGTTAGACTACTTTTTTTACTAGAAACTGTGGTAATAACAAAAAGGTAATGAATGCCCTGTAATGTGTTAAAGTATATATTACATATTACGTCTTGCATTAGACCACATAGCCTGTCACATTTCATTTATAGAATTACAGTGAATGTGAGTTCCAAGGGTTCACCTATCTAGTCTTATTATTAGTTTTTGTTCTATTTTTTCTAGTCTTTATTCTTTTGCCTGCTCAATATTGCATTATTCTTTCAGAGCACAATCTTTATTCTTTTTTCAGACACAATTCTTCCAGTTCTGTTAGCCTTTAACTTTAAAGATTTTAAGTGTCAAATTTATCTTAATGCCTTCTGTTGAAATATATAATTTACCTTATAACTTTTATATTAAACTTTTCTATTTATGAGTAATATGAACAAAATGATAATTTAGAATTGCAGTTTTAAGTAATTTTCTAGCATTATCGGTCATGAAATGTATTCTTCATCTTGCAGATCAAAGCATTTGTTATTTAAAAACTATTTGAGGATTTATAATAATTTTAGAAAATTAGTTTTCCAACAATTGTTTTTACAGAGTTGGAGTCCCCTGGACCAGGATCATACAGTCCAGAATTGTACGGTTCGATCCAGTGGAAGTGTTCCAAAAGTCAAATCTTGCTGAGAGAACCCTCCCAGCAGTCGATGACTTCTAATGCTAACAAATATGTGTAAGAGCAGAATAGTCATGAGTTACAATAGCACATTATTTCGGTACCCTTCCTTCGATGTTTGGTCCTAGCAAAATTAGCCATAATAGAAAGTTGTTTCTAGCTGGTAATTTTACTTTTATTTTTGATGATAGAATACCTTTGATGACTCTAACAAGTTATTACAGTAGTATAGAACATAATTTAATATGCTTACAAACTATAAAAAAGCTTTCTTAAGCATAGACTAGTGCTGGATCAAGTACGGTAACTTTCCTGAAAGATTTATACAACTAATTAAATGTATCATAATCATTTTACTGTCATTTTCTTTTCAGATTGGACAAAGTCAATAAATAATAAATTAATATGATATTCAAACACACACGTGATTCAGACATGTGAATCACACTTAAAGACTAAAAGACTTTTTTTATTTTTTTCAGACTGAATAAGCAGTAGCCGTGACTTTCAGTAGCACTTTAAGATTTAATTTTCCCGTAAATACTGATGTATGGTATTCTAATATTATGTAGCATCAATTAAAATTTTGCCCACTATTCCAGGGAACTAAAGACCAACCCAGGACCAGCAGCTAACAACACAAGTTCGTTTGACTCTTACAAAACCCGATCAACAGGCGTCAAAATGGCTTCCACCCTGCACCAATAATTAAATTTAATTTGTTTAGACCAAAATTTGTGAACATAATCCACTAAATAAATCATTTAAATTTCATAAAATCTATGAAATTTTATTTTCATTGGACATATATTTTAAATGCATTGTAGCCAGTTTAAGTGCTTCAGTGTTAGACACCACTCTGTCCTCAAAATCTTATGTTGCTGGCCTTATTCACAAGATATTAAAAAAATCTTTCAGGATGAATAATTATCTGATCAGTCAGTGAGATTCGGAGTCTAAAAAAGTAAAAAATCTTAAACTATTGAACTTCCATATGGGGAGGGCTCACAAAAGAACTAAAAGTTTAGATTGGGGCATATCGAAAAACTTCCCTTGCTCTTGATAGTAAAGTCACAATATTTCAATCAGAGATCTTTGTGCAATGAGATCTTTCCCTTTGATAAAGAGAATTACGTTGAAACATTGAATCTACTCAATGTTGTGAATGCTACTATAATGTTACGTATGATTGAGTAAGTTGATTGACTAAAATTAGTTGATTGATTAAAATGCCGTGCGATGACCTCGTGAAAATTCCACGCCTCATCACTGCTGAGTAGATCCCCATTCCATATAGGTAATAATAATACATCCAGTAGTCAAAATGGTAAAGTAAAATCTAAGAAGTAGGAACACCCTAAGATTGAACTCGCTCTTACCACTAACAATAAGCGATTTGTTGCAGCAATGAAAATCAATTTGGTACCAACATGTGAATTTACTGGCCTTTTCTAGGAAGTGATTTCACAAATATGTAAAAGTTTATAGGTTGGAAGTAAAAAATCAATATAATAAGAAACCATGAAACAAAAAATTATTTTTTTTATATTCATTGAAATGAATGTTTTTATACATTCTATTCTATTTAAACTTAGACTAAAAAATGTCATCCAATTTGTGGAACCTGATTACGAATAAACAAATATTATATATTGTAGGTTTAATAATTATGGTATATTGCAAAATTTAATAACTCTGCTGAACTTCAACTGTTCTTACATCAAAACCTTTACCCTCCACCTCATCAAATAGGCTACGTATTTTAAACACAAGGTCAAATTAATTGATCAAACTTACTCTAATATTAGGCTTAGATGTTTAAAATCTAACTATTTTTCAACTTTTTTAATATTTCTTCTTCAAATTTTAAAATACTAATTTTTTTACGTCCTTTGAAACAAACTAACAGCCTGCCAGGATACTCTAAATTATTGAACACTCGTCGGTATACATAGATTTTTGAAAGAGTGCCCAATTCCCAAAGCTTAACACCAGAATCAATATCCCACACAGTGACGGTAAACTCCAAATTCCTCTTTCTATCAAATAATAAAAGAAATTTTGGGTCAAAGTACTTCAAAATAAACAAGTCCTCTTCAAGTTCAAAATTATTTCTATCAACTGTGATATCATCATTAATTGTTAAGACATTAATAACTTTCCTACATTTTAAAATAACTTTGTTACTGTCAAACCTAAACTCATCTGTGAATGCTGGATTGTGACTGGATTGAAAATCTAGTTTACCTATTACGGCACCATGGATGTTGAAGACAGATATCTGAGAGCTGCTTTCTTGAATAATGTGAAATATAACAATGATACCACCCTTCATGAAGCACCAAGCAGTTCTGCTCTCAAGTTTAGCTATTACGTTTGTGAACTTCATTTCGGCAAGGCTGAACAAACATATGTGGCAGATACGTTTTCTATTGTCTTTTAAATTTACTAAAAACCTACCACTATCTCCAGCAAAAAGGGTTAGTCCACCTTTTAAGTCATTATCAATTGCATCACACCCGCTCACTGTCTGAACTAAAGTCACAAATGATTCTTGGAACACTCTGTGAGTTGCTATTTTACGGCCCAAATTCAAGTCCCATATGTGTATGAAAACTCTCTGAATATCAGTTATATTTGGACGGTAACCTATGAAGAATTGATTATCAACTAAAATGTATCGAACTCCACTGACGTATTCATCATTAGGAACTACATGATTTTCAGGTAAAACATCATTGTCATCAAACTTAAATCTATAATCACTCTCCAACTTATATTTAGGATGCCGAAATTGAAAAATTTTCACATAGTTATCACGAATCGCTATAATCTTATCTTGAAGGGGTAACAATTCAAAGAAATAATCATCACTATGTACAGAGTGAAGGATAGGTGTTGAAGTAATGTTCCAAATCATAATAATTCCTTTTTCCCCGAAGTCCAACAACCAGTGATTACCATTTTGGTCCACAGAATCTACTAAACATGTTAATCTACGGACTAAAATAACTGTCATCTCTGACACAAATTTACCTCTTCTCCAGTTTTCCCACATACCTTGTTGTGCAAGGTAATTTTTCTTCCACTGGCACACATCAACTGATGTAGCCTTTTCACTGTTTTGTTTCACTAACAATTTGTAGTATCTCTCATGGTATATGCAACACTTTCTCATATATTTGTTTGAATCAAGAACACGTTTCCAGTGATTACAGACCTTTCGACAATTCTCAATATCTCTCCGTTTAAGGAATGAAACAATTATTTCAAATACTTCTTCAGGTAGATCTTGAATGCTCAAAGGTGAAAGCCCAAGCTCTTCTTGCACAGGTCGATCAACCTTTGGCTGATTATTTTCATCTTCAAAATTAGGTCTACTCATGACTTTAGATTAGCCAAAACACATGACAATTCATTCTTCATGGTCAATGAACTATAAACAAGTAAGCTGCCCCAAAAGGAAATACTGAGGCAATATTGCAAAAATTCTGAAACAAAAACAACTTTATTGTGTTTTTGTCTTTAAGAATCTGCACATGAATAACAGTTAAATTTCATGATTTTGATGTATTTTGCTTTATACACAAAACTTAAGATACCATAGTTTAAACACAGTAATAACAATTTAACCTTATACATGTCAATCTTATTATTTATGCAAGTGATAAATAAATGAGAAAAATAATTACATAAATCTACAGCGTAAATAAAATAATATATTTTCTTTATCAGAAAACTGATGGTTAGACACTTAATGGACTTCAAGGTGTCAAACAATTCAACTGAATCTACAGTGGAAACTCCATAAATCGAACCTTGATAATACTAAATCCTTGTTAAAATTCAATTTTTTTTTATTTCCCGTGAACTACCTTATCTTTGCAATGTTCATTTTACCTCGACAAATCAAAAAATTCACGAGAAATACCTTGATAATTCAAATTTTAACAGTATTTTTCGCTGTTAAATAACCTTTATAATTCAAAGTTATTGCCCACAAACTTCTGTAATTTAAAATGATGAAATCGCCGAACCTCTATTATTCGAGGTAAAGGCAAGAAACCTTCAATAATTCAAAATCAAATTATATTTGTTTTATGAAAATATCGATATTTTACTGCTTTACGTTCAGACAGGAAATTCCCAATTTCTCAGTTGATTATGGAATCATTTGAAAGCTATCCGTGGTCAAGTGAGCACATTTTTGTTTTCAGCCAGTATAGAAGTTATAGTAATAGAAAAAGGAGAAACATAAAATAAATATTTCTTCAATTTTTAAATACACGTAGGCTACATTATCAAATTTTATTCTGTTATTGTGTATTATTATAATAGCCATTACAATATATAATTAATATACTAAAATGTACAAAATACTTTATTTTGAAGCTACCGCGAAGCTCCTGACTGTATTCACTGAATTGAACTTCTATAAATCGAACCTAAGGGAAAATCAACCTTGATAAATCAAACCTCTTTTATTCAAGACACAAGACACATTGTAGCCTTCATGTTCTTTCTTCCTTTGTTTTTGTTCTTTCTTATTAAACTCAGACTGTTTTATTAAAGTCAGAAGGAATTCAAAAAATTTTAAGGGACAATCACTTTGACTTACTTTGAAACTTGTTTTTTTGCTAGGCTTATCCTGTTTTGAGGGACTATTTGTGTGAAACGCACATAACTATAAATATATTTAAGGTGCGGATTTGTGGCCTCAGCTTTCAATATGTTAACATGGCAGGTCTTGTAGTCGTACTGCATGCCCCCTGTAAAGAAACTGCTAATAATCCTTTGCAAGAGAACTAAGATATTCCCCCCTTTTTAGGCAATGTGTATTGATTAGTCTCTCAGTTCTCTTGAGTGATTGAAGATTATAAGTCACTAATATCAATGGTGTATAAGAAAAAATTGATTTAATCAAGATTCCCCTGTATACCCTAAATTTAACTTCCCATCAGGCACATTGCGGAGGTCACCTCCGCACTTGCAAATATTTTGCTTAAAAATGTGGAAAACGTTTGTTTTGAAGTTAGGGTTAGACCTTACCTCACAAACCTTTTTCCATGAATCGAGAATAGTATGGTTTTACAGTGTCTGGAGGTAACCTCTGCATGCACCAGATACAATGGCTGTCAATGAGGAAACAATTTGATGCATGTTAGATCATGTTTTATAAATAAATACTTCAGCAATTAGTAGATAACTAATTTTATCTACAAGAATTGTGGTATGTTTATAAGATTTTATTAGCTTTTTAGTCTGTAACTGTTATATTTTATATTGTTATTTCATGGCATAGAAATCAACAACCTTTTACTGATAGAGAAGACAAAAGTGAGGTTGGATTAGTGAAATATATTGTATATCTGATGTTAAATTTACATGTTTTTATTCTTATTTAGGCTAAGATTTAATTTGATCCATTTTAATTAATTTCAACTTCTTAGTCAAATTTTTAGTTTTTTTTCAATCAAAATTATATTTCTATTGTATACAGGGTGTCCCATATGTAAAGGTAAAATGGTAGGCCTACATATTCTCTTATAATAAAATATGACAACCAAAGAGTGATAGCAGTTCAGTTACCACTGGCTTAAATGCTAAGTAAAGGTGTTACTGCCGGGTATGTGATGTGGTCAGAGGAGGTGAATAAAAAAAGACTGGGTTGATGGCATGTTCTGTAATCCAACTTCTTGGAGGTCACCAATTGTGAATGAGCGATGGTCAGTGGATGCGATGTTCTATTGTAACGTTTTTATTATTGAACACAATCCAACACCATTACAACAATCCTCTTAATTAGAACCCAAATCATTAAGGTAATTTTCAAGACATTATTTCACATGAAAATAATTGAATAGGTCAAATTCAATTGTGGTAAAAATAAAAATGTATAGGCCTAGGTCATAACATTATAGACAATATTTCCTAGCCGACACCACCTCCGTATAGCAGTGCTGAGAAGCTGCAAATAGTAGCAGCAACCTGCAACCATATTATTCTTTTACGTTTAACTGAAATGGCGACCTACCCAGGTAGGTATTTTAAGCCAAGTATGATTAAGTAATGAATGTAGGACGATTGTGGTGCAATCTTGTAGTCTTGTTACTGACTAAGGCTGACATGTTCCTTAGACAGGACTGTTAATTAATAGCCCAACAGCCGATGGCAACTAATGGACCTACAGTTTAACGTGGAATCCGAACCACGACCTCAGAATTACAAATTGGTCTAATTATGAGGATGGTCTTTGTGGATTTACGCAGTTTTCAATAGTGCGGACGTTGATCCACACAAGAGAACACTACATCCACCGACCATCTCTCACAACTGTCCACAATTCGTGACCTCCAAGTAGCTGGATTACACGACGTCGCCACTGTCCCAGTCATTCCCTCCACTAGGAGGATCTTGATCTAGGAAGAGGTAGCTTCCTGCTGAAAGGTAAATAAACTAAAACACCCCTTGTGGACACTGGATGCTGATAACCTGGACTAATAAGGCTGCAGCAGTAGGATATGATGAGGACCCTTATCCCAGCCCAGCTTATGAGTGACTAGCAGACTGGCTTCACACTCCAAGCAGTTATGTTTGGGTACTGATGAGTTCCTTGTTAACAGTAGAAATAAGCACAGCACAAGGGGGGGTTTGAACTTTTACTGTCACCATATGAATACAGCCAATAAAAACTAAATACTTACATGTAACCTATACTGAAAACTGTTGTTGGCTAATATTAGACCAAAAATGCAAGTCAGAGGCAAGCCCTTGAGAGTTCATACTGTTCTATTAATCATTACCCAAGTGGCTTCCTATAGTGGATTCAATTCATGATCATTAGATTGCTAATCAAAATGATAAACCTGTAGAAGCACTGTCAAAAAATGTAATGACCAATTGCCCATGCTTTTTTATATAATTGTATTACAATAAAGATTTTGATTTGATTTGCTCAGAATAACTTTAATCAAAATGAGTACAACTGATTTATTGTTTACTGCAGTGGTGTAGTGCTAAAAAAAGCTGTGCCGGAGCGGTCCTTCCCAGGAAGGCCATTACTCTTTGGGGGAGGGGGGTAATGGGTAGTAAAGGTCTGCAAGTTCCTGTGTCATCGCGTGGTCAAACACGTGAAATTGTGTACAATGTTTATCTATTTAAAGACGAATTACATAAACCGAAGTTTAATTTTGCTAAAGCGACTAGTGATGCTCCTGGGGTACCTGTTGTATTCATGCGAAGTATTACAGTCGAAGGCAAACGGGCCCCTTTTTAGTAAGGGTTCGCTTTATTTTTTAACCCAAACTGGCGAGTGCAGGTCAAGGAAGAAGAACATATTTGTAGATGAGTTTACCCACAACAAAATACGGAAGAAAATCCTCAAATTTGATTTTGTAAAAAACACCGCAACTTCATCGAAATTAAAGGCTGTTCTGTAGGAAGAGGGTGTGTTGAAATAAATATGTTAGACGGAGATTAAAATGAATAGGATTTAAATGGTTTGAGCCTGACAATACAAATAATCTCAACAGTTCTTAATCAGCCTTAAGTTTGTTGTAAAAATAAATATATTTTTCAATTAAAAAACTAGATACTATAAATATATATATATATATGGTCTTCAAGTAAGCCCTAGTGTCTGATTCTGGTGTTACGATGTTTTTAGGTTAGGGATAATGTAAAACGCCTAAAATTGCCTCGATATTGAGTGTTGATAATGAAATGATGCAAGCTACTCGCTCACCTACCACGCTCTATAAAAAGGAAAAGTAGAAAAATATAAAAATCTGAGTTTCGGCTGCACGAGCTGTGCCGGAGCGCCGCTCCGGCTCTAAAAGCTGTGCCGGAGCGGCGCTCCGGACCGCTCCGGCTCCACTACACCACTGGTTTACTGTCAGACTTTGGTGACTTGTTGAGTTTGATGATTTACAAGTTATTACAGTAGTATAGAACATAACTTAATATGCTTACAAACCATACAATAACTTTCTTAAGCATAGACTAATGCTGGACCAAGTACAGTTACTTTCCTCAAAGATTCATACAGCTGATTAAATGTATTTAATTAATGCCAGTTTCAAATTACATCATATACCTAAGATTTCTGTTAATCCAATACTATTATACAAATATATATATATATATTTGCACACAGATCTCGAAAACGGCATTAAGGATTTTCTTTAAATTTTGGAAATAACTAATTTCTGAGTAGAAAATAGGTTCTAGATAGGTCTAATGTCCAGGAAAATCCCGGTTTTCTTGAAATATTAAGTTAAATTTAAAAAAATAACATTACGCTTATGGAGAATCAAAATGTAAACAATACAAATCAAAACATCTGTTTGTAACCATTTGACAGTTGTTGATTGAAGATGGTGGCGAACAATATGTGAATAGAGGTTTTCAATTAATATTTATTTTATGTATGTAATAAATGAAAAATTATCAAATAACTAAACAATTTGTAAAAACTAAAGGGTAAAATAACTCTGCGAAATAAAATCAGAGAAAAGTATTTCCAAAATCTTTCGTGTTTCGAAAGAAAACGTATTCATTCTATTGCATTAAGCCACTGTAACAAACCAATTAACTGGTGTAAATTAAATTTCTCTTTCGCTTATCAATCCTTATTCCTTTTCTAACAAAATCAGTTGATCGCAGGATAATAATAACAACTGTATGGACAATTAAATTCAGTATAAGATCAGCTAAAACAATTGAGGTCGGCCAAAAACTCTTAAACGACGGCAATAATTTGGCCGACGGCGTAGTACAGTGGCTAGTGCTCAAGTCTCACGAGCTGGTGGCCGTGAGGTCGATCCCCGTCCGGAAAACTACATTTTTGTTCAGTGTTTATGTCATATTATTTAAGGTGTATGAAAACAGTTTTATTTAAACCACATAAATGTTTTCATTGAGCAATAAATTTGTTTTAATTTTGCTCATTAACTTGTATAATACATGTCTCATTCTTTACGAGCAAAGCTCGGTCACCAGGTACTTTTTCCTGAAATACTGATGTATTCTAATATTATGTAGCATCAACTAAAATTTTGCCCACTATTCCAGGGAACAAAAGACCAACCCAGGACCAGCAGCCTACAGCACAAGTTTGTTTGCCCAAGCAACAAGCTTCAAAATGGCTTCCACCTCGCACTAATAACAAAATTTAATTTGTTTAGAAAAAATTTGTGAACATTATCCACTAAATAAATCCTTTAAATTTCATAAAATCTATGAAATTTTATTTTCATTGTAAATATTTTGTATGCATTGTAGACAGTTGAAGTCCATCAGTGTTCGACACCACTCTGTCCTCAAAATCTCATGGTGCTGGGCTTATTCACAAGATTTCAAAAATAATCTGTCAAGGTGAATAATTATCTGATCAGTCAGTGAGATTTTGAGTCTAAAAAAGGTAAAGAAATCTTAATTTAGTGAACTAGTTATGGAGTCTAATTTAGTCTAGTTATGGAGGGCTCACAGAAGGACTTTAAGTTTAAATTGGGTTGTATCGAAAGACTTCCTAAACTTCACTTGCTCTTGGTAGTAGAGTCACAATATTTCAATCAGAGATCTTTGTACAATGTTCCCTTGACAACACTTTAATAATCTTTATTGAAAAAGAATTGCTGGAAATTATGAAAGAGAAAGACAACTTTTATGCCACAATAATTGAGAAATTTGCCATCAAAACGAGGAGAATCGAGTTCATCAATAAATAAGATAGGCATATGTTAGCCCAGTGGCAGCTTGTGAGTGAAATGCTAGGGGGGCGCACACCGGGGGTCTTGGGGTTATGGATTACCCCCCAGGAGAGGGGGGTCTGGGTGTTCTCTCTGAGGAACATTTTTGAAAATATGGTGTATTTTAGTGACTTTTTAACGCAATCTAGGTATTAAATTTGTGATGCATGTGTTTCGTTTTTAACTAAAATATCTAATTTTCCTCATAAACCTTGAATAATAAATACTGTACTCTTGGTCTTATGGATCGACTTAATTTGGACTCTGAATTGTATGGATTAAAATGAAAAAACCTTTATTTGTTGCAATACTTTGTAAATAAAGACGTAAATACTTAACTTAACATTTTAGCGCCTTCACTTTTCACACGGATGTACCTGCAACACACTACTGTTCGTTTCGCAAACATAAGATGTTCTTAACAAAATATATATTCGCAATGATTGCCACCTCTAGACAACAAACACGAATTCGCGAGCTTTGTTCATGTAGAAGCATTGTTTTCTGGTACACAGTTAACAGTGTTAACTAAAACTACACTACTTAGTTAGATCAACACAAACATAACCTCTGTAATACACAACAAACAACAACTAACAAACAGACAACTGGCGCGCGGCAATCAACAACTGTCAACTCACCACAAATGTTACTCTGCGCATGCGTGGACGGCGTCCCAAGACTTCCATGAGATACGCTTAGACGCATCATAGCACCAACCAGCCCCACCACTACCTGTACCTCTCTTCATATAAATGCATTGTGATGGATTTGGACGTTCTGGCGAGCGCCCCACGACTACAAATACGAACTTTTCACGCTATTTTTTTATGTTTTCTCGCTATAATCTCGTTGTATACAACTGTTAAAACATTTTGGTTAGTTGGATCTATAGTTATAACTAAATAAGTATTTAATTATTTTTTCCTTTTTGGAATCTTTGGTGGGGTGGCGTCCGAGAGTCCTTATAGGCGAGCCGCCGCTGTGTTAGCCTTAAAAGTATTAAATTCATAATTTTGGTTTTGAATTACAAATTAACTCTGTTAGTAGACTAAATATTACTGTACAGTACTCTAATGCTAAACCCAATCTTTAAACAATGTAATTTCAGTATTTTATGACATATTCAAAATTAGTTTTTAATACGTGGTGGTAATAGTTTTAAATAAATTTTGAAGATCTCAATTTGTGAAGAACGGCTACGTTTTGAACACAGATATATGCGAGACACAGACATCACGCTTGCTGCATCGAACGGTAGTATGCGGATATGAGAAGACACTCTCTTTGACATTTTCATAAGAGGTTAGGAAATAGTTTTTCATGCGTATATATTTTAGTAACAATTGCAAATTATTTAACTATTGTAAATTATTATCATTAATCCTTCAAGGAGTAACGACGTTTTAAAAATCATTATTTGAGAGCTGTTAAGGAGTAAGGGTGGAAACTCAAAACACACCTCAAAAGAGTACAAAAAATTTATTTTAATTTTTACTATATTACATTGCAACATAAAGTAAATATAGTTAGAAACGTGTTTTAGGTTCAAAATTCCCTAAAATAAACATTTTAGAACTTTTTTCGATAAATTTTTTTATTTTTCAAATCTTCAATCAAAGTAACTAAAGAAAACACCGAGTGATGTCTAGTAAATGAATAACTCTCAGCTACTGAGATACAGACGTCAATAATAAGGTATGTAGAACGCTTCTACTTTTATTACCTGCCAAACCTTCAGTGCTAATAAATAACAGGTATAATAAACTTCATGCCGCGCCGCCACTTTTTCCGCCGAAACATTCCGTCGCGACCACCCCGCCTAGGAAAACCTCCGCTGATTACCCACAACCTACTGAATACACCAATACACATGTTCCGCGTATCCACGTGTCTTTAATTATCGATTTATAGCTTAAGAATCAATCTGTGTCAGGTTATATGAATGAATGAAAATACTTTTTTATTGAGGCGAACATTAGGACCTCATGGTCCTTTCTTACAGCTAACCTCTTTACAATGAAAACTAAATTATTTTATAAATTAAACTTAAAAAGAAAATCTCATTTTATTTAAAAGATAACAGAAAAAAATCTATTTACTTTAAAACTTGCAAGCACACACACATTCAAAACATTCCAAACATGCCACAGCTAGGCCTAGCGGACGCCATCCCGCCACACTGCGATCGTCCAGTTAAGGAAATAGTTTTTCAACGCCACCGTCAGCCGAGAACGGGTTTCAATAGATCTAGTTTCATTGGGTAAAGAGTTCCAGAGGCGGCAGGCTGTTACTAAAAAGGACTTGTTAAAAATTGTGGTTTTGTGACGCGGAATACGTAGTGTTGACGAGCCAGAGCGGGTGTTTCTTACGCCTCTTACATTTAGAAATTCAAATTGGTTCGCGAGATAATTTGGAAGACCATGATTGATTACAGAATGTGTTATTTGAATTATGCGCATTTCCCTTAAATCTCAAAGTTTTAAACAAGGTAATTGAATGTAAAAAGGTGTAACCCATTCGTCTCTTTGAAGATTAAATAAAAACCGGATGCAATAATTTTGAGCACGTTGTAATTTTGATGCCAAGGCCACAGTCATATCGTTAATTACAGTGTTGCAGTAGTTGAAGTGAGGAAATACAAGAGATTTTATCAAAAGCAGTTTTATATGATAAGTCAAAAGTCCTTGCATTTTTTTCAATGTGTGAATAGCTGCAAACACCCTTTTGCAGATGTTCACAACTGCGTCAGTCCAGTCCAGTGTATTATGTAATGTTAAGCCAAGGCTTTTAACCTTGTCGTGGTAAGGTAGAAGAGTGTTGTTGACAGTTATTTTTTGCATATTGTTAACATTAAGTCTGCTAAGTAGCCGTGAATGTCCAAGAATTATAGGTTTGGTTTTGTCAGGATTGAGTTTAAGTCCATTCTTTGCCGCTCATTGAACAATTCTGTTGATATCGTCATTTGTTTGTCTAATAGTGACATCCGCAGTATTAACATTAAAATGAGCATAAATCTGTAAGTCGTCAGCATACGAATGAAACTTGGTGTTGTGTAAAACTGAAGTTATGTCATTTGTATAAATGGTGTAGAGAAGAGGGCCAAGTATTGACCCTTGAGGGATGCCACAAGAAACCTGCTTCCAGTCTGAAGTAAATTTGTCATGACACACACACTGCTTGCGGCCCCGAAGGTATGATCTCATCCAAGAAAGTGACAAGTATGAAAATCCTAGTACTTTTAATTTAGTGAGGAGTATGTCATGATTAACTGTGTCAAAAGCTTTGCTAAAATCAAATAAAATGAGAACTGTACACTGACTACGATCCATGGCCCATCGTATGTCGTCAGTGATCTTTAATAACTATGTTTCAGTACTATGCGACTGCCTGAAACCGGACTGGAAAGGGTTAAGAATATTATTTTGTTTGAGAAAATCAGATAGTTGAGAGTGCACAATCCTTTCAAGGGCTTTAGAAAGAGCTGGAAGAATACTAATTGGTCTATAATCTTGTGGCAGAGATGGGGATGAGATCTTGTTCAGTGGGCGAACTAGAGCAAACTTCCATTTATCTGGGAAAATGCCTGTACTGTACTTATATGTTTATTATGGTTATTAAATATCTTATATCTTATATGGTTATTAAATGTTATATGCATTTAAACAAGTTTTGTCAAATGACGTTTTAAAACGTCAATACTATTTAGATGCAAAATACGGTACTCTTTAAAGGGTTAAAATTTAGCTCCTTTCTATACAGTACAATTAATTGTAATAACTTAGTAGGCTACTGTAATGTTATGTATGAATGAGTAAGTTGATTGCTTAAAATGTAGTGTGATGACTACTACCCACTGGTGGGTAGATTCCCATTTCATACAGGTATTAATAATACATCCAGTAGTAAAAATGATAAAGTAATATCTAAGAAGTTAGTAGGATAACCCTGCGATTAATTGAACTTGCTCTTATCACTAATAGTAAGCAATTTGCTGCATCAATGAAAATCAATTTGGTACTATCGTGACCTAACAATTTAGTGACCTTTTTCTGAGAGTGGTTTCACAAATATGTAAAAGTTTATAGCTTGAAAGGAAAAAAGCTATGTAATAAAAAAAAACTAAAAATTAATTATTTTTATAGTCATTGCATTAATGATTTTTTAAATAGTATTTCCATAGACTAAAAAATAAACGGTGCCAGTGGACTGACACATACTTTCTCCCTAAAAAAGACAATCTGAAATAAAACTATCATGTTCTACAAAGTTATTCTAAATATCATTTTATAATTTATTGTTCAAATTGTATGGGGGGAACCCCCCCTCCCGTAATACCAAGCTTTTTCGAGCTGGTTTTGTTCGGTGATTTGACCTTACACTTCATACCAAGTTTAATGGAAAACGGTTGGAAAGTAACTAAGAAATTGATTTTTTTATATTCTCCATAAGAATAACATTATGCGCTTTCAGACAACGTACTGCGTTTATCGTAGACAGTAAATTTAACTTTTCTCTGGAACCGTTAGTCGTAGACAAATAATTCAACATACTAATTTGTTTAGTTTTTTAAGCTGGTTTCAATAGCACCAGTCAAGTTATACTTGACTTTTATTGTTTTTGCAGAAAATTTAAAAATTTGATTTTTTGACATTTAAAAGGCCATAACTTTTGAACCGTCATTTTTACAGATATGCGGGTGGTGTCAAATTATTTAGTACTACTCTGTGCACTATAAACTATCAAATTTTAATCAAAATCGTTAGAGCCGTTTTTGAGAAAATTGGATTTTTCACGTTTTTTAAGGGTTTTTAGGGGTGAACTACCCTTAAAAATAAAAAATTAAAAAAACACGCCTGGAGATACGGTAACTATATATATACATGCCAAATTTCATCTAAATCAGACCAATGGGGTAGGCTGTGGCACTGTACACATCCAGACACACACACACACAGACACACATCACGTCAAAACCCACTTTTTTGGATTCAGGGGACCCCAAAATGGATATATCCACCCTCAACTCAAATTCGAAAATTTCGACGAAAACAATACTTTCTCCATATACTATGTATAAGGGGATAAAGTAAAAGTCATCCAATTTTTAGAAACTGGTTACAAATAAACTAAAAATGATAATATATTGTAGGTTTGATAATTTTAATTTCTTAATAGTTCTTCACAATCTTGACCTTCCACCTGATGAAATAGGCTAAAAATTTTAAACACTAGGTCAAACAATTGATCAAACTTACCCTAAAATTAGGTCTAGATGTTTAAAGCCAAACTAATTTTCAACTTTATTCAACATTTCTTCTTCAAATTTCAGAAGACTAATTTCATCATTGCCTTTGAAACACACTAACAGCCTGCCAGGATACTCTAAATTATTTAACATTTGTCGGTATATGTAGATTTTTGAAAGTGTGCCCAATTCCCAAAGCTTAACACCAGAATCAATATCCCATACAGTTACGGTAAACTCCAAATTCCACCTTCTATCAAATAGTAAAAGAAATTTTGGGTCAAAGTACCTCAAAATAAACAAGTCCTCTTCAAGTTCAAAATTATTTCTATCAACCGTCATATCATCATTAATGGTTAGAACATTAATAATTTTCCCAAATTTTAAAATAACTTTGTTACTGTCAAACCTAAACTCATCTGTGAATGCTGGATTGTAGCTGGCTTGAAAATCTAGTTTACCTATTAAGGCACCATGGATGTTAAAGACGGATATCTGAGAGCTGCTTTCTTGAATAATATGAAATATAACAATGATACCACCCTTCATGAAGCACCAAGCAGTTCTGCTCTCAAGTTTAGCTATTATGTTTGTGAACTTCATTTCAGCAAGGCTGAACAAACTTATGTGGCAGATACGATTTCTATCATCTATTAAATTTACTAAAAACCTACCACTATCTCCCGCAAAAAGGATTAGTCCACCTTTAAAGTCATTATCAATTGCATCACTCCTGCTCCCCAACTGAACAAAAGTCACCAATTCCTGGAACACTCTGTGAGTTGCTATTTTACGGCCCAAATTCAAGTCCCATATGTGTATGAAAACTCTCTGAATATCAGTTATATTTTGATGGTAACCTATGAAGAATTGATTATCAACTAAAATGTATCGAACTCCACTGACGTATTCATCATCAGGAACTACATGATTTTCAGGTAAAACATCATTGTCATCAAACTTAAATCTATAATCAATTTCCAACTTATATTTAGGATGTCGAAATTGGAAAATTTTCACATAGTTGGAGCGACTCGCTATTACCTTATCTTGAAGGGGTAACAATCCAAAGAAATCATTGTCACTATGTACAGAGTGAAGGACAGGTGTTGAAGTAATGTTCCAAATCATAATTCCTTGTTCCCCAAAGTCAAACAACCAGTGATTACCATTTTGGTCCACAGAATCCACTAAACATGTTAATCTACGGACTAAAATAACTGTCATCTCTGACACAAATTTACCTCTTCTCCAGTTTTCCCACATACCTTGTTGTGCAAGGTAGTTTTTCTTCCACTGGCACACATTAACTGATGTAGCCTTTTCACTGTTTTGTTTCACTAACAATTTGTAGTATCTCTCATGGTATATGCAACACTTTCTCATATATTTGTTTGAATCAAGAACACGTTTCCAATGATTACATACCTTTCGACAATTCTCGATATCTCTCCGTTTAAGGAATGAAGCAATTATTTCAAATACTTCTTCAGGTAGATCTTGAATGCTCAAAGGTAAAAGCCCAAGTTCTTCTTGCAGTGGTCCATCAACCTTTGGCTGATTATTCTCTTCTTCAAAATTACACCTACTCATGACTTTAGATTAGCCAATACACATGACGATTAATTCTTCATGGTCACGAACAATAAATGAATAATCTGTCCAGAAGGAAACACTGGTGCAATTTTGTAAAAATTCTGAAACAAAAAACAGCTTTATTGTGTTTGTCTTTAAGAATATGCACATGAATAACAGTTAAATTTCATGATTTCGATTTTTAATCGCGGGCAATAGAAATTATGAGATTTGTTAATAATATTTACAAAGTATTCAAAAGCAGTATTAAGATCACTGATGTTAAAAAGAGCCTGCCAGTGAAACTGAAGCAAGTTGAATAAAAGAATTTAAATTATTTTCTTTGGTTTTTCTAAAAAACATCTCCTTCACCTGAGGAGCCTCTGAAGGCAAACTAAACTTAAAAACTAATTATTTTGTGATCCGATATTTGATACTTCCATAGACTACTTATAAAACTATCCTTATCTATATTTGTCACCATGTTGTCGATAAATCTCTGAAGCCTTGTAGGAACATTAATTGCATGATATAAGTCAAAAGCTTTTAGCATATTAATGAGTGTTAAGAGTATCTATATCTTTAACATTTAAAAAAATCTATATTGAAATCAGCTCCAAAAACGATATTACTTTTAGGTTTTTTATTGGAAATAGAATTTTTAAATTATTCAAGATAGTTAAAAAAGATGTTAATATGGCTATCAGGGGTTCTACACACTGAAATATATATATTATGAATATTTACAAATATACAAACAGCCTCAAGAAAACTAGTAAAGGCCAGATGTGAAACATCAATCAGTTCAAATGTAATATGATCTTTGAGTACAATCGAGGAACCACCTCTACTAAATGCAACCGCAAGCTGATAACTTTTTCGAACGTATAACTTTGACTCATCCTCCAAGAGCCAATGCTCGTTTATTAAAATCAAATTACAATCAGCTTCCTGTAAAACAATTTCTAACTCATTTACTTTATCTCTCAATGATTGTATATTATTATGTAAGACATTTACCGACATATCTTTACCAGTTCCCTTATCTTTATAGTTTGAGGCAGCCCTACACAAACTAGCACTATTGTTATCTAGATTAGAACTAATAGTAATTATCGTGAAGGGGCTGGTATGGGACAGGGTGTCGTTTCCCACCGATGTTTCCCCTTTCTTCTCAACTGCCAGCTGCTGCGAGTTCGAAGAAATGGTAGTGACACAGGAGTCTGTAGAGGTGTTACAATCGGTCTCACTATTCCTCCTCTTTATATCCATGTTGCTGCTCTGCTTTCCTCCTGTTAGAGATGTCTGTGTAGGGCTTCTTCCCGTAAGTTGAGGGCCTCTTGTTGTGGACAGCTCCAGATGACTTCCTTTGGCCAGTGCTTGATAAATTTGCTTCGCAAGCCAGTTCTTGCTGGCATCATTGAAGTGCATGCCATGTCTGGTATGCAAATGTCTATCTGCCACACTAGCCTTGATTATTGAAACATTGAAAAATTCATTGCTTAATGCTTCTAAAGAATCATTAAATTTTTAATTTCCATTTTTACGCAGGACCACTCTTTTAGGTCATGCCTAACAGGAAAGTCTGATAACACTATTTTTGTGCTGTTATATTGTTCCTATGTTTTGCTAACTAAATTGAGTGCACTTGCAGCTTCGTTACGGGCGACATTGTTCGAACCACATGACACAAATGACAAACACATCATCAGGACCTAGTTCCTCACCAATGGATATTGTGAAAGTTAAAAATCTGCCCAGTCAGTCTTGCATGGTTTCAAAGTTACCTCAATGGTAGAGATCAAGTTGTTGAAATCAAGCAAACCAAGAACAATATTTGCACTCCTGTAGGATCCAGCAAACTTGCAGTAAATAGATGTGTCCCTCAGGGATCAGTCTTAGGGCCTGTGCTGTTTGTTCTCTCCACGGCTGACTTTCCCGCCTGCACACGTCCTTTCTGCAACAAGGTCATGTACGCTGACGATACGGTCCTCATCACATCAGACAAAAATAAGGAAAAGCTTGAAATTGAATTGTACATTGCCCTAAACATGGCTGTTGAGTTCTGCAATATGACTGACCTAGTGTTTAACGAAACAAAGACTAAGCAGCTCAACTTTGGAACTTTGAAGGAAGAGGTATCTGCTTTCCCTGATATTGAATGGGTTGAGGCCACGAAACATCTGGCAGTGGTGATTGACAGCATGCTGACTTGTGGGAACACCTGGATGGGCTCTGTAGAGGTCTCAGTAGTGCTCTTTTTGCTCTTCGTAGAGTGAAAAATATAAGTACTCCGGAAGCCGTTTTGACTACCTACAACTCCTTGTTTGAGAGCCGGTTACAATGTGGGATTGTTCTTTGGGGTGCCACTTCGCAGAGCAATCTGAAGCATGTTCTTACCATCCAGAAGAAAGCGGTGCGTATGATTGCTGGTCTTGGTTGGGGGGACAGCTGTAGAGGGGCATTTAAAGACCTGAAGATCCTAACTGTCGTAAATATTTACTTACTAGAGGTGATTTGTTTTGCTGCCTCAGCAAATCCGCAACGTAACAGAGACGTCCACACCCACAGCACTAGGAATGCCTTGAACTACGACCTACCAGCACATAATACTGCAAGATTTCAACGCAAGCCTACCTACGCCGGAGCAAAGCTCTTTAATGTTCTGCCAGATGAGGTGAAGAGGACTAGCCCCAAGAAGCTGAAGAGGATGCTGTCGAACTGGTTGATGACACGCCCTTTCTACAACATCGAGGAGTTCAAGGACTGGAAGAATAACTCTGTGTAAAGCAAGATCTTAGTACGCTTTTCCAATTTTGTATAATGGCGCCATTTTCAATCTTGATGATTGTAAAATAAAGTTTCTCTCTCTCTCTCTTTTTCAAGAATTTTTATTACGCTTCCTACAGAACGTATTGTGTCGAGCATCTTTATTGTTTCCTGTTTGTAATATACAGTCGATTGGGTGTGCTTTACTCATCCGTTGTCTTTGGTTTCCTCTTCTACTTGTAAAATAAAAATTTCTTTAGCTTCTTTTTCATTTTTTAACTTGTTCTCTAAAGATTTAAGTTGGTTAAACTTAAATTCCCTCATCCCTTTCCCTCTTATCACACCAATTTTTTAGTGCTTCAAGACTCTCTTCAGATTGCTTTATTTTATCCTCAAATTCCAGTACATAAAATGAAATCTCATTTTTTACATTTAAATCTCATTTTTTGTGTAGCTCTTGTCTTAATTCTTCATTCTTGTTTAATATTGATTTATTAATCTCTTCAGCCAATGAAGAGAAATTTAAATTTTCATTACTGTTGACAGTCATATCAACAGTACTGAGCTCCATTTTATTTCCACATATTACATTGAATTATTACATTATCTCATATTACATTGAAGACATTTCCAAACAATCAGCCTTCTTTATATTATTCACATCAGCAAGAGTTAAGTTTGTACATTTAAAGTGGATACATTGGTTACAGGGACAATTGCATAAAAATTCTCTTTACACACAGAACAGAGATATTTAGCCAGAGCTAAATTTAGTTAATTTGTGATTTCTATACTACACAATGTATATGTAATTGGTCAAACCTAATTTAGCTAGTTACTTTCAGTCATATTAAAAGTTGAATCACTAAAAAAGTAACAGAAAATAAAAATTGTAAAAATAAAATGTCAACTGGTCATTGTTTGTAAACAAAGATTAAAGGATAAGATAAATGCCTTCTCTTCTCCTACAAGCAGAACTCTGCCAATAGTCATGCAATACAGACCTACCATAGATAATCTGAGTCCCAAGTTCAAGTCAATTGTGGGCAGCGCTATCAGATCTGATAAGCTACCTTTCTTGTCTCTAAACCTGTTGCACAATAAATATTAGCAGGAAGTTTATAGAATATTTTCTCACCTTTCTCACTGAATTTATTAAAAACACTTTTATGCGATAGTCAAAATTTAAAAAACATATTTTCCCTACAATTTCATATAAAATTAAATACCAAAAACTGCAATTTACAACCTAAAACTTTAAAAAAACTGAGGAGCACATGCGCACTATTGGTGTTCCCCCTCCTCTTGTACTTTAGGGACAATCACTTTGACTTACCGTGAAACTTGTTTTTTTGCTAGGCTTATCCTGTCTTTTGAGTGAGTATTTGTGTAAAACGCACAAAAATATAAATATATTCAAGGTGCGTATTTGTGGCCCCAGTTTTCAATGTGTTAACATGGCAGGTCTCGTAGTCGTACTGCATACCCCCTGTAAAGAAGCTGCTAATAATCTTTTGCAAGAGAACTAAGATATTACCCCCTTTTTAGGCAATGTGTATTGACTAGTATCTCTGTTCTCTTGAGCGATTGAAGATTATAAGTCACTAATATATCTCTGGTGTAAAAGAAAAAAATTGATTTAATCAAGATTTCCCTGTATACCCTATATTAAATATAGTGAATATTAAATATAGTGCTATAGAAGGTTAAAATTTTAACCTCCCATCAGGCACATTGCGGAGGTTACCTCCGCACTTGCAAATATTTTGCTTAAAAATGTGAAAAACGTTTGTTTGGGTTTGACCTCACTTCGACCTTTTTCCAAGAATCGAGAAAAGTCTGGTTTTCCTGAATCGAGAAAAGTGCCTGGAGGTAACCTGAATGCACCTGATGAGATGGCTGTCAATGCGGAAACAATTTTCATGCATTCTTGGTCATATTTTTTCAGCATTTTAGTCCGTAACTGTTATATATTATATTTTTATTTCATGGCCTAAAAATCAACAACCTTTTACTGATAGAGAAGACAAAAGTGAGGTTGGATCTGTGAAATATTGTTTATCTGATGTTAAATTTACATATTTTTATTCTTCTTTAGGCTATACTTTATTTATAAGATTGAATTTGATCCATTTTAATTAAGTTTAACCTCATAATTAAATTTTCAGTGTTTTTTGCTCAAAATTATATTTCTATTGTATACAGGGTGTCTCATATGTAAAGAGCCAAACTCTGTAAACGGTTTTATGGGTCAATATAAACATAATATCAAGAATAAAATTTTTTCAAAAAAATGCTTCCTTAATATTCAGAGGCCTATATTATGTAACACTTAGTTTAATGTCCGTGGGTTGAGTAACAGATTTTTTTGTGTCGCAGGGTCTATTAAAAAAACAAATATTTGGATAGCTCAGCTTTAATGTGCTCACTCCATAATACCACGGCGGTTATATTCTGGACCAAAACATCATTACTTATCAATATTCAATATTGAATAATCTTTATTCATCAATGTACAAAGTACACAAGACTAGAGTCCACAGATTTTCATGATAACATAACATCTCAACATCATTCAACAACAAATATATCATTCAATAACAATAATAATAACATAACATATTATCATAATAACATAACATAGTATCATAATAACATACATATATTTAATGGGGGAGGTTGAAAAACTCTTCAAGTGAGTAAATAGCCCCATTAATCAAGTATTCTTTCAATAGTTTTTTTAAATTTAATTAAATCATCAAATACCTATATTATATTATTAAATATCAATTAACTATCTAACTGAAAAGGTTAACTTTAGGATGTAACAAGACCAGGGTTTGGACAATTCACTTTTAAAACATTAAAAAGTAAATGTCACATGCATTAAAGGGTTTTTATTTAGTCAATTATTTTAGTTGCTGAGCAATATAGTAATTCCTTAATATAGGCCTATTAGGTAAGAATTTTAGTAATTTATCGAAAATGCATGTTACTACATAATGAATAACTATAATTGATTATCCAAAATTACGTGAGTGATACAAGATTTTGGGACAAAGATACAGTAATAGTATAAAAATGGTAGGCCTACATATTATCTTATAATAAAATGTGACAACCAGAGTGATATCAGTTCAGTTACCACTGGCTTTATGTAAAGGTGTTCCTGCCGGGTATGTGATGTGGTCAAAGGAGGCGAATAAAAAAAGACTGGATCGGTGGCATGTCCTGTAATCCAACTTCTTGGAGGTCACCAATTGTGAATGAGCGATGGTCAGTAGATGTGATGTTCTATTGCAACGTCTATATTATTGAATACTATGCTCACCCACGATTAGGACCATTACGACCATCCTCTTAACTAGAACCCAAATAATGAAGGTAATTTTCAAGACATTATTTCACATGAAAATATTTGAATAGGGCAAATTTAATCATGGTAAAAATAAAAATATATAGACCTAACAACCTTATAGACTATATTTCCTAACCAACACCATCTCAGTATAATAGCAGTGCCGAGAAGCTGCAAATAGTAGCAGCAACCTGCAACCATATCATTCCCACCACTAGAGGATCTTGATCTAGGAAGAGGTAGCTTCCTGCTGAAAGGTAAATAAACTAAAACACCCCTTGTGAAATTGTGCTACTGGATGCTGGTAACCTGGACTAATAAGGCTGCAGCAGAAGGATATTATGAGAACCCTTATCTCAGCCCAGCTTTTGAGTGACTATCAGACTGGCTTCACACTCCAAGCAGTAATGTATGGGTACTAACTGATAATAAGTTCCTTGCTAACAGAAGAAATGATTGCACCAAAAGGTGAGACAATTTGAACTTTTACTGTCATCATATGAATACAGCCAATAACAACCAAAAATTTACATGACACCTGTTCTGAAAACATTTGGCTAATGGTTTCAGACCAAAAATGCAAGTCTTAGAGGCAAAGAGAGTGAGGCAGTGAGTTACTATTACTAGTAGGTTATTATTCTTTTAATAATTACTCAAGTGTATATTCCTATACCGATTCAATTGTTGATCAATAGACTGCTAATCAAAAATGAAAAACTTTTAGAAGCACTGTCGACAAATTTAATAATAAAATAATGATTATTAATAAATAGAAAATCAATGAAATAAGAAAAGAGTTTGTTTCAACACAACTTCCACTGACTTTGGCAGCTTTAAGTAAAGGCAATTGACCAACCAAACAGCTGACTGTGAGACTGTGACCGTTCACTGCAGTGTTGCCACTTTGTTGTTGCGATATTACCTTGACGGTATGCTAAAATTATCCCAAGTATACTCCATATTACCTTAACACTCACCCTAAATTTTAATTTGCGTTGTGTAATAAAAATAATTGCACCTAACGTAGTAGTAACGTTAGGTTGTAGTAACTTTTTATTAGCAGCTATCAATATTCGTCAATATGAAAGACATACTTTTTTATTTATCAAATACTATAAATGATAACACGATAAACAATTGATATCTGGGTTCCTATATAATATTAATTTCGACATAGCAGAAGCTAAGCTCTCGGGGGTGGAGGGTTATTAGTAATTGAGTAACTGAGTATGCAGGATTGTTGCGACGGTTTTTTTTAATAATTCAGACCTAGACATAGGCTTAAAAATGTATTCTAGAAGGTTAATGAACTTTGAATACTACGTTGCATGAATTTATCAAACAGATATATATTTGACAACTTTGACCAAGATTCATTAGCTTTTGTACCAAAGACAACATAAGTTATGTTTTCTTTGCTCTGCACGCACGAGTCGATACCATTTTCAATCTATTTTGCCCGACCGGCCGATGGCCAACCTTGGGACTCCGACGATAACAACGACGCAACCCGCCACGCAAAACCGTTCAACAAAGAGCATTAGCAACAATATCTCGCCCGAAGCCAATAGACCACGTGACCTACGTTTTCTCTTGTACTCCAACAATCTCTACTTATGGGGAAAAGGTAAAGATTGATAACTTGCATAGTATATAGAAAAATGTAAATATTGTGATATCATTTGGTGGCTAATGAGCGTAATGAGGTTTAAATGACATTCAGCTTTGTCAGTGGCAGAATCTAGCTGTGTCATTTATCAGAATAGTTATTTATATATAAAGCATATATAATATAGCATATATGCTATATATAATAAAGCAGTTAGAATAATTTCAAAATTCCTGGCCAGAGAACCTTATAGGAACGCCTTCAGGAAGCTTGGTTTGCTAACATTACCCAGTCTCTATATTATGGAGGTAACCACCTACTGTAAATATAGATGCCCCCTCGTCCAAGGCAACCAAATTCATCAGTATGTAACGAGGGGGAGAGATAATTATCGACCCCAGCAACACAAAACTGTAACTTTTGAGCAATTGCCATCCCAGCTAGGGATCAAATTCCTTAATAAGCTTCCTGAAGGCATAAAGCAGTGTGGCAACCAAATTAAATTCAAAGCTCGTTTGAAACGCCTCTTGGTGTCTAAAGTTGTGAACTCTGTTTATGAATTCACGATGAACCGAAAACTAAATTTTAGGGATTTCCGCGAATTAAATTCCAGCACTGGTGTCAAACCTAGTTTTGTTTTAAATTTAACAAAGTTTTAGAATAAAATATAATTTATGACCTTTTATTAGCGAATTTCCCATAGGGAAGAAGCTATTACCGTAGGTCTCATGGCAAGAGTTAAGCCCGGGACCATGTTATTTTTTCTTCTTTAGGTGCCCAGAGACCAAAAACAATAGTCGTTAAAATTTATATATATATGTATATATATATGTGTCTGTTAGCACGATAACTCACGTAAAAATGGTCCGATCGAGACCAAATTTGGTAGAGACGTGTATTCCTACAAATGCTCGGACGAGTTCGTAAACCAGACATATCGATCAATGGGAACGGGTAGTTTGGGGGGGTTTTGTACCCCAAAATGGGGTTTTTTGCGTTTTTCACATGTAATTATTAAAATTTTCTAATTTTATATTTCACCATTGGAATCAGCTTAAAAAACTACACAATTAAGTTCTTTAAAGTTTTTCTCTATCTCCAACGGTTACCAAGATATAAAAAAATCTAAACACAGTACGTTGTATTGTGGGGCTCCAATGTTATTCTTATGGAGGATAGGGAAAAATTAATATTTCCCATATTAATCAATATTTTTGGATAAAACTTGATATTTAGCTTCATGTGGTTGAGATCTATCCATTTATACTTAAAATTCATAGTTTATGTGTTTATCATGGCAGCAAACCTGCATACTCTTTTCCCATGTTAATCATATAGGGAATAGGCAAACTCCTTTATTTATGGACAGATGTTGATGAAAGTTGGTATAAATGTTAAAAATAAAAATTTTTTATGGTATAAATGCCTACTTTCAGTTATCCTCACAGCTGCAAACCTGCACACTCTTTCCCATGTTAATCTTATGGAGAATAGGCAAAAGATTCTCATGTTTATGGATAGATTTTAATAAATCTTGTTATATATTATTATTATTATATTATTGATTTGGAAATTCGCTGAGTACGCAGGTCTGCTGCGACGGGGGTATTTATAATGTTAATGAAAAATTTTACTATGAATTTTGCAATGCAATTTATATTGTCAACTGCAATAAGAATTATTATATAGTATAGTTTTTCGGGTTAGAAATTGAGTCCATTTTTGTAAATCAGCAGAACATAAACCAATCATTAGATAGAATTTTCCACATTTTTAGGTTGCCATATTTTGTGGGCTATTAATTTATGCTCCCTAACAACAGGGTGAAGTGAAAAGTATTAACAAGATCAGATTCCCCATGAAAACGTTGAAAATGCTGAAAAGCGAAGGAAAAAACAAAACGCGAAAAAAGTAGTTCAGTAAAAATTAAACTTCCTTTATGATTTAACAAACCACTACAAATAAATTTGTAATTAAAACAAAATTTTGCCGGAAGGAGATATAAGTAATTAGTTATAATATTAATTTTATATTATTACTATTCATAAGTGATTATAAATAATTACAACTTAGTTTAACAAAAGATATGTGACGTTACAAAATAAAAAAGATTTGTATTTACTTTAGGTTAGATCATGGTTATGTCTAAAAGAATGTTTTCAGTTTATCAAAACAGCTGTTCTTATAACCAAACAAACTATGTCGTCCCTAACCATATGACATCACTAACCAAAAAAGTCACTGTTTCAAATTTTGGTCGCGCGAATTGCTAACACCCCCACCCAGAGCTAAGACATATCCATGTCAAAAGTATTGTAAAAATGACTACATAAACATACCCAGTTAAGAGATAGCGTAAAATCAAACCTGTCTGGTAGCAGTTCTGGTTCAGGGCGTAGATCTGCATTTATGGTTTTTATTTCAGGCAGACTACCATCGAGGATTTTGTCTCTGATACAAGGAAAAAAATCTGCTTGGCGTAAGCCTGATTAAATGTTAGTTATCATTATTAGGTTAATGTTTTTTAAGCATAAGATTTTTTTGCTTACAGGGTTTGTATATTTAAGCTAAATAATCATAACAATGCATTTATTCACTTTTGGGAAACAGCTCTTGGGATCAGGCATGTCTCAAGGGGATTTTAGCGAATTTCCCATAGGGAAGTAGCTATTACCGTAGGTCTCATGGCAAGAGTTAAGCCCGGGACCATGTTATTTTTTCTTCTTTAGGTGCCCAGAGACCAAAAACAATAGTCGTTAAAATTTATATATATATATATATATATATATATATATATATATATACAGTGGTGTAGTGGAGCCGGAGCGGTCCGGAGCGCCGCTCCGGCACAGCCTTTAGAGCCGGAGCGGCGCTCCGGCACAGCTCGTGCAGCCGAAACTCAGATTTTTATATTTTTCTACTTTTCCTTTTTATAGAGCGTGGTAGGTGAGCGAGTAGCTTGCATCATTTCATTATCAACACTCAATATCGAGGCAATTTTAGGCGTTTTACATTATCCCTAACCTAAAAACATCGTAACACCAGAATCAGACACTAGGGCTTACTTGAAGACCATATATATATATATATTTATAGTATCTAGTTTTTTAATTGAAAAATATATTTATTTTTACAACAAACTTAAGGCTGATTAAGAACTGTTGAGATTATTTGTATTGTCAGGCTCAAACCATTTAAATCCTATTCATTTTAATCTCCGTCTAACATATTTATTTCAACACACCCTCTTCCTACAGAACAGCCTTTAATTTCGATGAAGTTGCGGTGTTTTTTACAAAATCAAATTTGAGGATTTTCTTCCGTATTTTGTTGTGGGTAAACTCATCTACAAATATGTTCTTCTTCCTTGACCTGCACTCGCCAGTTTGGGTTAAAAAATAAAGCGAACCCTTACTAAAAAGGGGCCCGTTTGCCTTCGACTGTAATACTTCGCATGAATACAACAGGTACCCCAGGAGCATCACTAGTCGCTTTAGCAAAATTAAACTTCGGTTTATGTAATTCGTCTTTAAATAGATAAACATTGTACACAATTTCACGTGTTTGACCACGCGATGACACAGGAACTTGCAGACCTTTACTACCCATTACCCCCCTCCCCCAAAGAATAATGGCCTTCCTGGGAAGGACCGCTCCGGCACAGCTTTTTTTAGCACTACACCACTGTATATATATAGTACCTGGTGACCGAGCTTTGCTCGGATAGAATAAGACATGTATTGTAAAAATTAAAACACATTTATTACTCAATGAAAACAGTTATGTGGTTTAAATAAAACCGAATTAATACACCATAATTAATATAGCACTGCACAAAAAGTATTACCCCTGATGGGGATGGAACTCACGGCCTATAGTTCTTAAGGCCGACACGCTACAACTTGGCTACGACGTTAGTCAATTGAACGATGCCGTTTAACGTCTTTTAGCCAAAGCCGATCATTTACTTTTTAATTATCCATACCGTTATTATTAGCCTGTGACCAACTGATTTTGATAAAAAACGGAATGAGGATTGAAAAGCAAAAGAGAAATTATTAATTTACACATATTAATTAATTGGTTTGTTACAGTGGCTTCAAGCAATACAACGAATACGTTTTCTATCAAAACACGGAAGATTTTGGAAATACTTTTTTCTGCTTTTATTTCGCACAGCTATGTTATCCTTAAGTTTTTACAAATTGTTTAGTAACCTGATAATTTTGCATTTATTTAATTCATAAAATAAATATTAATGCATAACCTCTATATTGTTCCCCGCAGTCTTCAATCAAGAACTGTCAAACGGTTATAAACAGCTGTTTTGGTTTGTATTGTTTACATTTTATTCTCCATAAGCGTAATGTTAAATTTTTAGATTTTAAACTTAATATTACAAGAAAACACGAATTTTCCTGGACATTAGACCTATCTAGAACTTATTTTCTACTCGGAAATTAGTTATTTCCAAAATTTAAAGAAAATCCTCGGTGCCGTTTTCGAGATCCGTGTGCAAATATATATATATATATATAGTACCTGGTGACCGAGCTTTGCTCGGGGATAGAATAAGACATGTATTTTACAAGTTTGTTAGCAAAATTAAAACAAATTTACTGCTCAATGAAAACATTTATGTGGTTTAAATAAAACCGTTTTAATACCCCTTAATTAATATGGCATAAATGCTGAACAAATATATAGCCCTCGGGTGGGGATCGATCACGCGACCTTGCATACGTGAGATCTAATCTACGGCGTCAGCCGATTTTGCGTCGTCGTTTAAAAGTTTTTGGCCAACCTCAATTAATTGTTTTAGCTAACCTTATACTGAATTTAAATGTCCATACTGTTTGTTATTATTATCCTGTGATCAACTGAATTTGTTAGACACGGAATGAGGATTGAAAAGAAAAAGATAAATTTAATTTACACTAATTATTTGGTTTGTTACAGTAGCTTCAAGCAATACAACGAATACGTTTTCTATCAAAACACGGAAGATTTTGGAAATACTCTTTCCTGCTTTTATTTCGCACAGTTATGTTACCCTAAAGTTTTTACAAATTGTTTAGTAACCTGATAATTTTACATTTATTACATACATAAAATAAATATTTATGAAAAACCTCTATTCACATATTGTTCTTTGCCGTCTTCAATCAAGAACTGTCAAACGTTTATAAACAGCTGTTTTGGTTTGCATTGTTTACATTTGATTCTCCATAAGCGTAATGTTAAATTTTTAGATTTTAAACTTAATATTACAGTAAAACACGAATTTTCCTGGACATTAGACCTATCTAGAACTTATTTTCTACTCGGAAATTAGTTATTTCCAAAATTTAAAGAAAATCCTCGGTGCCGTTTCCGAGATCCGTGTGCAAATATATATATACAAACCTTGCTCGTATTATAGTATTGGATATATATATATATATATATATATATATACAAACCTTGCTCGTATTATAGTATTGGATATATATATATATGTGTGTGTGTGTGTGTCTGTTAGCACGATAACTCACGTAAAAATGGTCCGATCCAGACCAAATTTGGTAGAGACGTGTATTCCTACAAATGCTCGGACGAGTTCGTAAACCATATATATCAGTCAATGGGAACGGGTGGTTTGGGGGGGTTTTGTACCCCAAAATGGGCTTTTTTGCGTTTTTCACATGTAATTTTTAAAGATTTCTAATTTTATATTTCACCATTGGAATCAGCTTAAAAAACTACACAATTAAGTTCCTTAAAGCTTTCCTCTATCTCCAACGGTTATCGAGATATTAAAAAATCTAAACACAGTATGTTGTCTTGTGGGGCTCCAATGTTAATCTTATGGAGGATAGGGAAAAATTAATATATCCCATATTAATCAAGATTTTTGGATAAAACTTGATATTTATCTTCATGTGGTTGAGATCTATCCATTTATGCTTAAAAACATAGTTTATGTGTTTATCATGGCAGCAAACCTGCATACTCTTTTCCCATATTAATCATATAGGGAATAGGCAAGCTCCTTTATTTATGGACAGATGTTGATGAAAGTTCGTATAAATGTTAATATAAAAATTATTTATGGTAGAAATGACTACTTTCAGGGTTCCTCACAGCAGCTAACCTGCACACTTTTTCCCATGTTAATCTTATGGAGAATAGGCAAATAATTCTCATGTATATGGACAAATTTCAATAAAACTTGTTATATATTATTATTATTATTATATTGATTTTGAAATTCGCTGAGTACGCAGGTCTGCTGCGACGGGGGTATTTTAATTCCTCTACACATTCCTTAATTTCCTTAATATTAATTCCTCTCGCTGTCTCTATAAACATGTGACGTCTCTTCCGTTACAGTTTTCACGTTATGCGCATTGATAACACCTCTTTAGAGCTTAGACAAAAGCATATGTTGACATAGAATATATTTCCAAAGTACCGTAGGAAAGTTAAATGTTGGGTTTAGTTATGAAAATAAGTTGGATGGCCGTTCTCTGCAGAGTTCGAAGTTACATGTAACTATGGCAAGTAAGACAGTCAAAGACAAAAATGAACCAGGTTAATTAAGTACATGAACATACTGTGAATGTTCAACGGATTATTCCTTAGAATATATAAAATTTTAAATAAGTAAAGCAGTGGGAAAATAATTATATATTTTTTTAAATGTATGTAATATTTTAGCAGGAAATATTTGAATTCTTGTGTTTTTCGACGGCACACGGCCGCTACCTGTCGGTTTAGTTTCGAACCCTGTGCACCTGTGCCAGGCACCGCTACCGCTGGCTGAGCCACAGGCACAGCAGGGCGACCAGCGGCAGTACGGTAGTACGTTCTGGCAGTTGTTCCCTCTACCATCTGTTGGTCTATCTACCGCAGTCTAGTGACGCAGTGCGAGATATTATTTTCGTTCGCGCCTTTTATATTTGAAAGTTCTCTATAGAGAAATTGTGATATCTCTGAGTTGTTAAAGGTATTTGAAATTAAATTTTAAGGCATTTAAGATTCCTTTAGCATAATTTAAAAGCTTTGCTTTTTGCGATTATAATATCGCCGATGTTATTAGTGTGCGGAGCATATGTAAATACAAATTTACAGATTTGTTTATATCATATAATTATTTATTAATTACTATTTTTTTTAAAAAAAAAAAATAAAAAAAAATTAATAACATAAAAAAAAAAATTAAAAAAAAAAAAACAAAAAAAAAAAAAATTATATATAATATATAAAAATAACTATAAACAAATATACAAATTAAATTAAAAAAAAAAAAAAAAAATTAAATAAAATAATAATAAAAAATAAAATAACAAAATTATTAAAATTAAAATAAAATAAAAAAATGCAATACAACACAAATCTAAAAGAATATTACTTTTTTATAATCATATTAAATTATTTAAAACTTAACAAAAAAAAAAAAAAAAAATAAAAATTATAAAATATAAATAATATAAAATAAAATAATATAAAAGAATGATTATAAATTACACCATCAAAAAAATTAATTAATTATTATTAAATGTTAATTATTAAACAATTATTAGTTTTAATTAAATCAAGCATGAAAAAATGATTGTTAAAAATTCAAAAAAAAAATACTAAATAATAATTATTAATAACCATAATAGTATTAATAATAACAACATATTATTTAAACATTAATGTCACCTTCGTAAATAAAAGATAAAAAAATTTATATGTTAGTAGACATTCAGTATATCTATAATATAAATAATTAAAAATTAACTTCTCCATAATGTAAAAAACGTAACCTTAACCACTCACACACTCAAAACAACAATAAAAATAAAAATTATTTAACAAGGAATTCCTGTGAAATGTATATTATCATAACACTTAATGTCAAAAACATTACCGACTGTAAACATATTATACATTTTAACAGATTCCCATGTCTGAACACTTATTTATGTTTATAGAAAAACAACAACAAATAAACAAAAAACGAAAAATTCAATAATCTAACCCAAAACAAAAACTTACTGTAATACGGCTTATTCAAACATTTTATAATTTTTTAATATTAAATACTTTTTAATATTTTATTATTTTAATATTATTATTAACACGTGACTTTTTTTACATTAAATATAATACATAATCCCCAACTATAAATAATATAATGTTCATTTTTACAGCACATTAACGTGCCTTAAGCTGTTTGTACAATACATAATGATTCAGAATGGCATTGGATTGCATATTTGGAAAATATTAATGTAGCTAGCTAAGAAATAAAATGTTTTCATTGTAGAAAATTTGTAAACAGACTTACTCTCCATATGGTTAACATTAGAAATTTAAAACGCCATAAAATGGAAACTTATTGGGTTTTCCAAAATATTTTTTCACTAAAACCTTCCCGGACACAAATAGAACAACTTCCTAAAATTTCATGCCGATCGGATGAGTAGTTTGGCAACGCATAAAGGGCATAAATACATACATACATTCAATTTTATATACAGAGTGTTCATTAAAGTTGGGGACAAACTTCGAGGGGTGATAGTACTCATCAAATAAAAAAAATTTCCTATAAACATATGTCGAAAAATCCTTCGTTTAGCCGCTAGCTGCCATTTTGTATTTTATACAAAAAAACTTTATATATAAAGAACTATTTAAGATACAGATACCAAACTTTGCACACATATTTATTGGCCAAAGAGAAAAATATTCTCAAAGTATCATTAAGTTTGCTTTCGTATTTTCAAAATGGCGGCGGTTCTTAAAGTTATTGTTTTTTTGTTATTTAAATTAAAATGTTTTTAACCACCGTAATTTTGAAAATATAAAAACAAACTTAATGATAATTTGAGAATATTTTTTTCTATTTTTTCTTTAGCCATTAAATATGTGTGCGAAGTTTGGTTTCTGTATCTTAAATATTTATTTATATATAACGTTTTTTGTATAAAATACAAAATGGCGGCTAGCGGCTAAACGAAGGATTTTAGACATAGGTTTATTAGAAATTTTTTGTTTATTTGGATGAGTACTATCACCCCTCGAAGTTTGTCCCCAACTTTAATGGACACCCTGTATATATAGATTGATGCTATAATTGTGGCGGTCTATCCCACTACTAAATGACATTGATAATTAAGGCAAAGCTAGTGTTGCAGAGGAAGAACCCTGTTTTAGGGTGCACAATAATTAATTATGATATGTAGTAATTCAATTATTGCGCTTTGGTGTTACCGATTAAAGCAATACGTACTGTAATTAACAGGATATTAAAGAGGATAGAAAACTATATTCATGCTGATGTTTTCAGTTGTTCTACAAATTAAAATGGAAAACCTCTTTTTCTTCAGTTTCAACCAAATATTTTAATGTCTGCTATATCATAAGAACGTGACAAACCAGCATTTGTAAGCTACAATTTCTCACATCATGTTGTGTTTGCTTTGCATTGCAAACACATTACTCCGGTATAATTAAGATCATTTAACCGTCCCCTTATGATCCGAAATCTGAAGTACACAAACAACTTTAGAAAAATAATCCTGTTGTCTTACAAGCAGAAGACAAGTAATATATTTAAACATTTTTTTATAGTGCTCAGAATAACATTAGGCAAAATGAGTACAACTGATTTATATTGTTTATTGTGTAATTTACTGTTAACACTTTTCATAAAAATGTTCTCCAATATATTTAAATTTGTATGTCATATACCGAATGGCAATAAAAACGGTCGGAAAACAGATTTACATAAACTGACATATTTAACTAGATTTATGATTACTATTGTGATTTCAATGGAATGAAAACTATGACTAAACGACTGGATGACATTACACTATACATATATATTATCTATTTCATATTTTTATCGTGGCTTGACAAGGCGTTTTATCTTAAGCCTATGTTGGGTGACTTGGGAGATTCATAATTACTTGGTCTAAAAACTTGTCAACTGAAGTTAGACTGGTTTATATGAGAATACTAATTACGAGTATTTTATGGTTTATATTGACAGTT
The DNA here is from genome assembly GCA_023375725.1 of Nephotettix cincticeps. Lineage (NCBI taxonomy): Eukaryota > Metazoa > Arthropoda > Insecta > Hemiptera > Cicadellidae > Nephotettix > Nephotettix cincticeps. Next base: position 211,032 of record CM041789.1, read on the forward strand.
GCAAGATACAATACATTATTAGCCTGCCATAATTCCACAACGAAAATGTATGTATTATAAAGCCGAAAGATTTATGATTAAATGACATAATTTATTCCAAATAGCAACTAAGAAGGTGTTAAGAATGTTTAAATGAGGGTTTTTAAGGGTCTAGACATTCATTCCGCATCAAAAAGTGAAAAACATCTCTCGTGTTTAAAACGCACATACATTATTGTTTTGATTCATAAACAAATTAACCCAAATATTTAAGAGAGACTATTTCAGATTAGATTAGATTAGGGGCCTAGATCGTTGAAATGACAACCATACTACAATGTAGGTATTTTAAGGCGTATGAATGAATGTGTATGAATGAGGATTGGAGTGAAAGATGATTTCGAACTGTGAGGTGTTTTCGATGAGTTTATGTTTTATTATATTCTTTATCTTAAGAAAATACATCCAAACCAGCAAATTACAGTATATATTTGCTTAATTAAAAATTCTTATCCTTGACTTGTGAGTCTTCCCTTTTACGCTCCTAAATAATCCATCAACTCCGTAACATGTCAGTCAATATTTCGACAGACCAAAATAGTATTTCAGTAATGGTTTTTTTTGTAGGATGTTTTTTTTGTATGAGACGAGTAGTCCAATACGCGGTAGTATTGTCAGAAGGTTGTATAATAGAGGGGTCAGTATCGATGAGTGAATATGGTGAAGTAGCTGTATAATTGTAAGTAATAAACATGTAGTAGGCGTGTGAATCGCCTAAGTCGTGGTAGATGTAGACTAAGCACTTCACTGACAATGCTGCGTGAAAATCGAAAGAAATTGAAGGACTGTAATTAAAAATCTACCACAAACTTTTTATATAACTTGAAACTTTATGTATATGTACTTTATGAAACTTATGTATTAAATGTATAAAACTTTAAAAATAGTAAGGCATTATATTTGTGATAATACAATCATAAACTAAAGAATACTTGAAGAATATTTGTCCGAAATCAAATTCATTTGTGTATATACATACAATTGCAATCGTACGTATAATTCAGTACTTCCAATTTTCCCAGATTAAATTAATGTTCATAAATTAATGTAATAAATTAATGTAAATTAATGTTAAGTAATGTTAAGTTAATGTTTAAAAAATACCATGAGATCACTGTTGAATCTGAATCTTGTATTATTTCAGTTTTACGCAACAGAAGTCTACTGTGCACAATCTGTTGACGATAAATCAAATTTCTTCACGTCTTTTTGACACGGTCTTTTGTCAATAATTTAACATATTTTATTTGTTTAGTTGTGAAAAAAAATTTACGAACGACTCCCCGATTGCTGGGCATGGCGAACAACGCCCAACATTTCAGCAGAACTCGCGCATCGGCAGTCCTGATCCCTCCATCTTGGCCATTAGGTGTTAGTTGAAGAGTCAGGACCAAGGCTAGAAATGTTCCAAGTTTACTCTGAATAGTAATATGAATATTCCCCTAATATCATCACCCTTCGTTCAACAAGATAGGTTCCCAGGTTGGTTGTGACGTGCCGGTTTGTTTCCGATAGTATTTTTTGCAAAACTGATTGTCGTCTGTCTTCAGTGTATTTAAACCTGAATAAAACTATTAAAGTGCAATTTAAATCAGCTGACGTTACATTGCCTTTTCAAATGTGTTTTAGGTTAAGTGTTTTCTTCACATTATCATAATTTTATTTTATTTTATTTTATAGAAACGCCACCAACCTGATATACAACAAGGTAAGCAATCTTTGCTAGTCATCTCTAAAAGGGAACCAAACCGATAAAAGCCGTTTGGCCGTTGACGTACACAGCATTTTATTTCGTTTAGTTTGTTGGGTTTAACTACACTTCAAAAATGTAGTTATATTTAATGTAATATATTTTTTATTTCTAACTTTATCTGGCCTTAAGATAAAGATAATAATACGAAACAGTCACTGATTTTACTTATAAAACTTAGTCTTCATATTTCTTGAGATTGAGGCACCTAAACGGATTATTTTCCCTGGTAACGAACAAAATAAACAAATGGAGTGTTGCTATAGACAACTAATAAACATAGGCGAAATACATTTGGAAAGAATATTAATTTGTTGATGGATCGCCAATACAGTAGTAATAAATTTATTTAGGAGCGTTTTCATGGTTTCGCAATTATAGGTTTTTAACACTATTATAAAACGCCTACTTGCAGGTTATTTTAAGTATCACATAAAATATACCTTCGTCTCCTAAAATATAAAGAGATATTCTAATTTTACCGGCGTTTACAAAAAAGAAGTAGACAGCTCCTCATGATCATCCAGCATGGATTAGGACGAAGTTTCGTAAAATAAGAGGTTGATCTCCAGGATTTATTTCATAAATTGTTTTATTTAAGCCAGTAATATAATTTGACTCGACTTCTAAATGCCAAAACTGTACTGATAATTTTAGTAATAACTTGAATAATGTATATGAAAAGTTAAGATCTCTCTGTTAAATTATAACGTCAATCCGTGGATCGCTAGTATCCGCCACGCCTAGTATTTATTTTGTATCTAGTAAAATATACGAAGTATAAATCAGTTGGGGAGACCGGATTGTACCTATTTCGCTTCAATATTGCCGATGCGTCGGGAGACAAAGACAACAAAAATGGCGTCTTCCGATACGCTTATGACCACCTTGCCTTATCAAACTTCCATTTCGGACTAAACTAGGGAAGATTACTCGTACAGTATATCGATTAATGTCTCTCTTTCAATGATTAAATCTAGAGGCTAAGCGTGGAGAACACCTTTTGGTTAAGCCACAGCTTGGTTTGGTGTGGCAGAATAAATGTCAGTAGGCCTATATTGTGGCTAGATACAGATAAATTGAGTTAGAATGTAACTCCCGTTAGGTCCAGAATTATGTGAAACGTTGGTACTTGATCTCTTCCGTAGGAGTTACTCTTTTTTGTGATTTTCATTACTGTGAAGTCATTCTTTCGGTTCTGCGACATTGCAGTACGACGAAAGTCCCAAGTTGCACAGTAATCTGTCACCAACCCACCCGCTGCCCACATCAGCTGTATCAGCCGGGCAATTTCACGGCTCAACGAATCTCCTAGCACCTGCCAGCGCCACCACTGGCTACTGTCCGACCGTGAAACTGCGCGAGTAACTGGCACGCCACGCGCTTCATCAATTACCGGCGTTAAACGCTTGAATATCCCCCGAGTTGTGTATCTGGATATTACATCGATCACGAACGCGTGTGGAAAGTTGAGGGAGGTTTCCCACGGTCCACCCTCTCTGCTAGGGTCTCGGCTCTCGCATTTGAAGATTTGTACCGAATCCAACTTTTAATGCGTTAGCCGTAAAATGAAACTGTCAAAATAATTGCTATCGTTGAGGGTTCTAAGTAAAATTGGCTGCTTATTTTAGATAAACAATGAGGAATTTGTAAAGAGCATGAAGATGCAGATTTACATAAGCGTACCCGTGACCAGTAACAAGTAATTCTCTACCTCAAAGCTCGATCATCTAAACAGTTAATAGTTAACTGTAAATTAATAACAGTAAATAATTCAAATGTAAATTGAAATAAATTTAACTGTATGCATTATGTTACCTATTCTTCTACCAAGTAGCGTAATGGATATTGGATACCAACAGAGGCTAAATTTACGTTAAATAGTGTATTAGACAAAGTTACTAGATAAAAAGTTAACATGCAATTCATTCATAAAAAAGAGGATACTATTTATACTGGGACCGTGGCGTGTCCTGTAATCCAGCTACTTAGAGGTCACGAATTGTGGATAGTTGTGAGCGATGGTCCATGTGTTTAGTGTTCTCTTGTGTGGATTAACGTCCGCAATACTGAATACGACGTTAATCCACAAAGACCATACTAGACCAATTAAATCCTAGACCAATTCGTAATTTAGACGCAGTGGTTTGGACACCACGTTAAACATGCGGCGACCAGCTGACACGTTGCTAGGCAACGTTTATTGTTCATTGAAATACATTCACTCAAGCTGTTAAATTATTACGCCTCAAACTGTATGAGCCTTAGATAGACAATTGACTGTTGGGCTATTAATTAACAGTTCTATCTACTGAACATGTCAGCCTTAGTTAGTAATAAGAAGATCGCACCACACTCATCTTACATCCATTTCTTATTCACACTTGGTTTAAAATACCTACCTTGGTAGGTCGCCATTTCAAATGGTAATCTATAAATAATTGAATATTTTTTGATTAAGACACTTAACGCCCTCCCACAAAGTTTAATTTAACCTTTAATTTGGACTCATAAGAAAAACGCCTTTGTTCAATTTAAAAGGCGTAGAAGTCTCATATTTAACGTTACCTGATGGATGAGATTACCTTTTAAAATGATTTTAAGCTGAGTATAAATGAGAAATGATTGTGGCACATGTGACATGATTGAGTAGACAGGACTGTTAATGAATAGACCAACTGCCATTGATATCTAAGGGACCTACAGTATAACATGGGATGCGAACCACTTTTGCCTCTAAATTAATAACTTGTATAATATGAGGGTGGTCTTTGCGGATGAACGTAGCATTTAATAGTGCGGACGTTAATCAACACCAAAGAATATTACCATCCACCGACCATCGCTCATTAATATCCACAATTATTCGTGACCTCCAAATAAGTAGCTGGATTACAGGACACTGTACCGCCCATATTTAATCTGAGTGACTTTTATAGATAGGAAAACCGTTTTCAATATACGGCCTTACCCACCAAACGCATATCTGAATACAGAAAATAACAAAACTGTTATCAAGTCATAGTATCTCCAGCGGTTGAAAACTGCCTATTTTTACCAAATGCATTTTAATACTATGAGGCCTCTCCGTTAACGCCTCTCAGAGGTTTTAGTGAGGGACGAAACCACCAACCAGGTCACGCGACAATTTGGAACTTCTAGAAGAATCACGAGCCTTCTAATTTCGACTTCGTGAATCGTGAACGTGTGACGTCAGAACGGTTTTATAAGGCTTTGCAAATGTTCCTCCAGAATTACACTTTAAATTAATTTATTAAATAAAGTACGATGAGGGAATGTGTTCCTTGTACTCCCCAGAATTATAAACGTTATTATTTACACTCCCTAAATATTCCACTGCGTCCAACTCCTACTGAAAGCGTACTCACAGAAAATACCTTCAAAAAACGGTCGTTTCATGTGTAGTAGTAGTAGTACAAATTAACGCCCAACCCGTCTCTTTCAGACCATCTGTGGATGGGTCAACATGATTGGCCCAGTGAAGGACTTCGCCCCCAATCCGCGGTCGCTCCTGAAGCGCAAGCAGCCGCCCCCTCTGGACGCCGCCCCTGTGGCCAAGCGCGCCGCTCCTGCCCCGACCCCCAGCCACCACCCGGAGGTTGTGGACATCGTGTCTGACGTGTGTAACTACGAGACCATCTCCGACTACATCCAGCTGTTCGGCGAAGAGGCGGAAGCGGAGGCCCAGGGCAGCCCGGCCAGTCTTGAGTCAGGATACCACACGTCTGGGCCGCCGGACGGCGACGACGAAGACTCAAACCTCTCCTGGCTGCTCAACTTCAAAGTCTCCTCGCTGTTTGACCCGGCTGATGAGAAGCCTGGGTCTAAAAGGGAAGCTCCTTGTAAATGTACGTATAAATAAATAACCAATGAAAGTTAAATAAGTTAACAAGATCGCACGCAGCACGCTGGCGTGAGAAGAACAAATTTCATAGAACTATTATTCCCATCATAGTAATCCAATAATACTGAGTATGCATACTTACTGCTATAAGGGTTGTTTTCATGGTGTATATAAAAACTGTCAATTAAGGAAAATCACATACCAATTCTTTTGAAATTACGTAGATAATTAAGCGATTTATCCCAATTTTATTTATTCTCCATAAGAATTATTAATTTATTCTTCAAAAAAATTAATTTATTCTGCATAAGGGCAATGAGTACGTAGGTTTGCTGCCGTAAGAAACATTAAATTTGGGAATTTATATGGATTTATTGATAAAACTTAACTAGAATGACTTGCATTTCAAATTTTGAAAAAATATTTAAGTAAATATGTGAGTTATTGATTTTTAACTATTCTCCATATTAACATTAGACAATGTAGTGTGTTTACTACTTTAAATATCTAAGTAACCAATTGACCTAGAGTCATGAATCAAAATACTAAATTGTTTGTTTTCTTGAGCCAAAAACTATAGTAAAAAGAAAAATAGATTTTTCAATAATTATACTAACAAAATTTAAAAATCCAATGCCGTTATCGTGGTTACACATACCGGGTGTACCACAAAGAGGTTTAAACGTTTGTTTTTTCATCACTTTGCCATTTATGCAACGACTTTTTTGTAAAGCACTTTTTAAAAATTACTCTGGTTGGATACAACGGGCTCGGTCGGCTGGCCCTACCAAGTTCTGAGATAGGCCCCCATCTTGCAGGGTCCTAGAGTTATAAGGAATCTGGGGTCTCCGGCTTGGCCTTGAGCCTTAACCTTGAACCTTGGTACTTCTGTACAACCTCCCCTAGTGGAGGACAATAATTGATATTCACTTGCAGTACAGCTATATAACTGCTTCCTATTGTATCAATATTTCTTTAATGTACCCCAGTCTGTCTAGACTGAGGGGATACACTGGTGACAGTTACTGTTGTCTTTGTTGCCAGGTTCTTGCGCGGTCTACCAGAAGCCTGCGGGCAAGCCACCCTACACGTACACAGAACTGATCGAGAGGGCGCTCAAGGAACAAGGGGAACTGACTGTTTCTGGCATATACAACTGGATATCGTGAGTGGCTGGCTTATCATATACAGTAATTAAAATTTATAGAGGGATTTATTTTGATTAAAACTAGTCTTTGATTAAACATAATTATGTTGTGGATTGCTTCATAGGGGCTTATAAGTTTCTCATTGGTTTTGGACTCACGATTACAAATTCAAAATTCGAAACAGATTTTGCACAAAAGCCTATTTGTTTGTATTATTTTGTAAGATTACAACGAAGGAAAAAGTTAACACATCTTACACAAATCTGTACATGCTTAGTTAAATATGTAAAACTATTATGTAATTAATATTTGAACGGTTCTGAGAAGTTGTTTAATTTAGACTTCCGCAAACATTTGACTATTACTGTAGTGGTTGTTTATAAACACGGCCCCCGGTCGCCTCCGGCCGGTGCCAAGCCGTGCCTCCCGCCGTATCGACCCCAGCCTCCCCGTCGATACGGCGGGTGGACCTTAGGGAGTAATGCCACTGATCTTCCACACAACAGTGATCTTGGAATTCTGCTATTTTGTATAGCCAACCTGAAATACCCGCGAACACGTTATTGATGATAGATGATTCCGATCCACTGTATTCCCGTTTTCATTTTCGTTATGATAGTCTCCGGATTATTATGTAACAATAAAGACACTATTAGCAGGTATTTGAACCATTTCTTTGTTCGAGTTTTATTTATTTCGAATCCTGCAGTCAGTTTATTACCTATGTATGATAACGTTTTCCTTGTACTGTATACTGAAAGAACTGTACTGTTTTGATAAACGATCACAGCCCCTTAAATCCAATTTAAAATTCAATTTCTTCCACATAATTATCATTTCACCTGCTACCGCCGTGTCAAATCGGCCCCCTCCGAATACAGCACCGTGAACGTAATACCCGCCCCTAGGACAATTGCATAAACACGTGACCGAAAATATGAGACAAAATCGCAATATCCGGCGACAGAGGGTACGTCTGGGGCATGGGGGGTGGAGGTACCAGGCTCGGAGTAACACACCCTCACGATCATCATGGCTGTGACCTGTCAAAATACCCCTTCGGCTCATTGTGACTGCGGCGGGGGAAGGTCTAACGAGCTAAGGGTGTGTCGTCTTGGTAGCCTGTAAGAGGGTGGATTCAAACCTCTTTACCTATAGAAATAAGGTATTTCAGGTGAACATGACCCCCTCCACTTCTCCAAATGAACCTGCGCCAGCATGGACCATTCCATAGTGGAGCATTACTACTTTTAATTCATCTTTTCTAGCTCTATTATGCAGTCGTTACTCCATAAAAGTAATAAAAGTACATATTTTATATTATATATATATAAAATTATATATAAATACGTTCGTATATATTCATATTTACGTAAACATTTTTTTCATATAAACATTTTTAGACGTTTAAACCAATTTTATCATTGACACCGTCTCTATGAGATATGTGTGAACACATAATTACAAAATTTACGACACCCTGAGCTGCTAAAAAAATTATAATCGTGAGTAAGAATTTTTTATGCTATCTCCAACGTAAGGCAAAGTGTATTACGAATTTGTTTTACAAACACATAAATATACATTCACTTCCCTTTGAGAAATAGCTTAGATCATGGATATGTCTTAAGGGAATGATTTTAGTTCCTCTAAACAGCTGGCCTTATATATGATGTCACTTCCATTTAAAATAATTTTGGTTTGGCAGATTGCTTATGTACTCATCCCCTCCAGAGCTTACACATGTCCAGTGGCGGCTCGTGAGTGAAATGCTAGGGCGAGCGCACACTGGGGGGTTTTTCCGGGGGCTCTCCCCGGCAAATTTTTTAAATTTTTGAAAATATTGTTTATTTTAGTGACTTACAAAAAATATTCGATTGATATTAAATTTGTGATGAAATATGTTTCGTTTGTTAACTAAAATATCTAGTTTTCCTCATAAACATTGAATAATAAATACTCTTGGTATTAAGGATCGGCTTAGTTCGGACTCTCAATTGTATGGATAAATTATATTGAAAACAAACCTTGCATATTCGTTGCAATATTTTGATATTTTGTTACGATATCAATGTGCTGTTTCAATGTGTTGAATCCAATTCAGATTAATAAAGCCACGAAAAATGCCAGGATTATCTTTCTTTGGAAACCATTGTCATCGTCAAACACCACAGTAACAAACTAAACAATAGCCCAATAACCAACAACAAAACTAGGCCTATTTACATACTAATGACACGTTCTATTCACTATACAAATCACATAATAAGTTAAGTTTAACTACTGTTAACTGTGTACCAACACTACACTAATTACTTAGATCAACATACACATAACCTCTGTTACACAACAACAAACAGACAACCGGCCATTGTTTCCACTCAACAAAAATAATAATCCCGTTTGTCGGGTAGAATTATCCCGTTTTCATTTTGTGAAAAATCCCGTTACTAGGCATGAAAATTCCTGTTACATCCCGCTTTTGACGCCAATAAACCCATTATCAAAACAAAATTGATGTTTATAAAGTTATTAACATCACACTATTTTGTATGGGTTTCCCCTATAATTTTGTTGCATACGACTGTTAAAACACTTTGGTTAGTTGGATCTATAGTTATTAAATAAGCATTTAATTATTTTTCCCCTTTTTCAAATCTTTGGGGGGGTGTCCTTATTGGCGAGCCGTTACTGGAACAATACACAACTGTAATACATAGTTCCACGTCGATCGAGAATAAACAGAGCCATATTTCATCCATTAATATAATAAACTTTAAGAGTTTTCACCTAGTTCACAAAGGCATTCTTCCCGGTGTCATCTACGAGGTTTAAAGGTCGTCCCTCCCTCCTCCCCACTTTGGTCCAATAAGGTATGTCTTGTTTGGAGAAAGATCCAACAGAGCATGAACCTGCCAAAGTGTAGCATGGATGTTGCTGTTCCAGATCCAAGTTCCCATATTATAGTCCAGGCGACGACCGATGGAAGAACTCTGTCCGCCACAACCTCAGCATCAACCCACACTTCCGCAAGGGGCTCAAGTCCCGACACGGCGCCGGCCACCTGTGGACTCTCAGCAACGAGGGCGTCAGCCCACCGCCCGACTCTTGGGTTCGTACCAGCACTAATATTGATGCTTCTGTCTAGTAATTAGATGGCAAACAAGATACATGGTTATAAAATAAAGTTTCTTGTTTTATTTCTCATATATTTTTTGTGATATTATTCCTTAAGAGATTGTTGTGGAAGTTCTTCATTACTGATTAGTAAAATTATAAGTAAAAATTACACAATATTTCGGCATGCTTGGTCTGGTCGTTGATCTCAATGTGCAAGAGGTCCCTACTCTTTACTCCTCAGAACATATTGGCACCCATCTCGTGTGGGTGCCAAGCTCCTCGTTCTGACTTTCAACCAGGGACAGAATAAACTTATCATCTTCGCCCTTGCTCCTTAGCAAGAATATCGTCATGTTATGGGCCTTGGGTATATTGGATGAATTAAAAACTCACTTCTCCCAACATTACTTAATATATTTACACTTATATTGTAATTATATATAAGGGGAAAAGGTGGAAGTAGATAAGACTGGGTTTACAGATAGATGCAGACGTCTATCCATGCATTGGAGGGTAGAAGAAGTATGGGTAGATAGTAAAGACCCTGATCGAATTAAGAGTAGAGTCAGGGAGGCTGATTGCAATGGCCATGCCACAGGGCGGTAGGATCGCCAACCCCTATGCCACTGATTTAATTAAAAATAAAGGTTTAAAATACCTGTAGTACTGTCGGTGATTTTAAGTTTGGTGCTGACGACCAATGGTTTTGGACCTTACAGGTCCATTTTCAAGTTGAAATACTTATAATAATATAAGTAGGAATAAAAATATCCTCGACTCGAACGTAGTGAAGAGTTGTCTTCAACAAATTTTAATTAGTTTGGCCAAACTAATTATTAAATGTATTTTATGTTTCATCTTTCCGTGGTTGTCAGTGTTACTGAAGACGACTCTCCACTACATTAGAGTCGAGGATATTTTTATTCCTACTTATATTATTATAAGTATTTCGACTTGAAAATGAACCTATAAGGTCCAAAACCATTGGTCGTCAGCACCAAACTTAAGATCACCGACAGTACTAAAGGTATTTTAAACCTTTATTTTTAGAAGACTCTTATAGATATATCGAGTGTTTAAAAATTAATATAGTGATTTTAAGAATTTATACTTTCTAGCAATTGTCACACACTCACTGGCTATGGCCCGGAGATTAACACATAAACTGCTCATCCCATGTGAAATTGGTCATGGTTCCCCTTGTAATGTGGTTGGGTTTCGCAGAGGAGACATTCCATAGCGACGGAGGAGGCTGACCCAGTGGACGAGGCTGCCATAGCGGCGGCGAGCATCATGGATTCGCCTGTGGACGAGGTCGAGGTTGAGGACCCTGGGACTCCGCTGACCCGAGCAGCAGAGCAGATACTGAGTGGCGTCAAGCGGAGGGTCGAGGTGCAGTACCTCGTACACGACCACAACACGAATGGTAGGGTTTGAGTAATAAAATTGTTCAGATAATCAAATTCAAAACTTGTTTATTATTAAAAACCCCTGATCAGTTAAGGTTTTCTTAGAAAAACCCAATTGATGTGTGGTTCTAACTAGGGTATAGTGGTGTATATAGTACAGTACAGGCATAGCTTAGGTATTAAAAATATATATATATCTTTATATCTTGGGTAATAAAAACACCTTTTATGATATAAAGTAGTGTATTTTTCAACATATTAAATAGTATGCTGAATTATGTTTTACCCTTGTAGTACAATTTTAGCTGTACAGTTTACAAAAAACATTGTTTTTAAACAAAAAATTAACATTCTAAAAAGAACTTAAAGTTTAATAGTATCCTTTGTTTGAAATTCATTGTTGGTGATGGTGGATTTATGTTATTTAGCAGTCAAAAACTTACAAACAAACCATACACTAAACATTACACACATAAGGAACCAAATATGTCCACTCGTCACGGAGACTCAACTGCTTTAAACTTTTATGTATTCAGCTTTATACTGGTTTGGTCCGGATTATATGTTAATTTGTGCTGTTTTAGATATTAGTTCACCTGAGGACGGGATCAGATTCCAGGTCCCGAAACGTCGTAAAACTTTGTTTTACATAAAATCTTGATGGAAAATGTCAGCAATAAAAATCTAAATAACTTTAATAACTAAAGTCCTATTTACGCTGAAAATTAATCACACATTTTTTAGGCCACTCAAGGGTTTTGATAATTGACAACTCTATAAGTCAACCCTTGAATAAATGACTCTTTGCTGAAACTGTTTTACTGACATAGTTTGGGGGTAATGGTATGACAAAGAAAGTGAAGTGTTTCCAGTTTGAATACAGTTGTGGTAGAATATGATACTCAGTCATCTTTGTCAATACAGTGGAATACTATGGGACTAACACATTCCCTTATTTTCTCTCATCTTTAAATGCATTGCACAGGCCATGGGCACATGTTTCCATAGACAGTCGAGAAATTTTTAAATTGTGAAATAACAGTAACTTACATTTTTATATCTTAATTTACTTCAAGTAATGAGTTAGTTCCTTAAAGCATATAGCAGTGTTCTATTTACTACTATGGTCATGGTCATGCTTATCCTTCCTTGTTCATCATATTATGTTATTACCTTGTAAATGGCTTATACAGAAAAGGTGTCAAGGTATAATTGTAAGTAAAAAAGAGATTATACTTTCAACACACGTGGGATGTACATTTTTTGTAATTTTTACAATAATTCACATTTTCAGAACCTCATTCGTGGGTGCCAGATCACACTATATTTTGTTATCCCCTTCTCATCCTGGTCCTCATCCCAACCAGTACAATCAGGTTTCTGCTTTTGCAAAAATATCTTCAAACATTATGTAGATAAATAAAATTGGAAAAGGGAGGAATTTCACCCCAGTGTTTTTTCAAGATGAGCTTTAATGATTTTTCTGAGGCTTCATTAGTAGATTGTATGTAAACCATTTGGAGGCTAGTATAACAGTTATTGCTTTTCTATTATTTAATAGAATGCATAGATTATGTTGGTAAAACCCAACTGCTACAATTTCTTTCCAAAATACTATTTCAAAACACATAAGGTGAGGCCATGATAATGAAAGTTTGGCTTGGATGGGATGATGGTTTGTACATGATATGTGAATTTGATGGATTACACAGTACCAATGCAAGAGATGGCTTTGAACACTTATATTGATAAGTGATTCTGAATATTTTGGCTTATCTTTTACTTTGCTGCTTGAACACTTTTAACCTCAAGTAGACATTTTTCCACTCCTGATTTCAAACAAAATACCTTTGATATTTTCCAAGTTTAAGATGTTTTATGTAATTTTGTGTAGGCTGTGATTTTCTTTCAGTGAGGGATAACGCGTAATGATGCAAACCTTCTTTGCAGAATTCCTCAACCCGGTATCCAAGGAGGAGATTGTGTCGGAGTCAGGGCTGGACCCTGATCCCTGTGATGCGGCGAGCTCTCTTCTCTCCGACCTAAACTCCGAGCTTCATCTGCCCGACAATCTGTTCAGTGATGAACTCGCTTTCACCTGCTACTCCCACCTCTGACTGAAAACTGCACTCGAATCTCGTTCTTTCATCTAGTCCGACATTTTATAACTAATCGCTTTAGATTCCTTAGTGCTAATGAGGATGTAGATGAAATTTTTTGTTCATTTGCTAACTTCCAACTGTTTTTATTTACTGATTGTAAAAGTACGGTAATATGTTGTTTTGATTCGGGTGAATTGAAACTGAATTCCGATCCCTTTGTTGTGTGCTGTAAACAGAGAAAATGTTTGTAATCTTTAGACTGTAAAGTAATATCAAAAAGTATTTTAAGAATTTTTAGAGATGTGAAATATTAGATTCTAATCTGACTTGTGTGTTTGCATATGTGTCTGTTTTGTAATGAAGTGAAGTCCATACAATAAGTTTGTCATTACTGTATTTTGAAATAAAAGCATTTAAAATCCAAATCTTAATAGTAGTTTTCTAAAAACAAATTTTTTTCATCTAAATGTGTCTAAATGTCTTAAATGCTAATGAACTGGAAGGAAAATCAAATAGTCTTGCATTCTTTCTAGAGATATCCGTTGTGTATAAACATCGTGCACTATACATCTTTGAAATTCATAATGGCGTTGGTTGTTAATTAATCAAGATCTTTTATAAGACTTTTCCAACAAGTCTATGTTTTATCTACACAACGTTTTTGGAGGTGGTGAAACTGCTCCTCTTTTCAAGTGATAACTTAATAGAAATAATCTACATTAAAATTGAAAGTTTAAGTTACTAATACTAATTGTATCATGTTGTCATTATTACTATACTTATCTATCATGCACAATACAAAAACTATATTGATAACACAACAAATTACAACAACACTGTGCCTACGAACTAGCGGGGAGACACAAGACAGCACGTGCTTAGAACAGGAGTTGAAGCACTACTGCAAAGAAAAAAGTAAAACCTTCATAAACATACCATTTATGTAAAGAATGTTTCAGAGAAAAATAGGCGGATTGCCAGAAAGTATAATGTTGTAATAACTTTTAATTCTCAAAATAAAATAAGACAATTCGATTTAAAAAAACCCAGATAACCAAGTATGATCCTCAAAAAATGTAGTGTACAGTATTGAATGTGATAGAATAAACAAATTAACGCACATAAATAACACTAAGAAAGGTGATACAGCTAATTCTAAATCAGGTAAACATGCTTGAGATAATGATCACTAGTTCAAATGGGAAAAAAACAAAAATTTTAAATACTTGAAAAAGAAAATTTGTGAAAGCAGCTCTCATAAAAGTTAATAAAGACCCAATCAGTCAAAGTAGCATTGAAATTAGGCCTCTTTGGTTCCCTTTTTGAAATGCAACACAAATACAACTAAAATTTCACACAAAACCCACATTTGCGGACAAACCCGCAGACTCAGACCAGAAGACGCTACGCTGCAGGCGCCCAAAGGGATCCTTAAAAGGAAGTATCAACCAGCACGGTCAGGGGAGGAGGCATTTATGTTCTCACTTTCGACCCATGTGTTTTTTACAATGTTCCCAGCCAGCTAGCTTGGAGGCAGAGTGTAATGTCATTGTTTCCACATTTTACATTTTTAATTGCGATGTTTCCACATTTTACATTTTTAATTGCGATGGCACTAAGTGTATTTACATTTTTTCTGATAGTTACTACTCTGCAAGTGCCCCTAGGGGTCCATGGAGGAAGTAGCGACCACATGGATGAAGAAGGGGGCATACTGGTTCTCAATTCTATGCGATGAGTTTGTTACCATGCTCCCGACCAGCTTGGAGGCGGAGTGTAATGTCATTATTCATCATATTTAGTACTGAAGTTGCTTTCTTGTTTATGTTTTTGTTTCAGGAAATACATATTTACTTACAATTTATTATGAAGACTAATTGTCCTACAGATTCTTTTCCTTGAAATCTTATGTTTCATATAGGTTGGCAGACATAACCAATGACAACGCTAATAGCGCCCCTAGCAGGCACACTCGTGGGTGGGCATCGCTCGGACGGTGGAGGGGACAGTAGTGCTTCAACTCCTGGTCTGAGCGGCACACTATCTTCTGTCGCCCTGCTATCTCGGAGGCGGAGTACTATGGTTATTTGTTGAATTATCAATATAGTTTTTGTATTATGCATGATAGATAAGTATAGTATTATTGTCAACATGTTATGATTAATATCTGTAACTTAAACTTTCAACTTTTAATGTAAATTATTTGGTAATCAGTTGAGAACAGGTGGAGTTTCTCCATCTCCAGAAACGTTGTGTAGAAAAAACACAGACGCGTTGGAAAAGTCCAATAAAAGATATTGAATAAAACGTTGTACATATAATTTGCATTTTTCTGTAATCAAAATTTTATACTTTACACTGTTTAACTTTACTTATAGTTATTGTATATCCCCAGTGAGCGAAGAAAGTCATATCCTATACTCTCTAACATGAATAAAGTTTGGTTGGTCATTTGTAAAAATACCTGAGAAGACCTTGTTAGATTCCTAAGCCATTGCCCTTATACAATATTCTATATGCTATGTGGAAAATATATGTCAGTGACAATGCGATAAATAATGAAGATTATTTAATAGTAAAAGGACAAATCAGACAGTTGATGTAATTTTACTTTTTTTATTGATATTTGTATTTGAAAATAATCCTAATGTCATAATTGTTACTGTTTGCTATTATTTAAAAACTTAACAAAAATAGAAAAAACAATAAGTTATCACAAAAGTTTCTTTTAAAAACATATTAGTATAAACTGCAAATGGTCATAAAACTTTTTCATGCTTCCCGATTTTACCTAAAACAAAAATTTGGATTAAACAATGCATACAAAAATACTAGTACATAAAGCCAGCATTCATTAATCAAAATGCTGTTGTTTTTTCCTGTTATGGTGGCGTGTCCTGTCATACAGTTACTTGGAGATCACGAATTAGATAATTATGAGCATGGTCGGTGGATGAGATATTCACTAGGGTGGATTAACGTCTGCACTAATAAATACTATGTCCATCCGCGAATACCATCCTCATAATTAGTTCATAATTCAGAGGCAGTGGTTCGGACTCCACGTTAAACTGTAGGTCCCTTAGATATGCCATTGACTGTTGGGCTATAAGTTAACAGTTTTGTCTAAGGAACATGACAGCCTTAGTCGGTAAAAAGACTAAAAGATCGTGCCACAATCATCTTACACTCATTTATCATTCATACTTGGCTTAAAATACCTGGATAGGTTACCATTTCAGTAACAAAGTAACTAACTATGTTAAATCTTAAATTGTGAACGTGTTAAAGTAAATAAAGATTTAACTTTATGAATTTTATTGCCTTGCATATGACTAGCTGTACATATTAATGTGTTCCTTTTGAGTATGAGAATGGAACAGATGAAAGAAATTTTTATTCAGTTTAAATTTTGGTAATTTTTGGTTTGATACAATAACGATTAAATATATCACTGCATCAAGGATAAGTAATTTTTTTAACAAAAACCATGTAGCTAATATCAAAATAATTAAGTAAGATTAATATATAAATGTGAGATATAAATTAAAGAAAGAATGTGAGGCCTTACATCTATTTTTTTTAGGTTTCATACTCTGTTTTCACCATAATATTACACCAAACATCATATGAAGTATAGAAATTACAAAATCATATGAAAATTTAAGAATAGTAAGTGGGAAAGCCTGACACTAAAAAAATATTTTGTTAAAATCAGAGTTGTTTGAAACGTTCTGATTTTGTCATAACTGTCATCCTTGGTAACTTTTACTTTTGTATAGACTGGACATTGGATTAAGAACTGTCCGATTTTTGATAATAGCCGGATTTGTCTCATCTAGTATTGACATGGTCTCACAGTTTTGTCAAATTCATTAAGTTATTTAATCTTCCTTAGGTTCTTATTCTACTAAAATAACATTTGAGGCTTTCAGTAGGGTTCTATTGTCTGTAAATTCAGACTTTAGTGATCTTTTACACATACATACTTCTTCGATTTGGCAAGAGGATATTCTTTATTTCTTGCATAGGTAGATCAAACAGCAAAGTGATGAAGAGAGATACCAAGAGGACTGCCACTAACTCGTAAACTCCGATCTAGACAAACAAATTTTAAACTGTGAGAGATTGTCTGATATTATTGTGGAACAGAATCACTCACACTACTAAAAAGTACTCCAAGAAGCACTTCAACAAACTTAACTCGCTGGGAACCCTTAATCACTTGCATTGCACAATATCTCGTAAAGAAACAACCCAAACAATTCAGAGGTTGGCTGTAGAAAAGTTATTCAACCTATCAGTAATTAGTTTAAATTACTCTATTTAACCAAGATCAGGGCTGTTGTGTTGGCGAGGCAATCGACCCGAAAACAACACCATGGAAGTAGCGCATAGCAAAAACAATGATAGAAATTTTATTAAATAATTTTGGTCTAGATATATATATCTAGATATATATAGATATCTAGATATCTAGATATATCTAGTCTAGATATATATATATATATATACAGGATGTTCATCATAGTTGGGGACAAACTTCAAGGGGTGATAGTACTCATCAAAATAAACAAAAAATCATCTATAGCCATTTGTCGAAAAATGCTTCGTTTAGCCACTAGCCGCCATTTTGTGTTTTTTACAAAAAATGTTATATATCATGAACTATTTAAAATACAGAAACCAAACTTTGCACACATATTTATTGGTCAAAGACAAAAATATTTCCAAAGTATCATTTAATTTGCTTTTATATTTTCAAAATGGCGGTGGTTAAAAATCTTATAATTAAAATAACAAAGAACCCATTAACTTTATACAATTTTTACAAAATACAAAACGTATTGCAATTTTTAATTTCAAATCGAACAGTACTTTGGGGAACGAAATCCGTCCACGGATAATGAACAACTTTAATGAACTTTAATGAACACCCTGTATATATAATAATTTTGGCTTACAAAACACATTATTGAAGCCTAAGATTAACTGAACTTTGAATATTACATTGAACCATATGCATTAATCATACCTTATTATACATCATCACTTCACATATTTGCAAAGTTTATGCTGAATTAAATATCATCACATTGAATAGCCTCTATACTCAGGAGTCCCTGCAATTTTCTATCTCTATTTTGCCAGATAAGCTGTTGGTCAACCTTGGGACTCTAACAATGACAAAAGACTCAACCCAATGCAACATTGTACAACGAGCTTACGATTGATATGGAGCGCCTGACAACATCTCGCCCTGGGCGCCAAAAATCTATGTGACGGCCATGTCCAAGATCTAAAATATCTTTGATCCCATTGCACTTTTTATAGAAATTATCTATATTTAAATCAACATTCAATACAAATTACGTTTTTTAATATACGGTAGTACAGTTTGATGAACAAAGTGTTCTGAAATAATTGATAATAGAGTATAATTGTTGATAGAGTAAATACATTGTTCCCCTATGATATACTGAATATTTAGTGTATTTATAACTTTGATTCAATTAATTTTAATTGTAATGTATGCATAGTAAATTTATTATTTTTATTTATATTAAAAAATTGTACATGAAAATGAATTTTGATTGTACAGATGATTTCAGTAAAATTGAACTGAATTTTGTGAATTAACTGAGAACCGTGATTGTATCCAGGCTTTTGGCATTTTGGACATTTTTCAAAATTCTTAAATTATATCTTGAAAAATCAACTTCACAGCAATTAGTTCTTCAGTATAGTTTATTTGTTTTATGTAAATATCAATAAATTCAATGTTATTTTAAATTTTTAATAATTTTGACATGGATATGTCTTAGCTCTGGAGGGGTGATTTTTAAGATGGAAAAGATGTAATTGGTTTCCATAGAAACTACTAGAACTATTGTATTGAATTTTAAGGGCCGGTTCACGAGCTCGGGGTTTCGTAGTCCGGGGTTATCGTTGGTCTCGGCCAAATTTAGTCCAGGACTAAAAAACGGGTTCACGAGATAGAGATTAAAATGCATTTGGTCGAGAGCAAGCTTAGCCGAGACCAATGCTAGTCCTGGGTTAACAACGGGGAATGGCAGGGAATTTTCGCTGGGAAGGTTGGCAAGGGCCACATCCGCTATATCTTCCTGGCTACTCTTTTCTTTCGCGAAATGTCCCAAAACCAAAACAATGGGATGGCATTGCTGGGTGGGGGTTTTAATAAATAAAAGCGTAAATCCACACACATGTGTAATATAATATTAATGTAATTTATTTATAGACAAACAAAAATTATATTATAAAATAAGTAATCATATATGTATGCTTTTTCTTTGACTAAATTTTTGACATGGTCTTAGCTCTGTGGGGGGGGGCATTAGTGATTTTTAAGATGAAAAATATGTAACATGTTTCCATAGAAACTACCAGGGCAGTTATTGAATTCATTGGATGTTTAGTATAATAAACGGTATCAGTGGGCTGACACACACTTTCTCCCTTAAGTAAATTTAAAAAAGAAAACCTGTAATAAAACTATCATGTTCTTCAAAGTTTATCTAAATATCATTTAATAATTTATTGTTTTAAAAATAATCATCCCATTTCTGAAAATAAAACAAGAGAGACAAAGTTAAATTAATTGATTGAATTGTATGGGGGTATTGATATTGATAAGATATTGATTTTCTTAATATCCTCCATAAGAATAACATTAGGACAACGTACGTCAGACAACGTAAAGCGTTTATCATGGACAGTAAATTTAACTTTTCTCTGGAACCGTTAGTCGTAGACAAATAATTCAAAATACTAATTAGTTTAGTTTTTTAAGCTGGTTTCAATGGTGCCAGTGAAGTTATACTTTACTTTTATTGTTTTTTTTCTGAAGATTTAGAAATTTGATTTTTTTACATTTAACAGCCAATAACTTTTAAAACATTCCCTTGAGACATATCCATGATCTAACCTATTTCCCCCAGGGAAGTAAATAGAAATGTTTAACAGCAGATAGCCTGCCCTTATTGCCATCGTACCATTTCAGATTAAATATTTGTCGTTTTTCTCCCATTCTTTTCTGCACAAACTTACGATGCTTTGGATTCCTGGTGGAGCTTTTCTTAGGTATCTGTTTAAACTATGAGTAAAAGTATTAATTTACCTTGTTATTTAAAAGTATACTGTACTAGGTAATTATTATTTAAATTTACCTATGTTTAGCAATTTTTAACAATCAGTAATGAAAAAATCAATTAAAATAAAAAAAAAATTTAGGGTAATAAAATTGTTCAAAATTTAATGAGGATTTCGAATTTAACATTATTTTTAGTTTAAAAAAAAAACAATAAACGAGCAAATGAGATAATCCCGACATGATGTCGCGTTAACCCTGGCCCCCCCTGGGGTTAAGTCCGAGTCTAAAACCATTGTTCTTTTTAGCCGAGACCAAGCTCTTTGCGCTAGAACTTGACTCGTGAACCCGACAGTTTATCTTTTTTAGTCCGGGGTTATCTATAATTGGACCGTGAACCCAACTGTTTAAGCCCGGGTTTATCCCTGCCATAATTGCCTCGAGTCTAAAAGTTTGCGCTCGGGCGTAGCTAACCCCGAGCTCGTGAACCCGATTTTTTAGCCGGGGCTAAAAAACCAGTTATAACTGGATTTTACGCTCGGACTTAAGATAATCCCGAGCTCGTGAACCGGCCCTAAATGTAAAAGAATAAGAACAGCTGTATGGATGAACTGAAAGCATTCAGTTTATACATATCCATGATCTAACCTATTTCCCACAGGGAAGTAAATACAAACATTTTTAATCCAATACTATAATACGAGCAAGGTTTGTATTTGCACACGGATCTCGAAAACGGCACTAAGAAATTTCTTTAAATTTTGGAAATAGCTAATTTCCGAGTAGAAAATAAGTTCTAGATAGGTCTAATGTCCAGGAAAATTCGTGTTTTCTTGTAATATTAAGTTTAAAATCTAAAAATTTAACATTACGCTTATGGAGAATAAAATGTAAACAATACAAACCAAAACAGCTGTTTATAACCGTTTTACAGTTCTTGATTGAAGACGGCGGGAAACAATATGTGAATAGAGGTTTTTCATAAATATTTATTTTATGTATGTAATAAATGTAAAATTATCAGGTTACTAAACAATTTGTAAAAACTTAAGGGTAACATAACTGTGCGAAATAAAAGTAGGAAAGAGTATTTCCAAAATCTTCCGTGTTTTGATAGAAAACATATTTTTTGTATTGCTTGAAGCCACTGTAACAAACCAATTAATATGTGCAAATTAAATTTCTCTTTTGCTTTTCAATCATCATTTCGTTTATATCAAAATCAGTTGGTCACAGGCTAATAATAACTGTATGGATAGTTAAACAGTAAATGATCGGTTAAAACAATATTGAGGTTGGCTAAAACACCTTAACCGGCGTCGCTCATTTGGCAGACGCCGTGGTCCAGCGGTAGCGTGTTATCCTCGTAACACGAAGGTCGCGTGTTTAAACCCCATAAGGAGCAATACTTTTTGTTCAGTGCTATATTAATTATGGTGTATTAAATCGGTTTTATTTAAACCACATAAATGTTTTCATTGAGTAATAAATGTATTTTAATTTTTCTAATTAATTTTTATAATACATGTATTATTCTAAACGAGCAAAGCTCGGTCACCAGGTACTTGAGTACCTATATACAATTTTCTCAGTTGGTAATAAATGCATACAATATAAGTCATTTCAAATGAAAAGTAAACTATAGGTATGGTAAGTTAAATTATATATATTTTAGATTATTGCAGAAAGATACTACAGTAGAACCTCGATAGTCCGACCTCCGATGGTCCGACTCCTCGGTTGGTCCGATCGTGCCCGTTCGGCACAACAGACTTCCGCTAATTGGTCCTCTGCGGCATTCTCCTCGCTTAGTCCGACCACGCTAGCGGAAATTTACAGCATTTGTTTACTCCGTACTCCGTACCTAGGCCACGTACAGTATTGAACAGTATTGTAGTGTTATGCTTTCTCGTCACTACAGCATGCTCTGTAAGTACATAATGGACACTTTTTGTACGTTATTGTTATTAAATAATTTATTTATTTAATGTTTTTAGGCTTTCTGTAGCGTTCATCAGTACAGTAGCTTTTTATAAAATCTTGATGCAATTTTCTTTGTTCGAAATACAGTTTAAGTTTGTTTTTATGTTAATATACGAGATCCTCTGATAATCCGACCTTTTTGTTGTTCCGACCATACCCCCGGTCCTGCAGGTGACGGATTAGCGAGGTTCTACTGTATAGAAAAGCTTCCACCTACCACATAGAAGAGGCTAAATTCTTGGCTTGAGCGTATGTTACCCACATAGTAGAAAAATATGATAAACTGTGTGAGATAAATAGCATATGAGAGCCTGCTCAACACCACCATCCAGTGCTGGCACAAAACAATGTGCAGCCAACCTGTTCAAAAAAAAACATTGCCTCATAAAAATATTTTTAAAATGTCAAAATAATACAATATGTGTAATGTATAAACTAAATAACTCGCAATACTTTCTCATAAAATTCTAATTCCTAAAAGAAACAAGAGATTAAAAGCTGGTTAGTTTTGCTAAATTGGAATGTAGAGATTATTTATACTTACCTCCATACCCGCAGGAACAGGCTACAATCAGCCATGCTAGAGCGACAGACCATGTAAAGGGTGAGATAGCCGCATACCACGCACCCTCTTGCGAGTCATACACAGCGTCAGGGTGCACTAGATGTGAAGGGTAGAACACGGAGACTGCAGCCAGTGCAGCACACAGGCCCCACCCGACCATTGATTGGTTCTGTTACATGAGTCAATGGCAAATTACAAGCTCCAAGATGTGGAACAATTTATTATGATTTTAAAATGCATGAAACATATGAGTTAAAATGCAGCAGAGAAATGCCTTCAATAGTTCCAGATTTAGTGGACTTCAGGGATGTTGAAATATATTGAAATGTTGGGTAAATGAAGTAAAATATTTTAGAAGTATTACTGATCCTGATAATACCTCGGGGAAAAGATTGCACTGTGACTTATAAGATTTATTGTTCCCCTCAAACCAGTCTCCAGTTCTTGCCTAGAGAGCCCCTTCTAGTCTTAACACCTTAATGAAGTTTAGTATCATGTGGGGTTTTAACTTTGGGAAATCTCCAAACTGCTATCTGGTGTGTTCCCAAGCTTCTGGTTCTCTTCTGACCTACTGCCTCACACACAGCCAGTGTCCAGGCGTTTCCTCTCCTGATCGACAAAAGCAGCAGTCGCCATCTTGAACAATGTTTATCTTTCTCAGATGCCCTCTGAGCCTACAGTGTCCGAATAGAAAACCCGTAAGCATCCTTAAACTGTTTTCTTAGGCTAAGGGGAGCGCGTTGGTCTAGGGGTAGAGAGCGGGGCTTTGGTGCCCGAGGTCCTGGGTTCAAATCCCGCCAATCACCAATGGCTTTTCGCTATGTGATAATGCCGCAACCCACACAGGGGTGCGCAATAAGCCGCTACGGGTGAAGTGCCTTGGGAGTAATCCATCCCTTCCAATAATAAATAATAAAAAAAGGCTAGATCAAGGTCTTAGAGCTTCTTACATTATGCTCTCCATGTATTTCCTTGGCCTGCTGACAACACGGAAGATCAGTCCAGACCTTTTTTCTGGTATGGACTTTACAAGTATTAGTCCTCGTCTTGTTCCATGTGATCACTGTTGATCCACCATCTATCATAATTCCTTGTTATTTTTCACACTTTTTCTCAATGACAATCATTTTCAACAACCTAATTTCATTTCCGTTACATATACTTTTATATGTCATCTGATATTTATTAGAAGTCAAACCAAACTGCACCGTTATTTAAATATTGATGATTTCATTATGATATTATTAAGCCTCCGCATAGCTGAGAATAAATTAAATGGTTTAAATGTCTCTCTATAGCAATCTTAGCAGTTGAAGTAATGGCGCAACTATAGTTTCGGCTTACATTAGGCCATCATCAGGCACAAGGATATTAATTTCTTGATTTTTCACTTCATTAAAATATTAAACAAAACTTGAACAAAACATAACCAAAAAGGAAATAAACAAGAATAAAAATAATTACACAACTGTAGTTCCCCTTCTCACCTTCCAGTATGCTAATAGCGGTGTTATAAATAATATTCGATTGGAAGAAAAGTTGATCTTTTAGTATATTGTTCCTGTCATATTTAAAAGCTCTGTAATATGCAGATGACTCTAATCGTATTATGTCTGCAAAGACTACTAGCTTGGAAATGGAAATAAATTCATTCATAGAATTAGGTAAACTTCAAGATTTTTTTTCTTCAAACAATCTAATATTAAACTCACAGAAGACTAATTACATTCACTTTACGACAAAACAAAACCGAAACAATAATGATTTTAATATTTGTATTCGCGATAATGTAGTAGAAAAGATACATGAGTCCAAATTTTTGGGAATCTATATTGATAACCATCTTAGTTGGGACATCTAAGTCGACTATCTTATAACAAAAATAAACTCAGGAATTTATGCCTTGAAAAGATTGTATTATCTTTGTAATTTGAATCCTAAAAAAATGTTTCTTATGCCTATGTGCAGTCCCATATATCTTATGGAGTTTGCGTGTATGGAGGTACAACCAAACAAAACTTTAATACAATTTTAATTAGTCAAAAAAACAGAAGAGTCATGTTAAATCTCAAGTCTGATGAATCTGTGAAGGAGCATTTTATTGACCAAAATATTTTAACCGTCTACAGTTTGTATATTCTTGAGTGTATTATGTATGTCAGAACTAATAAATCCAATTTTACAACACATGAAGAAAGCAGACATACATAGCTACAACACCAGAAATAAAAAAAATAGTCTTACCTCTTAATAACTCTGAGCTATTTTAAAAGAAACAATCCTATGCCGGTACGGTATTTTTGAAACATATTCCAAAAAAATATTTAATATAGAAAATTAAAACAAATTCCAAAGTGAACTGAAAGGTTTTTAATTAGAAATGCTTTTTACTCTTTTGAAGAGTTGTATGATTTACCCATGTGAAAGCTGATGCTACATAACTGCTAATAAAACCTTAATACATTGTACTGAGTTAGATTTAAGGAAAACTGTAGCGCTATTTATTGTATTGCTATACATGAAACAAATAAAGAAGTTTTGAATTGATTTGAATTGTTTCACTAAAGAAGCAATTACTGTAATACCATATTACCAACAAGTGCGGTGGCGCGTAGGCCTAAAAGATGCGGTGTATTCAAGTGCACTGAGCCGTTGTGCACGGTCAACAAACAATTTTGTCAATTCAAGGTGTGGTGAAGGGTAGGAGGTGAACACATTACAAATAGTTTGGGTATTAGGGGGTAGTGAGGGGGAGGGGAAGTGGGTATCGAGGTCATTGTCCTACAAAAAACCATACCATTTTGTTGTGTTTTGTGTAACATACCAAATTGTGTACTCTTTAAAATCTAATAGTTTGCATCATTTGTTCACATCCACTTAAATTACAAATTATACAGTTTCATGAGCTTACAAAGGAGAGCAGAATCTTCCCAACTCTTTGCAAAAAGAAGCCAGTGAGCAAACCGACAGTATAAGGGATGGCACGGTGAATCGACTGGCTGTATGATAGGTTGGCATTCCGATACAAATCTGTGACCCTGGAACCAATAAAGAAATTTATATAAACAATACAGGAAAATAAATCTACTAACAAAAAATCTAATCTAACGTCATCTAAATGACTCGTCTGAAATCCAGAGAGTCAGTAAGTAATATAAATAAAATTATAGAAATAAAAGATCATTTTTAAATGGTCTTTTATTTCTTACTTTGCATTCAAAAATTTACGCTTTTGCTGATGACAGTAGCTTAGTATGTTCTGCTAACAATTTTAACATGTTAGAATTAAACATGTTAAAATTTTTAAATCAGGATTTATTAAAAATTTCAAACTGGATAAATAAAAATAAGCTTTTAGTAAATACAAACAAATCCAGCTCAATCATCTTTTTATATAAACCTTCGACTATTTCTAAATAATAAACAAGAATCAACAATTAAATGTCATTCTCATTCGTGTTTGTATAATTCCAACATAAGTCATAAGTTCTTTATTGTCATTAATCATGACAAAAATGTGATAGACATGGTCAATTTGTAGCAATAAGTTAGGCTATTACAACATTTGAATACGCGAAACGTAAGCCCAAAATAATATATACAAGCCCAAAAATAATATATAACAAGTAGGCCTAGTCAAATTCTAATACTGTCAAACTTTAAAAAATCTTTTATATCATAAAAAGGGTTAGCAATTAACAATTTATGAAATCTAACCTTAAATAAACTAAGAGGTAAGGACTTGGATTCAATTGTAGCTTATTGTACAACTTGAGGCTAACAACATTGTAAATATTTGTACTCTTACTTAATCTACAAAGTGAGATAACTGCCTTAGACTGGTTGTGAGTGTCATGATTGTGAACATCATTATTTACAGAAACTAAATTAGAGTTATTTTTTACATTTATATACAGGCAAGTATATACAGGTTTATCACAGTTAAAATTTAGCTATTTACAAAAAGGGGTTTGCAATGAGCTTTGACTAGAGATTTGGTAACAATCCTAATGGCTTTCTTTTGAAGCAATAAAATATTATTTACATTACTGCTGTTTCCCCACAGGAGAATACCATAACATATCACAGAATGAAAAAAGGCAAAATAAGCTATTCGTAAATATTCTAATCGTAACATGAATAACTAAATTTTAAATTTTTTAAATTTAAGCTACCAACTGTGTCAATATTAAAATAATCGATAAAGTGAAATATTAAGGATTATTTATTGATTCTGATTTAAGATGGCATACACATGTGGAATTTTTAGTAAAAAAACCCTGTAAAATAAATTGTAGTTTATACCACATGAGAGGCTTCATGATTTGCGTAACACTTGATTTGACTCCTCTTGACCACTTGACTCCTCTTGATTTGCGTACATTGTACATATCCTGGTTCGAGTTCACCTTGAGGTACGGGACTATTCATTGGGGTGGAACTTTCAACACGATATTTAAGCCATTAATAATTAGTCAGAAACTTGCTCTTTGGACTGTTTGTCGTGTTAGTAAATTTTATCCCTCGGCCGAACTGTTCAATTTCTTGAATGTTATGAATTTCGAATCAATTTATAAATACGCCATTTTAATGTTTGTAAAGGAAAATCATTCTCTTTCCAACAGGTTAATATTGTGCGAAATACAAGATTTATGAATCAAAATATGTTGGTCTTTCCTCTTTATTAAAAGGATACTAGTAGACATGAATGTTATTTTAAATGTACATCAATATTCAACTATTATTCAAGTAAACTAAATATTAGTGATAAAATATCAAAATATAAATAATGTTTAAAAAATTCTTAAAGACCAATTTTAATTGTTACAAATATACTAAGTGTAATTATTTTAAGAAGAGGAGAAATTTAATTTTACTAAAAATTATATTCTCTATATATAAAATTGAATGTATGTATGTCTGTATGTCCTTTATGCGTTGCCTAACTACTCATCCGATCGCCATGAAATTTTAGGGGTTGCTCTACATGTGTCCGGGAAGGTTTTAGTGAAAAAATATTTTCAAAAACCCCATAAGTTTCCATTTTATGGCGTTTTAAATTTCTAATGTTAACCTTATGGAGAGTGAGTTTGTTTACAAATTGTCTACAATGAAAACATTTGATTTCTTAGCTACAGCTGATTGGTTTACTTTCCATTAGCAATATGCTTTACTATCTAATGCCATCTGAATCATTCAATAATGAAAAACTATGAAGTAAATGTGTACTGTAAAAATGAACAGCTTTATTCACCACGTTAATAGTTTACGGTTTTGGGGGATTATGTGTTTACATTTTTATTTTCTGTCTGATTAAAATCACGTGTTTATATTATAATTACAATGTTTATATTATTACGTTTATTATAATAATCAGCTGTTGTATATCTTTCCTAGAAAAGCCGTATTACAGTTAGGTTTCGTTTGGATTGGATTTGAAAATTGTGAATTAATCCACTCAGATTTATTTGTTTTATGGGAATGTTATTAATGTGTCTTAACGTTTCAATGTTGTTATTCACTATGCCGCGACCCAGAATATATAACCTTTCACAATGAAACCGTAATGCTATTCAACTTCAGAACATGGCCAATCTTGAAGTTAGTACGTATTTACTGTCAGGCGTTACGAAGTTCGCCGGGTCAGCTAGTATCTTATATTTTGAAAAAAAAGAGCTAAGGTTCTCAAATTTTCTTATTTTTCTTTTTGTTTTATTTCTTTCTGTTTTGTTTTCTTATTGTTCATAGTGGAAAAATTTATGTTACTATATAATTGCTACAATTCTGAAACATTGTAACTCAGTGACTTTAACACCAAGCTAAGACTGCTTCATATACAATGTGAATAAATAAAAAAATCATATTTTATTGAGCCGAGTGTGAAACATGCACATGGCAATTTGCTATTTGAGGAAGTTTGTTGATTTAAATAAAAGATTTTTGAATTGAGAAAAATGAAGAAGCAGTCTTTGTGTCTTAGTCAAATAAAACATACAAACTATAAACTAAATCAATCTAAAGGTAAAGTGACTCATAAAACTGAATATGTATATAAGATACACTGAGCAATGATTTTTTATTTTAAAAGTCTAGTTTGAATAATTTTGTCTTTGAAACAGGACAATGTAGATGAATAAACCTGACTTGATCATACTTACGAAATATTGTGGTAAATGAAATCAGATAGCTGATAGTGGAGGTGGGTGAAATATCGAAGACAAGCTACTGTCACTTGTAAGACAGCCACTGCCAACACAGAGGCCACAGTCCAGTGATGGAGACAGTAGACAGCTACTGGTGCCAGTAGGAACAGCTGCATGTCTAGAGCCAGTTGATGTGTGTGGGGAGCACACTGAAATATATATAACAATTGAGAATTTAAAGGGGTCTTTTGAGCTTAAATGATTAACGTATGAGTACCTGATGACCGAGCTTTGTTCGGAGAGAAGTATTATAAAAGTTAATTAGCAAAATTAAACACATTTATCACTCAATAAAAAAATTTATGTGGTTAAAAAACGATTTAATACACCTTAATTAATATGGCATAAATAATGAACAAAAATGTCAATGTCCCGGCAGGGGATCGATCTCACAACCTTCGGCATGTGAAACCTAAGCGCTAGCACTGAGCTACGGCATCGGCCAAGTCGGAGCCGTCGTTTAAGGGTTTTTGGCCAACCTCAATTGTTTTAGCTGATCTTATACGTATTTATCTTATCTTATATGTATTTAATTATCCACACAGTTATTATTAGCCTGTGATGAACTGATATTGTTAGAAAAGGAATGAGGATTGAAAAGCAAAACAGAAATTTAATTTACACCAATTAATTGGTTTGTTACAGTAGCTTCAAGCAATAGAATGAATACACGTTTACTATCAAAACACGAAAGATTTTGGAAATACTTTTCTCTGCTTTTATTTCGCACAGTTATTTTACTCTTTAGTTTTTAAAAATTGTTTACTAATTTCATAATTTCTCATTTATACATAAAATAAATATGTATGCAAAACCTCTATTCACATATTGTTCACCACCATCTTCAATCAACGACTGTCAAACGGTTATAAACAGATGTTTTGATTTGTATTGTTTACATTTGATTCTTCATAAGCATAATGTTAGTTTTTAGATTTTAAACTTAATATTACGAGAAAACCGGAATTTTCCTGGACATTAGACCTATCTAGAACTTATTTTCTACTCGGAAATTAGTTGTTTCCAAAATTTAAAGAAATTCGTTAGAGCTGTTTTCGAGATCTGTGTGGAAATATAAATAAATAAATATTTACAAACCTTGCTCGTATTATAGTATTGGATATGATATAGCTTCAAACAGTGATAAAAATTAAACTAAACAATCCATACTTTAATCTAACTATATTAAATAGTATAGATGTTTAAAAATACAATTGATTTACCAATGGATTGATAAATAATGCAGTTTTATAATGGGGTTTAAAAATATAAATATAATAATATAAAATATTAAAATATAAGGTTTAAAATATTATCAATTAGAGATGAGGCTGACAGAAATGCATGATACATTTCAGTAAATTTAAGTTTTTATTCATCAATGATGAAATCTTTCCATTAATCTTTTTTGTAATAATGTACACCAATTTTCATCATTCTTTTAAGCACTTTTAAAAAGCCTTCCTTGAGAAGGTAAAATGAAATAAATTGTATAACGCAGCGGCATATCTAAAATGGGACAACCGGGGTAATTCTCCGGAGCACCCGAGCTTTGGAGGCCTCCGATATGAATATTGCAAAAATTGCCTCAATTAATTGTTCTCTTGTGTGAATAATTATTCGAACAATTTTTAGGAAAAATCTTGGAAACTTCAAAGACAGACTTACTTCTAATCAGATTTGAGTAGTATATAAATACTTTAAGTATAATTGACTAATTTTTCCCAATCCTAGGGATAAAATACATAGGTTCTTACCATATCCTCAAATAAGAAAAAGTTTTGTATGTAGAGTATGTTCCTCCAAAGGTTGGCTTTACAGAGGTCGGCGTTGGCTGTAATGGATGACGTCCATTGTGGCCCAGAGCCGAGGTGCTCCATCACATAAGCATAGAACACCACGACTGCCACAAGGGCTGGCGTCAGTCTGGCAAACAGAATGTTGACAATTTCTTATTATTTAGCATTACACTTGGTAGGAGATCACACACTACGAGACTCAACATTTAGAAAGCAAATATAGAGGTGTGCGGATAGTGAATTTTTTTCTCGGCTCGGATAGCTCAATTTCGGATTGGATCCGGATCTGATAGTTAGGGTTCGGATTGGATGATTTTTGGATTCGGATACTTTTAATAACACAATGGAATCAAACTAATCTAAGAATAAATGAGAAAAAATCGATATAATGTTATCAAAGTTATTAGATTGGACATAGAAAATCATAAATTCGTCATAGGCTGAACAACAAAACTAAAATGTTTACTTCACTGCATTGAAAAGTAACAAATTTTAATATACCCCATATTATTCACGGAATGAAATAAACAAATAAATAATAATTCTCAATATTATTTCATGATTCAACTATTTTATTTATTAAAATAACAAAAACGAATCACCATAAACAAAGAACCAAGATTTGACAGACGACGTCGGCTCGTTGCCATCGGTTATCTGCACATCGGTAGGGATATGCGATATTTTTGTACCGGTGACAAAGTCACCGTTGTGGTTCTGTCACTGATATATCTGTGACAAGGAACTAGTAAAAGCAGTAACAGTGCTGCTGCAGACTATTGGACAAAGGACTCCAGGACTGCGCAGGAGCAGAGTTGGAGTATCGGGCAGAACAATATTTAAACCCGTGAAATTATGGTACCTTGTCGTAATCTAGCTAATTATTCATCTTAAAATTATCTAAAATGTTCCATTTAAAAACTAATGACGTGTAAAATCATTCAAAAAAGAGAAAATGTACTAAATGTAGAATGAAAACGAGTGTAAAATTTGTTTGTTATGTAAACACTGAAAGACGAAATAGGCCAAATGTAAATTTGACAACACTTTATCGTATTGCTCAAACCCGGAGAACTCGAGAATGTGATAACAAAAAATAGTTTATTAAAGTTTATTTCGATCAGACGATCGAAATACGTAGACGATCAAAATTACATAGTATATATTTTTGCTGCAAATACCAGAGCTATTATGATGGTTGAGCTTGGTTACTAAATATTAAATTGACATTTACATTCCAATAGATTATGAATTTTGTAATTTCGTCATCTGCTTAAACATTTCTGTTGATACCTATCGCTGATGTATCTCAAACGGAAAGTTTAGTATTTTTCTTTCGGTTTTAACCTCATTTTATACAGTCTATCCGAAGGTTCGGATATTTATAGGACTTTTTGGGATACTTATTTTGCATTCGGATCGGAGCCGGATATCCGATCCGATCCGAAACCGATCAGACTTTTCGGATTTTCGCACAGATGATCTCATTGACGTAGCCTCTTCTGACGTTGGCTCTTGGAGCGTTGTGAGTTTTGCGTTGGCAAGCTGGATATTTTATTGTTAGACATGTGTTTTTTTTATTATATATGTGTAAATTTTTTGACATTTGTCCATGTATTTTTATACAATGTTAAGTGACAATAAAGTTTTTATTTCTGATTTTATGATTAGGCTAGGTCATATTGTATTTTTATATTGAGATATATTTATGTTTTTGCTCATAATAGTCTATTGTAGTTCCATCCAATGTATGTACTGCATTATCTACCAGTTTTGCTATTGTATTCTTGTGATATTAATTTACTATGACGTTGTCAATGCATTCTTTGTAATGTTTAACAGGACAATAAAGTTCTTGATTCTTGATTCTTGATTCACACCTCTACAAATAAACCAATCTCACTTGCAACCTCAGATAAATACAAAACCTCACCTGACTATTCTAGCCATTATCCTCTTCTGCCACAGAATTTTTCCTGTCCGCTGCATCTCCTGTGCTAGATTGTATGCAGCTAGCACTGCACTCAGCTGAAGGAAGGAATCAGTGAACACACTGGACGCACGCAACACTGCACTGAACACTGAGTGTGAACACTGCAACACAATACTGTATCATTCATCCCTGGCTATGAACTGTCAAAACAATAGTGAAATTACTACTTATGAGTTAGGCACTGTATCATTCATCCCTGGCTATGAACTGTCAAAACAATAATGAAATTACTACTTATGAGTTAGGCTTCAACAGTAAATATTTTTAGAAATATGTTTGGATGAGGATGGAAATACATACATTAGGATGTATTATATTATAGGCCTACTAGGATAGGCCTATAATATCTATCTTAGTATATCTTATTTTTACATCTTAGTAAAAACAATATAAGACCTGCTGTGGATCACTGGGAGGTCATCCGATAATGGTTAACAAGCCACTTACCTACCTGAGTGAGAAAACTGCGGTTGGAGTATGGAGTGAGAGCTAAAGGCATGAGCTTATGGGCTGCAAATAGCAGAACGGTGAACAAACTACGGATGCCGTGGATCACTGGGAGGTCATCCGATCGACGTGACATGAGCGAGAGCCAGTTGCGGTGCAGAGAAAACGCCAGGAGGGCGCGGTCACGAGTGCCTGTGGAGAGTACTAATCATTTTATGCAGCTGAGTAAGCTATCATAAAGTAAATTAGAATCATAGTTTTATATTTTAATTCTATTTTTTTTTTAAATAAATCTAGGGGTGAGTCAAAACGTTTAAATAGCAGAGCAGTCCCTAGCTTGTGGCACATAATTTAAATGGAATTGATAAAAGAAGAAAAATGAAGCACATTAGAGGTCTCTATATAGATCCTTTTAAAAGTTATGTAAGTTCAAATTTTAAAATTTTAAAAATCTAATTAAATCATAATATTTTTAAATAAAGATTAATGATATTGTTTTATGTAAAATTAACAGTACCAATGAACTGAGACATACTTTCTACAATTAGAAGTAAACTAAATAATGCAAACCTGTAATAAATTATAGCATTATTAATGCTATAGTTTATATTAATGAAATTTAAAAATCCTTACCATCTTTGGCCAATATGTGTTGGAATCAGTCCTATACATCAAGAACAACATCACTAACTTCCCTCAGCGCAGTAAGACCTACAATCACAACACCACAGGTGCCCTCAACTTTTGTGACCGAGAGTTGAGTTAAATAGCAAGATATTAAACAAAAGTTACCTATTATCAAGAACTGACACAGTCTATCCAGGAAACTGGTCTCCAGGTACGCAGCGGTAATAAGGTAATAGCTTCAATATGATAAAAATAGGCTATAACTAATAAAATAGCATTTAACAGATTCAAAATATTAAACACAGTTACCAAATAACTTTCAGACTCTCTCTTACTAAAAGTTGAAAAATCTGGGGGGATTCATCTCCTCCCCCCTATAAAGTTTTATAGGATTAATATACAGACCTCCAATTTGTTCCACTATTCTTCTTTTATTAAAATGTATAACAAGCTAGAAATTGCTTTGAAAATTTTGACCTACCCCCAAAAACACCCTTTTTTGATACATCAAAACTCCCTTTTTTAACCATATAAACATTCTGTAAGAGTAAAATTTTTATCTCCGTTAATTAAAAATATAACAGAGAGTGGAACTTTTAAGATACTCTCACAGTATAGTATTTGTATATGTATATTAGGCTAATTTTGGTATAGTAGTATAGCTGAAATGATTTTTTATTTTAAAAAAACTTATACTTACGTAGACTGTCCAAGTCTGGATAGTTGTTGTTGGAGTCCACCATGGTTGAAACAACAGCAAGCATTAGAATTCCTCCAAAGAATCCTCTGGAAAATTAATTTTGCTTAAGTACGAAAAATATGCAGAGGTTTTATACCAAAATAATAATAGCGACCGTACAACTATTTATTTTATGATTTAATCAAATTACTACAGCAACTTCACTTAATTTTTAGCATGACCTACTTGAGTGATACTGTTAATAAAATGAGCTATTTGAGTAGTCATGCTAAAAATATTTTTGTGTACATGCCGTAATAATTTGATGAAATTCTATAATTTTCAAATTATCTAAAAAACGAAAAAATGTATATATGAATGAGTAATAACAATATTTTTTCTCTATCCCTGATTTCATCAACTTTCATTCATTTTGAATGAATGAATGAATATTGTCTTTATTCATGAGCGTTTTTCAACATAGCAGTTGTTTTACAAAAAAACTCAAGTCAACTAATTCTAAAATACATTATATATATATATATATATATATATATATATATATATAATTACATAAGTTTGACATAAGTTTTAAATGACACAGTCACCCATTATGATTTGTCCCACTGACCGATACATCACCTCCGGCCAAGAAACATTTGGTTATAAAGTTTTGGACCAAAGTACCCAAAACGCTTCCTGTCAAGCTACAACCGCACACGAGGCAACTCCAACATAGCATCTTGCCTAGTACTACGGGAACGAACCTCAGACCGGGTTTTTAGCTTGGCCCTTAGATATTCAGGCTTACTTGCGGTCAAAACTCTGTGGACTACCATAGCCGTACGCAGAGTGCAAAGATCAGAAATGGGTAATAATCCCAACATCAGACGTGCACTTGAAACATGGTCATATTTTCTAAGACCACAGACAAATTTGACACACATGTTCTGCAATCTCTGCATTCTCTCCATGTCCCCTGCTGTAACATTCCCAAAGACAGGAAGACAGTAATCAAACAGAGAGAGTACGAGAGCCTGGATAAGGCGAAGCTTCGCCGCCTGAGGAAACATATGTTTTTTTCTGTACAACACTCTGAGGCAGGAAACAGCTTTTCTACACACGGTACTCACATAGCTGGAAAAATTGAGACCGTTATCAAAAACTATACCAAGTAATTTGGCTGAAACGACCTCTTTCAAAGCTGCACCACCAATAGAGATCAGACTTGACGGAGAAAGGGAAACCTTGCTACCATGGAAAAAGAACAAGGCACACTTGTTCGTGTTTAGCTTAATTCCATGCTCCATCGACCAATTGTAAATTGAATCCAAATCTGAATTCAACAGCCGAATAGCTGAATCGGCCTTCTCAAAGTCAAAAGAGAGGCTCAATTGAGCATCATCGGCGTATGAGTATAGCTTCGAGTGTTTTACAGATCTGCCAATGGTGGAAGCAAAAAATATATACAAAATGGGTCCCAGGCAACTTCCTTGGGGGACTCCTAAGGTCCTTTCAGTGGAGGCAGATACATCAATTCCATCTTTGACTCTCTGTCTCCTTTCACTCAATATTTTATAATTTTTAATTTAAAAAAAAGTTTTTTAATTTCATTGATAAACTTTAAAAATGAATGTAAAGCGAAAATGTTTTAAAGTCGCTTTCAGAAATGCGGACATCATATGACGTCCAATTTTGATTTTTCAAAGATTGTAATGTTGAAAATCTAAAATACCCCGTCGCAGCAGACGTGCGTATTCAGCGAATTTCCAAATCAATAATATAATAATAATCATATATGACAAGTTTTATCAATATCTGTCGATAAATATGAGTTATTTGTCTATTCTCCATAAGATTAACACGGGAAAGAGTGTGCAGGTTTGCTGCTGTGAGGAACATTGAACATATACACTTCTAGCATAAATAATTTTTGTTTTGACCATTTATACCAAGTTTCATAAACATCTGTCCATAAATAAAGTAGTTTTCTATTGTCTATGATATGACAAACACTAGAAAGCTAAACTGTCGCAAAAGTTACGAGCGTGTTTTGTTTTTTCCTAGTTTTCTCCCCTTAACCTGCATTAATGGACTCACCCATCTAGTTCCATGCTGCATTGGCTCTGGTCATTTAGTTAGTGTTTGGCTCGCTTCGCTGTATTTTTAGTCGCTCGTAAATTTTATGAAAGTTTAGCTTTGACATTTGGATTTCTTCTGTATACATTTTGTTTCTAGTGGATTATAATTTACTATTTTATTATTATTATTAGTTAATTTAAACCTCAAATAATCATGACCTATAATACCACAAAAGAGGCGGTTAATACTTTACAGCAAATGTGTCACCAAATGTTGTGCAGCAGTAAGACTAAAAGGGGGCCTTTGTATGTATTTTATGGCATGTTGAACATTATTCTGGTAACTTTGCCATGCAAATACACCAGAGCCTAATAGAACCTTGCCTTCAACAGCGATTGCAGTACCCATATTTGACTCGCAATATTCGTCAATGTATTGCAAATATCTTGAAAGTTCCGGTGCCAGGCGGGGTCCAAGACCTTCTTTAAAACTTACCACAAACAATCTGTGAGATTTTCCCGTCAGTTAATAGAAGGATGATAACAGTCTACTGCTGCCGCGGCAATAAACCAATCTGTGCAGAGCATTGCGGAAAGTTCTGAGTGGACTGTGTCAAGGACTTGTTAATGCCTAAGTTTGGCGCAAACATGTTTTTAGTATTACATTTTGATTATTTGTACACATTAAGGTACAGTTTTGTAACCA
Source organism: Nephotettix cincticeps (assembly GCA_023375725.1). Taxonomy (NCBI): domain Eukaryota; kingdom Metazoa; phylum Arthropoda; class Insecta; order Hemiptera; family Cicadellidae; genus Nephotettix; species Nephotettix cincticeps. The sequence goes on from CM041789.1 coordinate 248,656, forward strand.
GAAATATTTATTTTTGAATTTTTTCTACCCATCGTGAAATTTACGATTGTTTAGCTTTAGTGTCAAACAGATTAGCTCTCTAGGATTAACATGGGAAAAGAATATGCAGGTAAGCTGCCATGATAAACACATAAACTATGATTTTTAAGTATAAATACATGGATCTCAACCACGTGAAGGTAAATATTAAGTTTCATAAAAAGGGATAACAGCAATTCATTTTACAAACAAACCTTAAGGCAGTATAAATTTAGAATGTTCATATATTTTCATAATATATATTTTTTATATATTTTTATAATACACCCACAAACTCTGGTGGGTATTTATAAGATGAATATGAGAGAAGAGTGTGTATAATAAGTAAACTAGATTTTATAACTTATGTAGTAGCCTTGTTACCGATAAGGATCAGCTGACTCATTTTCCATAACTTATTAACTCTTACCGGGCGGCTGATGACTTGCCTCCCAGCACAGTAGGGTTGCACAGCGTGGTAAACAAATTTACTCGATCAATCATTTTACCACATTTACTGCGCTGTAGTTCGTGAAACATAGGATTTATTAACTAATTATTATTAACTTAAATGGCTGGTCCAGACCACAAAAAATATTTTTTTTGATACCTAAAAATAGTCTTAAATCTTCAATAGTTAAAATGAAGCAAATTTCTGTTTTCTACCTTATTCAAGGTACCTATAGTCAAAAAGAACATTGAAAAAATAATATTTTGACTTTTTACACTAAATGAGCAGGGACCGTGATTTTCAGTAGCACTTTAATTAATTAATTGATAGCCTCACGAGTAAAGACAGACATTAATAGATCCCTTAATTTGTAGACTTGTATAGTGACTTACAGAGATATTAGGGTGTGAAGTGGCAAGTCTGTGTCTTGTTGGCTGGTGTAGCACATTCCAGGCTTTATAACAGAGTCAACAGTAACCCCGGGAAGTTGGTAGTCCTGCAGGAAGTGTCTCAACCCTGCCTCCACCTCTCTGTCATCGCAGGCAGCCGGCACGCAGAGGCCCCAGTGGAGAGTGGTCCAGCGGGGGGCAAAATGTCCTGGCTAACAAGTTTCACAACATCTTCATTGATATCGCCAGTTGTAATTGTGGCTCTATAATTAATTAACAACCTGGTACAAGGCACTGACAAGATCAATGTTTGTATTAAAATAAAAGTATGCATTGGCATTGATAAAAATAAAATGTGTGATGGAGTATGTTCAATCAAGAAACTGGAAAGTTTAAAGATTGAAAGCATCAATACTTGTCATCAATACAAATGAAAATGAATTTAGTTCCAGTATAGTAAAAGTAGTTTTGCTTAATCTGTAAAAACAAATATATAAACTCCTAAACTCCAATAGCATGACAGAGGTATTGAATTTGGTCTCTGTGAATTCAGTTGGATAACATCCCTTGCCTCATTTTCTATTCTGTTCCAGTATACATCAAAACCTTATTACAGTTGACCATATAATTTCTGTTGGCTGATCAGCTCAACCAGATTGCTCGTTAGCAGTAGTGCTACACTCACATCGGAATGTTTGCTGCGGACAAACGCCCCGGCTTGCAGTCTAGTGACGGCAGAGCGTATGCTGGGCAGCGCCTCCTGGTTGGTCTCCAGGTCTACGTCTGCCAGACAGTACTTGCCCCCTACAGTCCCCAGAGCAGCCAGCTGCACGCCCAAGCAGCTATCGTAGTCCCCCAGCTGGATGCCATTTCCACTCAGTAGCCCAGAGGCTGGCTTGGCCGTTGCATCCCACACTGCAACATTGTAAAGAGGCCGAATACATCAATCAACATGATAGGGGTAGTATTAAAGTCTCAATATCTTTTAGCCTTGTGTCTTTCTACGCCTCTGACTGATCAAACTCTTGTCTTATTACTACCAATCGTTGGAACGTTGTTTGGAAGTATCAATAATGAAAAGCCCAATGTTGAAATGACAATTGGGTCCTGATTTGACCCTTTTGGGATTCAATCCCATGAAAACTCTTATATATTTTGACCCTATATTTTTCTCCCTAGAGTACGATGATGTTTAGCATTTTTTTAATCTTACTAGATCAGCATTCATATCTTATATAATTTTATGTATTTAAATAGCATTCTCTATCTGAGATGACCCTGGACAGTGGACACTTGTGAACTTTAGTCTTTGTAAGAGTGAAAGTGTAGCCTGTTGAACTTGAAGGAAAATATGTCTTGCTAAAATAAATGAGCCGAGTTTGGTAGGAGGAAAAGTATTTGAGTGATATGAACAAGAAAGAGGGTAGAGAAATCAACTGTTTAAAAACAAGCATGGCAATAATCAGTACTATCACATAAATATAAAACATATGATATTATTAAATAAGTCACGTGACTTTGCCGCTACAAACTCTTCTCTGCGCTCTGACCGAGTCTTGTGGAGAATATTTTCCATTTTATTTTATTTTATTCTCTCTTCACACACACACACACACACACACACACACACACACACACACACACACACACACACACACATATATATATATTAATGGAACAAACAAAATTGAAAAATTGCTTACATTTGGTATATGGCAATGTTAAAACAAGATAACATTTTAAATTAAATAGAAATCCTACTAAGTTTCAACAAAGATTAGATTAGATTAGATTACCATTTGAAATGGCGACCTTAATACTACCAACCAGCTTATTAACTTTTAATTAACACACATTATCTCAGAATTAGTTAATAAACTGTAGATATATTACTTTGCATTGCCCACAGCTCGAAGTGTTCCAGATCTCTCAGGTATTGTCGAACCTGCTCCTCACATTTTGACTCAGGTGTTGCAAGTGGAACAAATACCTTCCCCCACCACTTTCTCTCGTCTGCACTCTCAATCAGTGGTGTCTCGGAGAGGGGCTCTAAGTAAGATATGTTTATTTCTGAAATAGAAGGTTTTAATCGATTATATTAAATGAATAACCCTAGTCATATAATCAATATATATATATACACACACACACATATATATATATATATACACACATATATATGTATATACATTTATATGTATATATATAATTGTCTAATTCACCTCTTAATATAAACTGCCCATGTCTGACCAAAGGTCACTAAGCGGAGCATGAATCATGTAATCTATCTCACCCATTTCATGTAATCTTGTACTAGTAAACTGGTGTTCATAACATCTAACGTATTGGCTCTATATGCCCAATCCAACCATATGACACCCCCATCTTGCAATATTTTTGGTTGACATACGATTGGACTGTTTTACTTAAATTACAATTATTCACATGGATACGTCTTAGCTCGGGGGGGGGGGTGTTGGAAATCTGTGTTATGCAAAAACTGTAACAGATGTGATGTCATCTATAATATTATAAAGAAGAGGTGGTTACTTTATGTTTGTGGGTTTGTTTGTGTGTTTGTTTGTGGGTTTGTTGTGGCAAGTAAACGCAAAAAATACTGAACCGACCGGTTTGAAATTTTACACAAAGGTAGATCTTAAACTCATGCAACACATAGGCATATTAATTTCCTAAAACTCCCCTAGTTCAGGTAAGTTCAGGGGCTTAAGTTAACTTAACTGGAAGTTCCCTGACTTCCTGAACATCTTAAGTTTCAATGTTTACATTTTCAAAGAATGAAAACATAAAATTACTTGAATGTCAACAGCTGTGAAAACTAAAATTTGGCAGTTCGGGAAGAAGAAGAAAGAGCTGCCATAGCCGTCCTAGGTTTCAATGTTTACATTTTCTAATGTCAACATTTGTTTATTATTTATTTTGACAGTTCGGGAAGAAGAAGAAATAAAGTTGATTTTTACACACAAACTGCTGGATCGAAATTAGTGAATTATTGGTTCGAAATAGTGGAATGGTAGATTTTAAATTTTCTCCTAATGCCTGCCTCTATTACGTTAATTCTTATCTTCTCCCAATATTTTACAGATGTTACTTAGTCATATTATAGACACGTGTTTTGTCATTTTGTAAACAAAAAAGAATCAATTAACAATAACTTAAATGTATCAGTAGAGCCTACACCTCTCAGCCTTTTTTACCCGTCAGAAGAACGGGTAAAAAAGGCTGAGAGTACTTTGTACTTTGTACGGATACTTTGGCTAGTATGGTTATAAATACAGCTGTTTAGAGGAACTGAAAGCATTCTCTTTAGACATATCATGATCTAAGCTATTTCCCTTCCCAAAGGAATACATTATACATGTCAACAAAATCATTCTTCCACAAATATACACATAAACTAATCAATGTATACAGGTATTAAAAAAGTGTAACTTATGGTTAATTTTCTTTAAAACTAGTTAAATTTATTATAATGTTTGTAAAGTATTGTAAAAAGTCAAAAAAATTGTAACAACAGGTAAATCAAGCTTGGGGCTATCTTTTTTTTTGCTTAAAACTGATATTAGACCTAAATTTATAAACTAAACATTATTATATATGATTAAGAGGATGTAGTTTAAGCACACTTGATGGTTATGGTAGGTATTCTTTACTATAAATGCTATTGAATTATTTTAAGAATGCATAAAATATAGCTTGTAGCTTGATACACAATAATCATTGAAAAACCTTCAAATAAACTGTCTTTAATCCACAGTGGAGGCTTCTCCTCATCAGATAAGTCAAAGTCAGCAAAAACATCCATATGAGATCTTACAGACAAGTCACAGCTTGTTTGATCCTCACAAAGGTCTGATAGCAATAGCACTTCCTCATGTTGCACTTCGTCCGTCTCTATTGCACGAACCACAAGAAAAATGGTATAACACGCGATAACCTTCTGTGGATCGGAAAGGCGAAAAAGAAACTCAAATACTCTCATAATTAACACAACCTTAAATATCTCTAACTAAAAACTTTGAAACACATCTAACTGGTTAAGTAACACATGTAAACATCATTATATATCATCGTCAAGTTAACAGGTTTTATGATATTTGTTATGTACTACTGAAACAGACACATGGATGGTCAGTAACGTGTAGTCGGCACTGCCGAGGAGCCAAGAGTTATATTTAGGTGCACCATTCAGAGAGTCTGTCAGTGGCTACGTTTACAAATACCTGACTATCAGCCAGGTTGTGACATATTGTTACAGTGTTGAGTAAGGTTATAATTGTTGTTTCAATTATATTGATTATTGTCTTGATGTAATCTTCTAATTTGAAATAACTCAAATAATTAAACCCATTTGCCCCAAATTGTTCAGAATCTATTTCTGATAACAATTAATCTTCTTATAAATACTAATATCATTTTTAATAGTTTATAATTCTATAAAAAATTGTCTTCCTTAACTCCTAACAAGTTTTTAAAGATTTAAATTTATTTATGAAATGTGATGCGATGAGTTCATCTAAGACCAGTTAGTATTGAGTATTATAAGAAACGTGATTTATACATACTTTATTACAAAATATTTATTTTGAAAACACTACGATTGTCTATGAAATAAAATTGTATTTTAGATTGTTCTTTTGGTTTCCATTAACCCTACGTCGGTGACATCACTGAGTTTGCCTCCAGGCGCTTTTATTTTTCTAAAAAAATTAGGGTTGTTTCCGGTAGGCAGTCTCAAGAATTACTGTACTTCACGTGTCTCTTTCTAGGATTTGTTTTAACTTCATCTCACATTCCCAACCCCGTTCCCGTTTCCTAACCTTCCTATTCAGTTGAAACCCGAAAGTCGCGTAGCACGGACAACGCTAACGTGTGTCACCGATCACGCTACCACGGTTATGTAGTTTAGTTCCGTGTTTTCTAAATTCCATATACTTAATTCAGTTTTTTAGACATGGATATTGAATATGTCTTAGCTCTAAAGGGGTGTTGGTGATTTTTAAGATGGAAATATGTAACAGGTTTCCGTAGAAACCATCAAAGCTATTGAATTGAATTTTTAATATAAAAGAATAAGAACAGCTGTTTCGATGAAGTGAAAACATTCTCTTTAGACATATCCATAGTCTAACCTATTTCCCACAGGGAAGTAAATACAAACAATTTTATTGTTTAATATTGATTATACAGGGGTTTCATACAACCTCCTTACAATATATGTATAAAAATACATTGTTTGTCTATTGTTTCAATACCCGGAAAAAACTCTGCCACCATTTGTGTTTTAAAATCAGTCACTAACAAAGGGTCGATTAAACAATTTCTCAGTGTTAGTAGTTATTCAATAAAAGCATGTTTTTAAATTTAAGAAAAATTTATAAACATGCTTTTATTGAATAACTACTAACACTGAGAAATTGTTTAATCGACCCTTTGTTAGTGACTGATTTAAAAAAATCCCCATTTGTGTTTTAAAATCAGTCACTAACAAAGGGTCGATTAAACAATTTCTCAGTGTTAGTAGTTATTCAATAAAAGCATGTTTTTAATACTACAATCTTGTCATAGCAAAATATTTTATTTTTATTTTACAACATTGTAAATGCTAATAATTACAAATAACACTGTTGCAAAACAATATTTGAAGTACCGGTACTTAATGTAAAAACAACCAATAATTAAAGAAAATATTCGTGATACAGTTTAACCAACTGCTCAAAAATACAGAAACAGGATGACGATGTACGGTACATTTTAAGTCTAATGCCAAAAAATTAGTTTTATGTCGCAAGATTTGTGATCATCACTTATTTTAAACTTAGTTTAACTATTACCAAACCATCAATAAAGTAAATAGAATTATATATTTTTAAATTCATCTTAATAGCCCCGAACTGCAATTAAATTAAAAAATAATAAATACCTCGATCAGTCTGCAGTCCAATGATTTTAATGGATTTGTTACATGTTTCGGCTTGTCATTATCAAACAAAATACAAATTTACAAATCCATTAAAATCATTAGACTGCAGACTAACCAAGGTATTTATTATCCTTTATATTATATAACGGACCCAAAATTATACTATGTATATACTATTTTAATGTAGTGGAATTAGATATAACATGTTTTTATGAATCAATTTCATGAATTTAATTTCACTAAAAAAAGAAGCTTACCATTCAACTATTCCTTTCTTAAAATTCAATGTGATTTTTTAAATAACAAATTTACTGTTAATATGTCAACGTCAAGAGAGTGGGAAAAGGGGGAAACTATAAATAGGTTTAGCAAACCTACTTCCTCATTTGCTATGTTACTCTTATGATATAAATTTCTTATTTATAATATAAATATACTGTGATAACATCTTCACCCATGATCAAGCTTATCATTTTAAGTAGTTTATAAAATGAATGGAGGTTCACTGATTTATGCAGGCCGGCTAAAAAGGGAGTATTTAGATCATCATCATCATCACTCAGATAATGTATAATTGAACTGTATTAAGATAAGGTAGACCAATGTGTCTAAGAAAAGTACAAGGTTGGAGGATAACATAAGGATGGAGATGGATATGGACAGGTACATTATAGAGGAAGTACAGAAAAAACAGCTGATCTAGTTTAGCCTTGTATACGTATTAAGGAGCACGATTCCCAAGGCTAATATTGGAATAGGTTACACCTTGGAATAAAGATGACGACCTAGACACAGTTGGTATCTGAGGATAGAAGAGGCCATGGAGACGAGGGGCTTCATGTTCGAGATTGTGCTGACAGGAACTTATGGAGGCTGGAGCCAGAGAGACAGTGCGAGCTGGAGAAATCCGCAACAAGTAACAAGCAAGTAGGCCAAGATGATAATTTTCCTCAAAGAAAGTTCTCAATAATGTAAATTCAATACAATGAGTAGCCTGCACAGTTAAGAAAGAGGAAGTCATTTCAATTGCTAGATGTGAAACTTTCACAGAATGAATATGTTAAGCAAAACAATGAAGTCTTGAGCTTGTATCAGTTGGTGCTATGATGTGGAAGGTGGTGGGTTGGTTACTGGGTTTAGTGGTGATTGTTTCAGGAATAGAAAGAAATTATGCAAATGTTGAAGGTAAAAAAAATTACATACCTCTTTAATTATTATATTAATTATATCCCTATTATATAGTTATATCTTTAATTATATCCCCATAAGAAACCGTATTATTATTATTTAAGATACTGAATAGAATATTGAAAAAATATTAAAGTATCAGTTCATTTTAGAATTTTGCGTGATTAAATAATGTTCTCTATCATGCTTTTAAATTCATTATTTAATTCAAACAAATTATATTTTGATTATAATTTTGTGAGTCATACATTTTAAAATTAGTTTTTGTACTGAAAAGTTAGTAAATGAACCCAGAAATTCTTTTTATATTCTAAGCTCTAATAATTGTCAGCACTTGATGAAAAAATAGAAGGAATAAAGAAAGATGAAGAAATGTAGGCTACTAATAAATCACCATAGCAGATTATTTCACTGATCTATTAAAAAACTGCAAGTCATTTTCCTCTTCAAAATCGTTAGATTTATCTGTAGATAATGCTGTTTGTTAAGTGCTAAGAAAAATCTTGACACAATTTTGGGATAGTTTGATCCTAGATCCAGAGTTGCTTTTGATCATTGGGTTACCAGTTTTAATGATCCTTCAAATGAATCAATTGGTCTTTGTCGGTAACAAGGCTACTTGTCATAAATTTCATTATATCAAACTCAAATACACCTTGAAAACTCCTAGTAGTTTGTGTTGGTGGAAATCTATAATATTATAAAGAAGAGGTGGTTTCTGTATGTTTTTTTGTGGGTTTGTGTGTTTGTGGGTTTGTTGTGGCAAGTGAATGCAAAAAATACTGAACCAAACAGTTTGAAATTTTACACAAAGACAGATCTTAAACTCATGCAACACATAGGCATACTCATTTCCTTAAAATCCTCTCGGGCTAAGCCCTGTGAACGTCCTAAGTTTCAATGTTTACATTTTTAGAAAATGAAAACATAAAATTACTTGAATGTCAACAGCTGTGAACACTAAAATTTGACAGTTCGAGAAGCAGAAGACATGGTTGCTGTAAATACCCTGAGATTCAATGTTTACAATTTTTAATGTCAACATCCATTCACTTTACATTTTGACAGTTCGGGAAGAAAAAGAAATAAAGTTAATTTTTACACATAAACTGCTGGATCGAAATTAGTGAATTATTAGTCCGAAATAGTAGAATGGTAGATTTTTAATTTTCTCCCGATGCCTGCCTCTATTACGTTAATGCTTATCCTCTCCCAATATTTGACATATGTTACTTTGTCATGTTTAGATATATACTTAGACACGTGTTTTGTCATTTTGTAAACAATAAAGAATTAATTATCAATAACTTAAATGTATCTGTAGAGCCTACACCTCTCAGCCTTTTTTACCCGTGCGAAGAACGGGTACTTTGGCTAGTATAAAATAAGATAATAACAAATAGTTTTTATCTTTTCCCAACATCTTTTAGGAATTGTAATGAATGATCCTTATAGGGCTATTTTCTACGATATAATAAAAATTAATTTTCTTCATATGCACGGTATAAAATCAGTTATAACTCTATTTTAACTAATTACCTTGTTGAGGAATAACTCTAAAAATTAGAAGTATTTTTTTTAACAGTTACAGTACTTTTTTAGTTACTATTTTATGATATTTAAATAGTTATACATAAATATTCTATATAAACATTTATGTAAAGATTAATATATTTATATAGGAGAGTTAAATTCTCCCTCACCTTTTTAGCCGAGCTCACGTTTAATGAAGTGTTATCTTGGCTGCCTTCTGTTGCGGAATTGCTACGTTTCAACTGTAGTGGCACGGACTGTGATTGTAGAACACACAGTTTACAACTGCTGCACTCTGCAGAGAGGCTTGAACCAAGGGCTCTGCAAAGTAAGTCCCACTTTGTTTATATTAATAAATACATAAAATGATGCCCTGAAAGAGATTTTTGTATGACATAGTTTAGCAAAGAAGGATGTCTTGAAGATTTAAGAAATTAGTATTATAATTATATCATTTTTATGTCCGCAGTAAAAATCTAAATGACATCAATCCACTATCACCAATAATGAATTTCAAACAAAGCATTAAATAATTGTTGATATTGTAAATTTTAATCAAAACTGTTAGAGCAGTTTTTGAGACATTTGGATTTTTCACGTTCTTTGTAGGGTTTTCAAGGTGAACTCATAGAAATAAGAATAAACGGTATCATTGGACTGACACATACTTTCTCCCTCAAGTAAATTTAAAAACAACGACAATCTGTAATACAACTGTCATAAATAGTCTAAACTTCATTTAAAATTTTTTTTCAAAAATAATCATACAATTTCTGAAAATATGTAACAACAAGAGAAACAAAGTTAAATTACAGTAAACCCTCTCATATCCGGAACCTCCGATATCCAGATCTGATTTTGAAAGAATGCAAAAATTTAAAAACACTCTAGGAAGCCAATGTTTGTTAACCCAGTAGTCATGAAGACAAAATTTAGGAGTTCACTGACAGCGATATAATGGACACAGACCTAGCTCCTGACAACGAGGAATCAAACCAAATCATTTATTAACCATTAAGTCCACATGAAAAATAGGTTTAGTCAATACAATACAAATTATACATACAAACATATCTATTGATCAATAAATACAAATTTATAAAATAAAATTGTCCTATACTATACAATGTCTAACTTATCAAAACCTTCAAGAGAGTAAGAGGCGTTTTTTAAAAGAATTGAACTTAAATGTAACAAGTTCGAAGAGAAGACCAGAAAACAACCATGACTCACAGAGACGCTTTTCAGGCCTTAGAACAGCTGATATACAGCTAATATACAGAGAAGCAAAAAGAAGAAGCGGCAGCCGATCTTCTGCTCTTTCATAGGAAAGCATCAAAGAAACGTGTTCATGGAGTCAAGAAAGCCAGTTTTTTGTTGTTTAATTTAATTTTACTGTACAGTACTTTTCATTAGAAAGTTTGATTTCATTTATTTATTGTTAAAGCAGTAGGCTAAAATTGTATTACTCTATGTACTCTACCACTTTGTACTGATTAGTGTATAAGTGTTAGTATTACAACCAAAATTAAATTTTTTAATTTGATATCTGGATGCTTTTTTTCCGCCTATATACAGGTTGGCAGTTGCCACATTAGTCCGGATATGAGAGAGTTTACTGTGATTGTTAGAATTTTATGGGGGAGAATCCCTCCCGGTAATACCAAGCTTTTTTGATTGGATTTTGTTGGGTGATTTGACCTACCTATACCACGTTTCATGGAAAACGGTTGAAAAATAAGGAAGAAATTGATTTTTTAATATTCTCCATAAGAATAACATTGGGCACTCTCAGACAACGTACTATGTTTATCATGAACAGTAAAATTAACTTTACTCTGGAACCGTTAATCGTAGGCAAATAATTCAAATTACTAATTTGTTTAGTTGTTATGCTGGTTTCAATGGTGACAGTCAAATTATACTAGAAAATTTGATTTTTTAACATTTAAAAGACCATAACTTATGAACCATAACTTTTACAGACATGCAGGTGGCGTCATATTATTTAGTACTCTGTGCACTATAAAATAACAAATTTTAATCAAAATCGTTGGAGCCATTTTTGAAAATTTTTTCACGTTTTTAAGGGGTGAACTACCCTTAAAAATAAAAAATGAAGCCAAATTTCATCTGAATTGGACCAACGGAGTAGACGTGGCTCTGTACACATCCAGACACACACGGACGGATAGGCATCACATCAAAATCCACTTATTTGGATTCAGGAGACCACAAAACGGATATATCCACCCTCAACTCAAATTCAAAAATTTTGACGAATCTCCATATGCTATGTATAAGGGGAGAGAGTAAAATAAACAAATAAATAAAATAAAGTGGCTCAGGTTATTCTCAAAGTGCACCCTTGAACCGAATTTCATAAAAATTGGACCATATTAATATGATCTTGAGGTCGTTATACAGACATCCATCAATTCGAAAACCTCTTTTTAGATTCAGTTATGTATAAACTCCACTAGAATTATATACTAAAACTTAAAAAGATACTTATACCTTCAATTCAAATTTGAAAACGTTGACAAAAACAATAGCCCACTTTCTCCAAATAATAGGTATCGGGGGAAAGTTAAAAAATTAGGCCTTTAATGTCTAATTAAATGTCAAAAAATCAGTTTTTGCACTTAATAGCTAAAGATTTAATTTCAATAAAATTTAGTTAACACCATTAAAATCGGAATAAATTATCAACAATATGATGTTTATAATCATTAGCCTATCAGCGGTAAGTCAATTTAAATTTTATTTATTCGGTTATTCTTTTCTGGAAAAAAATTAAACAGTTTGAAATCCACCCAGCACTTGGAAAAATGGTAATTCCGTAAATAAATCCTTGAATATCAAGAGTGACTGAGTTATTTTGAAGAAATAAGTGATGACTTCTGCTGTTTGTTTGAAGTTATTTGTGGTTCCCACAGTTGGAATTATAAATTTTTTTAAATCAAAGTAAACAACTTAAGAACTATTCAGTGATAATTTGTTAAAGTTTCTGTTATTTCACTGTAAACTACTAAAGGGCCTCGTTATTTGCCTTTATTTGCTGAGCACAGTATGCTGACTGTGTATGGTCAATTTATACTCGAATCTCTCCTAATCGTTAGCAAGGATATTGACACGCACACAACAAGTGACCAGCTTCACCATCACAATATTATAAGCAGAGACATCCATATACAACGGTGTCACCAGGGTTTGACATAAATCTGGTTCTCGCTCTCAAAAATTACAACTGGTTGCCCAGCGGTTAGGTGCCTCCCAGTCAGCCAGATTAAATTACATGTGGGGACTTGGCTCAAACAAAATAGTCTGTTTTCAATTGAGGAGTACTTCGTCAATATATTTGTAAATATTAGAGAGCACCTTGAAACTAAAGGATTTACTTGCCATAGCATATGTTTTAGTGTATAATTTATTAATTATAACGCAGTCAATCCACCAAAATTTGTCATAGACGAAGACAAACATGGTGTTCAAGGTATTGTGTAAGTTTTTCATTCTTATGTATTTTGACTTGACCAACCAGCCAATTTAGCCACGATCAAGAATTTGGTAATGGTATTATGATTATGAACAAATTCTAATTATTTCAATTATAATCAACTTATGATACATGTATATATATATACATATATGATAATTTAATTATTAATTATTATATTAAACATAAATTATTTTATGATTTTTTTTATTTATTTATAAATTATAATAATACTGTAATAACAGATCACATATTTATATTAAGTAAAAGCATATTAAATATTTTAATCTAATTTTGTTAAGTATCAAAGTCAGAGAAATGAACACAATAAACCATTTCAAATACAAGCTATAACCAGCATGGCAAAATGCCACATGGATTATCATTCCGGGTATTGGCTGGTTGTCAAGCCAAAAGGGTCATGTATTTACAGTCATGATGGACGTGGAATCATATCAGATATTATTTTCTTAATATTTAAAGCTTGAAATTCAGTTAATTTTTTATAACAATTCCAGTAAAAATAATAATTAACAATATTGATATTTTTATTGAATCGAGGTTGCATTACCAGGTGAAATCAAATTTACAATGAAAATTAAAAAGGCTGGTCCATTATTCCTCAGACTAGTTTAATTCTAAGAGAATAAAAATTTTAATACAACTATCTGAGCATGATGCTCATCTACAATCTTATTCTTAAAGTTAAAATTTGTTGATGTTCATTTTATAGACTGAGAAAAAAGCATGGCTTACAGAAAGAAGCTTACAGCTGGGTGGCAGATTGGTTACAGTGGCCACCTTCAAAACTGAAAGTTGCTAGATTGAATCCTGCAAGGGTTGAATCTAGACTCAGTTGCCATTTCCTAACAACAGGTCGACGTTAGGTAAAAACAAGAACAGGGGTTTGGACCATTTCCCATCAAAAAGTTAAAAATCGCAAAAGGCATTGAAAGACTCAAAAGATAAAGTTTAGTACGAATTTGAATAAATTAAGAGAGACACATGTAAAAGAAGCAATTAAAAAAAAACAAAAATATCAACTTAGAGAAAAAAGAATTTCAAATACTAAATTCCTGCAAGAGAAGAGGAAGATAGTACAAGTCTTATCTAACTTGGTTGAATAATAATCCACCTTGTTTTTCCAAAATTGTTTTTGTCTGTGGAAAAATATTATTTCAAATCATGCATACGACGCACGAAACGTAATACCTTAATACCTTCCTCTTCATCATTGACCAGTATAACTGGATTGACTGTGTCACAACTAAAAACTAACTAAAAATAAGAGAAAAAAACCAATATTAAACTTTAATTGGTGTTTGGCGGCAGGTCTTAAAAACTTGATAAATCAGCCTCATTTTCTTGGATAGCCTACAAAATGGGACATCTAAACGCTGTCTGTTACGAGTATTGTATTGGTGTTATCTGCTGTTGTGGGACAATTTAGCTGGTTTTCCTTCACATATACTATGATGAGAAGTATATATTGGCTTATAACTGTCAATACACCCAACTTGACAAATATTGGTCTGCAGTGGTCCCTTAACTCTGCTGAATCCAAAAGTCGGACTGCCTTCTTTTGTAGTAATAGGATGCTGTTACTAGCAGAAGTGTGACCCTACATTTCCAAGCCGTAGATGATATGGCTATGACAAAGAGCGTAGTACATCATAATGAGATACTGTTTGGTCAGCATAGGTTCCAGTCGGCGCAGAAGAAAATCACTCTTGAAAGTTTTGAACAGACATAGTTTATGTGGGTTGTCCAGGAAAGTTTATGGTCTATGTAGAAACCTAATAGCTTAATTGCTTCCATTGTATTTGTCTGAAGGGAAAGGCTAAGGTATTGGGTCAGCTTCATTCATCTTTAAATTCAGCTAAATTCCTTTGGTGATCTAATGTCCCTATAGACTTCTCATCAATTTCTTTTGGTGTTTGACCTCCTACTGAACAACCTCCTCCTCCTGAATAGTAAACACCACTCGAATCTTATTTCTTAGGAAGTGGTGTCTTCTTATACTGCCCAAGAGGGAGGAGAAAGGATTCTTACTTGGCATGCTCTGGGGTGTGTTCTATCATGATTATTCAGAGTAACCACTTAAGAACGTTCATAATAAATTTCATGTTTCTAGCTCCTCAGGAAGTCAGATTGTTTGCCTTTTTTGAAACCCTGCATTTCACAAAAGGAACCCCATGTATTTTATATGGTAAAACTTTTTATGGGGGGTTGTAACGTAAAATTGTTATATTTGATAATGTTCCTGTCGGTTATGGATCAAAAGGAAGGTCCCTGCCAAATTTCAAGTCTCTAGCACTTCCAGAAGTGGATTTGAATTTGTATCACCAATGAGAGATTCAGTCAGTATCACAGGCGATTGTATATATTAGGTGTGTACTTTTAAATAAAAGATTAATAGGGCTCCTTAGGCAGATCCTTGTCTTGTCTGGTAGGAAATTATTGGGTTGTAGCCTGATCTTAAGCTAGATGTTTTTTTCATGTCTACACTAGTCGCATTTTTTTACAGGAAAATATACAAACACTTTATAAAAGGGAAATCGGTCCTAACCCACCAAACTTTGAGGACATCCCAGGGATTGAACCCATGACCTTATGCACCGAAGTCCAAGGTCTGTACACTTTCCTCCCATCATGATGAATCGATATTTCCAGGGGTTGTGTTACATTCCACCGGATGATTTATCTTACCGGCTTTGCTGAGGCCTTCTAAACCTCCAATATTCAACATAATGTTCTGTTTTAAAATAGTAAATTCACTATTCCCTATTAATATTTCTAGATTAATATTCCCAAACCAAGTGATATTTGTATGTTATACAACCAGTGTTAGACTCTTGGGGCAAGTTGCCGTCCGGCCTACTACAGGGCAATGTCAACCAGCTGGGTGACTTTGACGAGTGCCTTAGAGCTGATGGCCGCTACTGCCTGGCCACTGTGGACCTCCGTCTGCCGCTTGGGATGGCTTCCATTGACTCTCTGCTTCATGCTCACGATGCTATTTCCAGCTCTCTAGAAGATGTAAGTGTAGCTAAGTACGCAACAGATGCAATGAATCAAGTTAACTCATTGAATAACAAATCTAAGTACTCATTTACACCCTCAAATTATTTCTGTTCTCTTTCAATCAAAAAATAAAATTGGTTAGGAACCAAATTCGACATGCGGTAATGTTTCCACAATGTATAATCTGTGTCATCCTCTGACCCAGCCAGGGCATAGATTGCCCCGCTTCTCCGTGGTACACTGGGCTGTATGTGTGCCTACTGCCTGCTCCCCCCGCAACCTACAGACAAGGCTGGACATGGTATTAGCTAGCGGTCGGGGCCAGGAGCGGGGGCTGACAATCAGAGCTAGAATAGATGACAATCTTTGCCACTCCACGAATGACCCTCCAGTCATGTCTTCACTGACTGCTTTTTTTGGCTGGTAAGTCATAACTGGGCACAATTTTAATTTCACACTTCCTCATAAGTTCTGCCTAATTGATTATTATCTAACAAATTTGAGTAGTATTCTATATTTAGAAAGTGGAGTTTTAATCTCTTTGATAAGTACAGTAGTAATCATAGTAAAGAGTTTCAATAATAATAACTCTTTTAAACAAGGAACATCAAATAATGAAAGCATTAACACTGAAATGCATCTCATACTTTAATCTGGAGACCGAGCTTTGCTCGCATAGAATAAGACAATTTTAAGGAAATAAATATAATACTATATATAGATCCATATAGTTAAATTATTGTTTTAACTAAATGTTCCCTACAGAATATGATATTAGTTGCTTTCTTAAATTCAAAACTAAAAAAAAAAAATAATAGTTGTTTATTGAACAATTAACGCAAATTTTTTTTATTAACTTGCATAATAGAAACTGTCACTGTCATGATAAATCTTGTTGAAGAAATTATAAACTACCTTGAAAGTGGCAATCATGCTGTTGGTGCTTTTCTTGACTTGAATAAAGCCTTTGACAGTGTTTGTTATAAAAAATTACTATCAAAGTTAAAAATCTGTGGAATCAAAGGCAGAGCTTAAATGGCTGGAGTCGTATTTGGGTGAGCGCCAGCAGTATGTTGAAATAAAACAATTAATTAACAATCGTTACATTGTAAAAGCTAATTCTTCTCTAAAAAGAATAAAATATTCTGTTCCCCAGGGATCAATTTTAGATCAAAAATATCAACCTTTTCTTTTCATAGTATACATGGGAGGGTTGTCAGAAGGTGTACCAGACCAGATATTGAAAAACATGGAGTTCAGATACAATTGTATGCTGATGACATTAGTATTTTGTTTAGGAATAAGGACATGCAGAGCATTTCCCAGACCTTGCCTAATGTTGTGAGGGATGTAGAGGTGTCCTTGGGTTGTTGAAATCTAGTTTTGAATGTAGATGAGACCTCTTACATAAATTTTAAACTATCAAATAGAAACAATGATGAATTTAAATTTTTTTTTGTAAATAATAACTTTGTAGAAACCGAAACTATAGATTTTCTTGGTTTAAAGTTAAGTAGTAATTTAAACTGGTCAGAGCATGTGAACCGAGTTTGTCGGAAGATTAGCTCAGGCATATTTGCACTAAGGATATTTTTGAACTTTGTAGAAACCGAAACTATAGATTTTCTTGGTTTAAAGTTAAGTAGTAATTTAAACTGGTAAGAGCATGTGAACCGAGTTTGTCGGAAGATTAGCTCAGGCATATTTGCACTAAGGATATTAAGAAATTACTGTTCTCTAGATGTGTTAAAAAAGTTTACTTTACCCTTATTCACTCTAATATATCATATGATTTCTAATATACCATATGATTTGGAGGTTTATGTGGCAACAACTAAATTTAATCTAGACAAAATTTTAAGAATTCAAAAATCAGCAAGAACTACAACATCTGTAATAAGAAAGATTTTACTTTCCAAAAACATAGCAAAGAATTCTTTAAGAAAAAACCAACAAACTTGAATGAAATATTACAATTACTTGCCAGACCATATTAAGATAGAGAAAGGTGTAATAAATTCAAATTTGGGTTAAAGGAGTTTCTAAAAAAATTACTATAATTCATTAAAAATATTATTTGAGGAGTTCCTTACTAAAAATTAATGTTTACCTTTTTTTTCTCTATATATAATACATTGTACATTTCACCGACACTATTCATTTGTACTACTACAGGAATTTGAATTAAGATTGACAGATTAAACTCTTAACAAAAATACAATCGCCTCGGTCGGGGATCAATCTCATAACCTTTACACATGAATCCGTCACATTGGCAATGAGCTACGGCGCAGTTGTACAGAGATGTGGTTTACAGTCTTTTAGTCAGCCTCAATTGTTGGAGCTATCATAATTAATTATTCACACACTATTATTAGCCTGTGGTCAACTGATTTTTTTAGATACGGAATGAGGATTGAAAAGCAAAAGGAAAATTTAATCTACACCAATTTGTTTGTTACAGTGGCAAACAATAAAATTAATAAGTTTTCTATCAGAACACTAAAGATTTTGGAAATACTTTTCTCTGCTTTTATTTCACACAGTTATTTTACTCTCTAGTTTTTACAAATTGTTTACTAATTTTGTAATTTTTAATTGATTACATGCATAAAATATATCTATGCTAAACCTCTATTTCACTACACTGAACATATTGTTCACCACCATCTTCAATCACAACCGTCAAACGGTTATAAACAGATGTTTTGTATTGTATTGTTTACATTTGATTCTCCATATTAAGCTTAATGTTAATTTTTTAAATTTTAAACTTAATATTACAACGTCCATCGTGTTACCAGGGATATTACATTAGACCTATCTAGAACTTATTTTCTACTTGGAAATGAGTTATTTCCAAAAATTAAAGAAATTTGTTAGAGACGTTGTCGAGATCCTTTAGCAAATAAATAATATATATTATATATAAACCCTGCTTGTATTAGAGTATTGGATTGGATAACCAACAAAAAGTACCAGGGTAAAATTTTGTTTGATGTCCGTAAGAAATTTAAGTTCTTTAACAATATTCAGTACATACTGACTCCTTTGTCTTTTGTTTCTTGTTGTCAGCCACATGGCTGACAACAAGAAACAAAAGAAGTAAAAAATTCCTATATTATGTTGCATTACAAATTTTTTCTAGAATCCTGAATGCTTTTAGCAAATTCCCCATAGGGAAGAAGCTATTACCATAGGTCTCATGGCAAGAATTTTTTTTATTTAGGTGCCCAAAGGCCAAAAACAATAGTCGTTAAAATTTATATATATATACGGACGTGTTCGTAATCCAGACATATCCGTCAATGGGAACAAGCAGTTTGGGGGGGGGGTTTGTCTCTCCAAATTGGGTTTTTTGTTTTTTCTCATGTCATTTTTAAAAATTTTAAATTTTATTTTCAACATTAGAATCAGCTCATAAAACTACACAATTTCATTCCTTACAGTTTTCTCTATCTCCAACGGTTACCAAAATTAAAAAATCATATTAAATTAAATTAAAAAATCTAAACACAGTACGTTGTTTTTTGGGGCTCCAATTTTAATCTTATGGAGAATAAGGAAAAAATTAATATTTCCCTTATTAAGCAATAGTTTTGGATGAAACTTTGTATTTAGCTTCATGAGGCTGGGATCTATATGTGTATGCTAAAAAATCACATTTTTATGTGTTCCTCACAGAAACAAACCTGCACACTCTTTCCGTTAATGTTACGGAGAATAGGCAAATATTCTAATTTATTGACAGGTATTGATTGATCAATCTTGTCATATGATTTTATTATTATTGAGGTTGGAAATTCGCTGAGTAAGCAGGTCTGCTGCGACGGGGATATTTATTACTTGTTTTGGTTACATATTCATTGTTGATTACCACTGACGTGAGATAAATTTCAATGTCAATCAACAAATGTTTGTAATGGTGCACAACAAATCCTATTTAGAAGAATCAACACCAGTTTGCTATATAGTTTTAATAATCATGACTTTTCAGCTATGAACCTTATGCCAATAAATGGAGAATTTAAGTATTTTCAACCGTGTATATTGTCCATTACATAAACACATAAATAGGTCTGATTGCTTAAAATGTATTGTGCTGTATTTTTTGTGAAAATGAATTAAATATATTACACAGGTTAATGGTATAAAAAATATTAGGTTATGTTTTTTACTACTTTAATTCTACCCGTAGCATAGCATCGGCTTTAAAAATATTTAGTAAATGAAGATTATATGTAAAATAGTTTTTTTATAATTTAAGATCAACTAAATTAATTAATATATACTATTTTTAAACAATGTTCTTTTACTCTACATGGCAATTTATAGTTTTTTAATATTTATTTTATTTATTTTAGGTCTCTCTTCATTGTGATTTTACTTTTGTGCATTTCTGGTTCAGCAGTTGATATAATACATACTAAATTTGGAATTATTATCCAAGCAGGTAGGTTTCCTAATTAACTTTTACAAAATAATATTCATTATTTCTTACCTTGAGAGTGTATATTAAACAAACTAAATATTTATTCATACTTGAGTTTTGAATAAAAACTTACATTATCCAACATAAAAATAACTAACTTAGCAGCTTTTTATGACGAATATGGCTTCTTAACCTTACATCGGACACATCACGGAAGTTATCCTGGTCACTATATTTTTAATAATAAAAACCATAGTTCCCGTTCGGCAGGGTTGGCGCCTGATATACCTCACCTGCCACTTTTGCGGAATCGATTTCGGCAACCCACACCCCTTTCCCAGCACTCAGTCAACCTTGGGGACCGATTCGCGTCACTACTGGAAGAAGCTTCTGTGTGCGCCCTGTGATGTAACCAGTTTCCCGGAGCCTGGTTCCTTGAGAACCCTTTCGTTTGACTGTATTTTTTGATACTATAAAAAAGATGAAGCATAACGAATTGTGCAAGTGTTGGCTAGTGTAGAGGGGTGTGGAAAGGAACATGTAGTTGTTAGACATACCATTGTGTTTGTTCGGGAACCTTTTGGTGACAGGGCAATGGAGTATTCCCGCTTACGTGATGATGATGAATGTGAAGGAGAAGTGTCCGAGTTTTGATAAAAAAAAGTAATAAAAATAAGTCTTTTATATCCACAATAAATATATACTATTTTGATCATGTTTAAAATTTGTAACAAATCAGGTTTTTCATTATATTGTTGGTTATCTATCTTATTTACTAATGCACTTTATTTCAGTTTAATATGGTTGTTTCACCGATATAAGAAATAGATCTTTTTTATCCATTACACTTTCTTTTATTGTTTGTTATAATATTTGTTCAATATATGTTATATTTGTTGTTATATAACCTTGGCAGTAGTGTAATAACTCATAAAAATGTTTTATACAATTTTCTTTTGCTATTAAAATGTTTTTTACTCTTAATTGTTTAATTTTGTACTCCTCTAGGTAATTTCCTAGAGCACCAATTGGTGTTTGCAAATCAATGCGCCCGACGGAGTGTTAAGTACATATCCTACACAGTTACATAAAAAAGTTTAATTAAATGTGGAGGATGTATATGAACTAAATTTTGTGGTTTCCTGAAAAATTTTCTTTTTGAATTTCATGAATTTTTATTCTAGACCCTTCATATATATTACATATGTAAAATAGGGCCAAAAGTAAAAGTTCTATACTAACTTCAAATAATGTATAATTTACTGAACTAAACATTGAACTAGTTAAAGGTTTGTTTCTCAGGCAAACTCCAGGAGAGCCTCGAGGCCTTCTCTTTACCCAAGAATATAAATCGTCTTCTCGATCCAAACCCGAGGAAAGATGAAGTGGCTGAACTACATGGTGTTAGAGCTCTTAACGCTTTTGGACTACTGATGTCTCACAAGCAGATGGCGCTAATGTTCCTGCCCTTGACCAACCGAACAGACCTGGCACAAGTTAGTGTACCTTTCACATCGTTTGCACTCAAGCTGAAATATTTCATGGGATCATTGATATAATAAGAATAATGGTCATGTAAGCAGATCGTAATAGTTAAGTAAATACTATTATTAAGTGATACTTAATAAGCATCTTAAATGTAATCAAGAGTAATATGTTGTGTACAATACATGGTTGTGGTTATACCACAGTCATGTCATGCCAGTAAATCATCAAATTTTAAATTGTCACAAATCAAGACTGGTTAGCTACATTCTAATGGAAAAGTTACAATAGTTATTTAAGCCTGAGAACCAGTAGTTATAGGAATATAGGAATTGGTACAATGGAAGCTAGTATGTTCCAGCCTACAGTTTCCTCCCTGCCCAAAATTCTTACTAAAAGCAAACATTCTTAGCAGCTCAGCCAGTCTTTTAAAAATAGTTAAATAAATTCCAACAATTCACATTTAAGAGAACAGTAACTTTGAGTATCAACTAGGGTATAATATTGTATACCAAATTGTAGGTTATTGGAAAGTCATGGTCGATGATCGGAAGAAATGCAATACTCTACACAGACTCCTTCATTTTGCTCTCGGGCCTTTTGTCCGCAAGAACATTTTTAAAAGAACTGTCAAGAACTGGCTCAGTTAAATTTATTGACTCCATCATCGCTAGGTATATACGGTAAGTTGAAAATTAAATAACTATACGCTACAATATTTCTCAGGTTTTAGCTCAGAAGAATGCTCAGTTCCTTATATCAACTTCAAACCAGCTCTTGATCAGTATGTTGACAGTTATGTTACCAGATATCAAAATACTGACTTGGCTCTTAGTTTCTTCTACATCTGCAGATTTAAAATGTGTACTTCCATTTAGTTAGTAAATTAATTGAGAAAGTCTGAAATATTATTTAAAAGTTTTATACTCCGAATAGAGTAGATTGAATAGAAACAGACTGTACTCTCTGTGATAGGAACAACGACCAGATAGTAAACTCATGTCCATTAAATGATCAATTTCACAAAATTATAATTATTTTAAATCCACTTTTCAAAAGTTTATAAATCAATCAATTAATGTGACTTTTAATAAATAAATAAAGTTTTATGGGTATTTTAGACTAATACAGTTACGGTAAGGATCCCCATTATTTTATTAACTTTTCAGCCTGACTCCAAGTTTGGCAGCCCTGATTGTGTTCTGCTCTGCCCTGTTTCCTAGCCTGGGCTCAGGCCCCATGTGGGGGCTGCTTGTTAACAAGTATGCCAGTTTGTGCCACAACTACTGGTGGCGAAACATGCTCTTCATCCACAACCATTACCCCTTCACTGAAATGGTGAGACGTTTAATAATAAATCTACTTTGTGGTACTTAAGATACTTTAGTGTAATAAATAAATACTTTAAGTACTTATACTTAGTGGTAAATAAGACCTTAAAAAGTGAAGTCTTTTTGGAGACAAAAAACCAATCCTACGTGTAAAATACTACTAAACCTTAAAAAAAATTTGAACATTAAATTTTAAAATACTGAAAATAGTAAAACTTAAACGGTAATATTTAAAAATTTCAACTTATACTTCTTGTTTACAACTAGCTGACCCGGAGAACTTCGTAAAGCTTAACAGTAAATACATGTTACTTTAAGATTGGCCATAAAAATTGTGTATTTTTAATAGATTTTCCTTGTACCTTAGCCGTCTCACACTTGTTACAGTGTCTCACTCACAGCCACCAAGTTGGAATAGACATGCAGCTTTTCCTGTTTGCTCCTCCGTTGGTCTACTGGCTGTGGAGGTGGCCATCAGCAGGAACCCTGCTATTGGTCGGAGTCTCCATGTGGTCCTCCGTGCTCAGATATACTGTTACTCTCTCTGAACACCTCTCCACCGTTGTCTACTATGGAGTGCCGTAAGTTTTGGATTTTTGTTAAGAGCTCTATTCTGTAATAATTTAACGTATAACATTTAATTTCATTTTTACCATGATATTCTAGTTCTTCGATGATGAGAGCATATGGATTTTAATTTAGTAAATAATTTGATTAATACCAATTTTACCACGGTGAGTCAGAAATTATCATGATCATTGGATCACATTGATGAGACAAGACGTCATACTGAGAGGATGTGCTAGACGAGCTCTCTCATTTAGTCAAAATAAAGTGCCTAAATATAGGGAAATAGATTTTCGGCAACCGCCCAGCCCCCACCGAGGGTCGGAACTCTAATTAGCCCTCGACCGCAGCCTTTTGGAAACGTCGGTCTCATCCTAAAAATTCTCCCTTTTCTCCCTAAAAATTCATTCCTCATTGTTGAATCCCACAAATTATGACTCTTATACCTTAAGGTCCCTCCCTCGCCCCGGAATCAGCGAAATCAGGAGATGTAGCGAGATGGCTAGGGGCAGTTGATATACACCTTGTATTGTAACAACATAACGTATGGTACAATTGTAACAGATGATTTCACATCTTCATTGTATTTATTCTCTTTCCAGTATTTGTATTTAGAATTTTTGAATTTTAAGGTTTTAACAATATTTTGTTATGTACTTGTATAGGACTCTTTTTGCACCAAGCTAAGAATTTAAATTTAAATTATGACAGAGGTTTATGACCACATTAATAATTTCTAAATAATATATACAGTGAAATTTATAAAGCCTACATTCTTAAATGGCTTATACCAACTGTATTTGTAACGAATAAAATAAAGTGTATGACAGTATATTTCATTTAATTAACTCCGCACATTCTGAATATCTTTATTTTGGTTATAAAATTATTACAGTATTATAAATTGAAAGTTACAAGTCTTTCTGATTTTAAAGAAATATTATTTATTAGTTCTTTCCTCAAGACAGTATGGGTTTGAAAAAAACTGATACAATTCAAAATATTATACCTCTAAACATAGTTCAAACTAGACAACAGATAGTTCTTAGACGGTTAGCAATCTCACACTTGAAAGGAATGGGGTATCATGCGTTGTGCTTTGTTATTCATTGTCTGTCTTCGCCTGTCGCCTCCCCTCTGGCCCTTTACCAGTGCGCTTTCTCCCTCTCCCTCAACTCCACCTGGCACGAACGAAATCCCTGCCAGGGAGGACAACAGTTGCCAAAGTTCCGGACCACGGGTTTTGAAACTTTTATGGTCCCCAGCGATGACGAATGGATAGGTTCAGTGACTAAAAGTCCTAGACTCAAGTTAAAGGGTCATGGGCTTGTTGGCAATTTGTGACTATGGTTCAGTAGTTATTTACAGAATTGGACATTAGCTGTAAAATATGGCTCTAATGTGTCGACTTTCTTCATTGCCACGTCAGATGTTCCTCAAGGCTCACTTTTAGGGCCACTCTTATTCGTGCTGTTCATCGACGACATTGGAAAAAATTTGAATGTTGGTTATTCATTGTTTGCTGATGTTGTTAAGCTTTACAAGAAAATAACAACAGAAGATGACTTTCCCTTGCAGCAGGACTCGCTCTACCAACTATCGCAATGGTTTGACTTAAACCTAACAGAGAATAATCCTTCTAAGTTTAAGCATATTACATTTAATTGAATGAAGTCTCCAATTATTGTGGACCTATACTTGGGAGGAGGGATCCGATTGAGAGGTGTGATACTGTAAAGGACCTTGGAGTGGTCATGGATTCCTCACTGAACTTCAGTACCCATATCGATGGTATTTGTTTAAAAGCATCAAGGATTAAGGGCTTAGTCTTTAGACTGAGAAAATTTGGCCTCAACACTTAAACAATGGCACTATTGTTCAAGTCTTTGGTTAGATCAATTGTGGAATATGCTTCCCCTGTGTGATCTCCGTATCAGTTGGGACAAATTGATAAACTTCAGTCTGTGCAGAGCAGGTTCATCAGAATACAGGGAGTGAAGAATGGCTATGCCTACAGAGATGTTCTTATTGCCAAAATAAAAAACAACTTATATCTGCTGCCACTGATCTCTAGACGTCTTGTTGCTGATCGGGTGTTCCTCAACAACCCTCTGCTTGTTTGTTGTTTAAGTTTTATAATATTTATTGTTTCATTATTTTTTACAATAGTCTTTTTAAGCCATACAACCTTATATACAACCTTATAGCTGTTATTTATTGAATTGTTCTTAGTCTAAGAACTAATTTAAGGAATAATATCTTAGGCCACCTTGTATAGAATTCCATTTTGTGAAATTGGTGTACTATAACCGTGAGAAATAAATATAGCATAGTTAATGAAGCAAATAATAAAGTAATTACTGATCCCCTGAAAATGCTCACTTTTAATGAATTTTTCGTAAATATTGTTAAAAAATTATCTGACGATAACAAGGCTAATGATCCACCAAATGATAGATATGTATGTTTCCCTATGCCCCAAACACCTACAAAATCCATGACTTTTTTCCAACTTTCACTGAAGAAACGAAATCGTACATAAATAATCTCCCAAAAAAAAATCACCACGTCTAGATAATTTGTCAGCAGAAATTTTTAAACAGTATTTAACTTTATATCCCCTGATTTAGCTAATATATTTAATCTCAGTTTTGAACTAAGTATTTTTCCCTCGGAATTATAAAAGGGTGTTGTTATTCCAGTATTTAAAATGGGGGAGAGGACTCAGACAAATAATTATCACCCAATATACCTACTTCCTGTACTATCAAAATTGTTAGAAAAATTAATTAGAGATTAATGTCATATTTTGACAAAATAAAACCTTTTAGTGCCAAACAATTTGGATTCACAAAGGGCTCTAGAGCACCAAAAATGCTTTAGTAAAGGTGACAGGTGAAATCCATGAATTATTATTAATTTGAGCAAAAATGTTGCAGGACTCTTTATCGATATTACCAAGGCATATATGATTGTGCTGATCATAAAATACTTTTGCACAAATTGTGGCTAGCGGACGTAAGAGGTGTTGGTGTTGTTAAAAAGTGGTTTGCCAGTTACCTTGAAGGTAGAACCCAACAAGTCAGGGTAAACGGTATGTTAAGTGACCCTTTGTTCATAAAAACAGGGGTTCCACAAGGATCTGTGCTGGGTGCTGGGGACTTTTCCTGGTTTATATTAATGACTTATGTAATTTAGAGGTAATCGGATAGCCTTTGCCAATGACACAGTTCTAACTTATGCAGATGATAGTAGCCATATGCTTAAAATGTCAATGCAAAGGGAACTAAATAATTTAAACTTTTGTTTTTGTACAAATAAAATGGTATTAAATGATAAGACTTTATACATCTTTTTTTTAAGAACATGTAAAGAACCGGATCTTAATCTAAAGTACCTCTGCTCATCTTGTTTTCAAAATTGTTTCTGTCCTACATGCAATCAATTAGTTATCCAAAATAATAGTTCAGTTAAATATTTAGGAGTATTTTTTGATGGCAAGTTAACTTAGAAACTAGATATAGCCAAATCGCAAAGAGAATAATTGTTGTACACTCTTAGAAATATTTTATTTTTTAAGATATTTATATCCTATTCATGTAATTCGCTCCCTTTATTTTCCTTTGGTACATTCTCGTCTTAAGTATGGCATTCCATGCTGGGGGGGGGGACCTACGCAACCTCACTTAAGCCATTGGTAATAGCACAGAAAAAAATCGTTATTCATTTATAAAACTCTAAGAATTTTTTATATTAGGAGTGGGAATGCAGAAACTAATATGAACACATATTCTATTAGACTAAAAAATACATTTTTGATTGTTCCACGACCTTTTAAAGAATCTTTTAAGCAGTCTTATAACTATCTAGCTCCCAAACTATATAATCTTTTAGGAGTACTTGGCAAAGAGTTTCTATACTTATTTTCGTATTGTAAATATGTTATAAATTGTAATGAAGAACTGGAGGATCTTCAGGGTTTACTGTCTTAAAAAAGTATACATTTTCAATTTGATTTATTTATTTACTTATCTATTAAATGATAGATGATTTTCTTTTAATCACCAAAATAACTTAAGGCACATACAGAAAACATTTCTTACACAATTATTTACCTTATTAATTTTTCAAATGGTTATTTTCGCTCTTCCAGCCTCTATGAAATGCCTCAAAACAGGATTTTTCCTGTAGAGGCATTATTATTATTTTCAAAAAAATAAATTTAGTCATAATATATTTTACGTGCATTATATCTATTTAGTAAGTTATAGCCTAGAAGTAAGTTATATTACAGTGAATTCTCTGGGTAATTCTTCACGTTTATTATCTTTTTTTTACTTATATTTTTTGGTAAACTATCTGATTTACTAATAGACTGATATTTTTATGTAGAAAGCAAATGCTGTATTTTGTATCCAATACTATAATACGAGCAAGGTTTATAAATATATATATATGTATGTATACATTTGCACACGGATCTCGAAAATGGCTTTAACGATTTTCTTTAAATTTTGGAAATAACTAATTTCGGAGTAGAAAATAAGTTCTAGATAGGTCTAATGTACAGGAAAATTCTGGTTTTCTTGTAATATTAAGTTTAAAATCTAAAAAATTAACATTACGCTTATGGAGAATCAAAATGTAAACAATACAAATCAAAACATCTGTTTATAACCGTTTGACAGTTGTTGATTGAAGATGGTGGTGAATACTATTTGAATAGAGGTTTTGCATAAATATTTATTTTATGTATAAATGAAAAATTATCAATTTACTGAACAATTTGTAAAAACTAAAGAGTAAAATAACTGTGCGAAATAAAAGCAGAGAAAGGTATTTCCAAAATCTTTCGTGTTTTGATAGAAAACGTATTCATTATATTGCTTGAAGCCACTGTAACAAACCAATTAATTGGTGTAAATTAAATTTCTCTTTTGCTTTTCAATCCTCATTCCTTTTCTAACAAAATCAGTTGATCACAGGCTAATAATAAGTGTATGGATAATTAAATACAGTATAAGATCAGCTAAAACAATTGAGGTTGGCCAAAAATGTTAAACGACGATGCAAAATTGGCCGACATAGTAACACAGTGGCTAACGCTCAGATCACACGTGTCGGAGGTTGTGAGATCGATTCTCACCCGGGGATCTATATTTTTGTTCAGTGTTTTGCTATATTAATTAAGGTGTATGAAATCGGTTTTATTTAAACCACATTAAATGTTTTCATTGAGCAATAAATTTGTTTTAATTCTCTAATTAACTTGTATAATACATACAAATCTCGGTCACCAGGTACTTGTTTTGTAAACTGTTGTATCTCTTGGAAATAAACTTTATTCTCATTCGTAATTTGTATAAGTTAAACCCATTAAGCACTTAACACAAAATTGAGTGTCATAATTATCTTCCCACAGCATATCCCAGTTGTTCAAGACAGCAGAGAAAACCTACATATTGCCAAGTCATCGTGCAACAGTGTACTGTCTTGGACTTGCTCTCGGCTACTTCCTCCATCTTAACAAAACTATAAGACTTTCTCAAGTATGTACAATTAATGACGAATAATAAAATATTTATTTTGAGTACTGTTTAAAATATTTGGATCGATTGATAATATTTAACCTGTTGAGGAGTAACGAGAAATGGGCTCATTTGAGTACGCCCGTCATGTGATGTGTGTTCCCCCGCGAGGATCCACGTCATATGACGGGATGACGGATATTTGATATTTCTTTCAATATTACTAATAAATTAAATATTTATAATATATTCAATATTCAATAATCTTTATTCATGAATGCACAAGGTACATAAGAACAGTGTCCGCAGATTTGCATAATAACATAACCTCTATATTAAAATAACAATAATAATAACGTAACATAATATAATAACATACATATATTCAATGAGGGAGGTTGAAAAACTCTTCAAGTGAGTAAATAGCTCCATTAATCAAATATTCTTTCAATAGTTTTTTAAATTTAATTAAATTTTTTTCGGTTTTAATTTGTTCTGGAATAAATTCATAAAACTTATTTCCAACATATGAGGGTCTTTTTTCAAAAAATTTTAATCTATGTTGAATTTGCCGATTTGATTTTTTTTGCCTTGTATTATAATTATGAATTAATTGTTGAGGGGAATTGAGTAGTTTATTTTTTGTATATAAAATAGTGTCAAGAATGTATTGGCCATAAACTGTTAATATTTTAAGCTGTTTAAAATGGACTTTAGCCGAATCATCATGCTTCAGTCTCAGCATTATCCTTATTGCCCTCTTTTGCTGTTTTAGAATGAGTTCTAAATTTTCCTTTTTTGATCCTCCAAACAAAGAAATGCCAAATGAAAAATGGGAACGTATGTAAGCAAAGTATATATTTTTTAAAGTTGCCAAGACACACTAAAAAGACATTTTTGAAAGTGCATAAATGCCAGAATTTATTTTTGTTAGTATTTTACTTACATGGTCATTCCAATCAAGATTTTGATCTATGGTTAAGCCAAGAAAATTTGTGCTTGGGTTTTGTTCAATAACTTGAGAGTCAAATACTATTACAGGTTCAGTTTGTCTCTTATTTTGAACAGTTTTGAATCTAATAAAATTTGTTTTTTTATGATTGAGTACTAAATTTTGATGTACTAAGTAATTTCCTAAATTACCCAGCTCTATGAAAGCAGCCAGTTCTACTTGTTCTATTGTTGGTGATGAGATTTTTAAATTTGAATCATCTGCATAAAGGCATAATTCACTGCTAGGTTTGTATGCCAGTGCTTTATCCATGTCCTTCATATAGCACAGAAAAAGTAAAGGTCCTAAGATGGAACCTTGCGGTACTCCGAACTTTATAGGCAGTAATCTTGATGATGTTTTGATTAGTTTTGAATAGTTTATAACACCTGAAAATATTTGAGTAAAATAATATTTTTTTCAAACGAATAATTTAGAACTGATGTGTAATTTACTAGGCACGGTAAATTATGTTTATTAGGTTGGTATCAACAATTTTTCTTGAGAATTGTCTTAGTGCCAATGTGATGGTGTGTGCGCTACTTAGTGTTCAACTGATCTTCTATCTGTTAGGTTATCCTAGTGATTTTTGTTGCCGTTTAGCTATTGACTCCTTTTTAATGGCCAATAATGGGTGATTACCGCTATACCCACATCATTGTTTTGAAATATATCACACCCAAAACACGTTCTAAGAGATTTAAATAATATGAAAAATGTAAAAATATGTTTGTAATATGCTTTTTTATCCATTTATTGTAATAATAAATTATATTTAAAGAAATCCATAATTTTTTGGTCTTATTCCCGGGGGCACTGTTTGTGGCAATACACCTACTCTACGTGGCCCTGCTATTAGCCACGTCACATGACGGGCATACTCCTCAACAGGTTAATATAGGTTTTGGGTGGGTGGAGGGGGAAAATCTTACCTACTGAAAAAAATGTATTCTCTAATAATAACCGAAGACATCAGAAGTAGTTATCACAAGGGGGAAAAATAGAAAGTAAAACAAAGAAATACAATTGAAAAAAATAACTATATGAAGTATCTACTGACTACTGGTTAATATCACAAAAGGGAGAAAATGTAAAGGATTGATATAGGACACTATGTGTACTAATAATTTGAAATGTTCAATGATTCAGCTATTCTTTTCTGTAATCTATAATATTATAAAGAAGAGGTGGTTTCTGTATGTTTGTTTGTGGGTTTGTTGTGGCAAGTAAATGCGGAAAATACTTTGTAACCTTGACCGGTTGTTAAATTTTAAAAATATATTGATTGATTGATTGATTGACATAGGCATATTAGTTCCCTTAAAATCCCCTCGGGCTACGCCCCATGAACGTCCTAAATTTCAATGTTTACATTTTCAAAGAATGAAAACATAAAATTACTTGAATGTCAACAGCTGTGAACACTAAAATTTGACAGTTCGGGAAGAAGAAGAAGAAAAGGCTGCTGTGACCGTCCTAGGTTTCAATGTTTACATTTTCTAATGACAACATCCGTTTGCACTACATTTTGACAGTTCGGGAAAAAGAAGAAATAAAGTTGATTTTTCAGACAAACTGCTGGATCGAAATTAGTGAATTATTTGAAATAGTGGACTTGTAGATTTTAAGTTTTTTCCGACGACTGTCTCTATTACTTTAATCCTTATCCTCTCCCAATATTTGACAGATGTTACTTTGAAATGTTGTAGACACTTGTGTTTTGTCATTTTGTAAACAATGAAGAATTAATTTACAATAACTTAAATGTATCAGTAGAGCCTACACCTTTCAGCCTTTTTAACCCGTGCGAAGAACGGGTACTTTGGCTAGTAAAATAATAAAGCTCACTATTCACCCCCTCACATTTAGTGTATTGCCTGATTAGGTAGTGATATTACTGACATTTCTTTTACTCTCACAGATAACAGTAGCTCTAGGGTGGATGGTAGCAATATTTTGTGGTCTGGGAGCGATGTTTGGCCCATACCACATGTCATGGCCTAACTACGTGTACAACCCTCAGGAGGCAGCACTGTACAATGCAGCCTCTCCCATACTCTGGTGCTTATTTGTCGGATGGGCTGTGGTAGCTTCACACTACGGATATGGTGGTGAGTGATCTGTCTACTCTGAGATGATTGACTTTTTTTATTTTATAACACTAGTGGCATAACGCCTTGATAGAAATTTGTCCAAACCCTAGTCTTGTTATAAACTAAAGTTGACCTGTTAGTTGTTGATAGGTAATTGATTAATAGTCCAATTACAAATGGTGTCTGGGTCTAGAACCGATCCAGCAACCTCAGTTTACAAGGTAAGCACATTACCTCTGAGCAACCCGGTTGTTACAAAAGCTGACTTGATTATTACATTCAAGAGTAGTATAGTATAACCTATAGCAGTGCAAGCTATAGCAACTTCCCTTTAACCTTGTATCTTTGGGATCTCCATTGAACTAAAAAAAACCTACTTAGAGGGATTGGTAAAATTTTACTGGATACCCAGAGCCTGGACATTACACCAATATGAGCTGGTTGGAGTGCGTACAATTAAGTCCTGCACAAAACCACATGTAGATAGACAGAACTAATCAACAAATTCTTAAATTTCTCTTCATTTACTGGTTCATTTCTATGTGTTTCAATAAGGCATTTCACTTTACACACCCTTCAGCTGAGATAAGACACTAAAATTACCTACTCCTACCCCTGAAAATAAATTTAAAAATATCCCTTGGATTCAAATATATTATAAAAGGCCACAATAAAAATGCATAGCCAAAATTCCTTGAGAACTTCAAACCTGCTCAAATGACTTAATGACAAGTCATGTTTATGTAAAAAAAAAACTAATATCCTGAAGAGAATTTTATTCAAATACACCAGCACCGACTTAAATAAAAACTTTATTAAATTGCTATATACAGTACATTCTTCTACCTGATGAACTTATTATTAGTCTATTACCACTATAGTTTTTATAATATTTAATATTAAAAAGTTTTAAAATACTAGAATAATTTTGCGCATATTTTTTTTTAAATTGATATAAATTGTCATACATATACGTTTCAAACAAGTTTTAGTCTAACAGTTTGAGGTTCATCTCTTTTTATGACCTATAGGCTGGTTTGGTCAGTTTCTTCGATGGCAGGGGTTTGCAGTCTTTACCAATATCTCATACGCATTTTATCTGACACAGTTCCCCATATTTTTCTACAATGTTGCTCGAACACGGACTTCTCAAACCTACTCATTCTTTACTCTGGTAAGTCTGAATTTTATGAATGTCTAAATTATTATTAAATTAACTCATCAAAGTATTGCATTAGATTGTTGATTGTTTTGTTTTTTTTATAAAAGTGGTCAGACGGTAACTGTCCCACCTCACTTTCCCACCACCGATTCTAACTGTCCCACCTCACTTTCCTACCACCGATATTAACTGTCCCACCTCACTTTCCCACCACCGATGTTAACTTTCCCACAACCGATGTTATTGTGGCGACGTCCAGTAATCCAGCTACGTGGAGGTCACGAATTGTGGATAGTTGTGAGCGATGGCGGTGGGTGTAGTGTTCTGTTGTGTGGATTAACGTCTGCACTATTGAATACTACGTTAATCCGCTAATGCCATCATCATAATTAGACCAATTTGTAATTCAGAGGCCGTGGTTTGGATTCCACATTAAACTGTAGGTCCCTTAGTTGCCATTGGCTGTTGGGCTATTAATTAACAGCCCTTTCTAAGGAACATGTCAGCCTTAGTCAGTAACAAGACTACAAGATCGCGCCACAATCATCTTACACTCAATCTCCATTCATACTTGGCTTAAAATACCTACATTGTGTATGGCTCATTTCAATGATCTAATCTAATCCAATTAATTCATTACAAAGAACCAATTCAATTGAAATAAAGCAGCGTCTTGCAGTTCAAAAACCTGTCTCGTCCTTTTTAAGTTATCAGACCATTTTTGTAAGATATACTCAGTAGTATTAATTGCACAGTAAAAATTATAGATATCATGTTTTTTACCACTTTAAGAAATATTTATTATTTTGGTAGTAATTATACTAACTAGTAAGTAAATCAGTTGAGAAAATAACTTACAACTAATCAACATGGTTTAAGTCCAGGAGCTAGATATGTATCTTTCTAAATTAAAATTAAAATATGAAGTGCATTAAGTTAAAATGCAATAATATGATATTTTTACTAACAATTTAACAATAAAAGTTCAAGCGGTATATTTGTAATATCAAGAGCTTCCTGTTATGTCACCAAGTGCAAAAATATAACTGTTCATTTCATTCAAAAATCCTCAACTGCTAATCACATGAACATTGTAGTTAAAGACTGCTAGACATTGGAATCACAGGCTTGTCAGCAATGGCTGCTCGTGTTGTAATAGTAGTTGCCTGCCACTGGATTCAAATCAGGCACATATATCAGTACATACTCCCTGCCCAATTGGCAAATTTGATTACAAGAAGCGGAAGAGTTAGAAGGGATAAGTGTGAACGCAAAGAAAGAGTATGTTTAAAGGAAGAAAGGATAATCCAGAAGGAAGAATAAATATACACAAGCCCTCGTTTATACGGTACTCGCTTATTCAAAATTACGGTTTATCCTAAATGGTTCAAAGAGAAAAATAAAAATGTTACTGGAAAAGTACAGGGCCATTTGCGACAACCTAAACGGCGCGGGCTGTATTCGGCCGGCACTGCACGACGTTTTTGGGCGGTAACTGCACGGCGTTTTCGGCCGGTTCTGCGTTCCGACCGTTCAAAATACTGTCGGTCAAAAAAAATTCAACTATAAACACTTTAATCAAAGAAACGCAACTGTAATGCATTCCCATAATACGGGTACGGTAAAGAAATGACTAAAGACGTTTATTTATCTTTTTCCTCCAAAAATCGTTAAAACGGTTTATCTGGAAATTCACTTATCTGAAATGTCCCTGGTCCCATCAAATCCGGATAAACGAGGTTTTAGTGTTTTGTTTAAGGTTTATATTTTAGGTGCCTATGCGACGATTTCCTCCACTTCTAATAGGTTTCAAGATTTAACCAAGAATTTGATACTTAATTATTCTAATTATTCTGAGAATCAAAGAACTAAATTTGAATATCAAATACAAAGTAGTAAACGAAAATACCACCTACAAATAAGCTGTTTTGGTATTACATTATTAAAAATTCTGAGTTCCTTTACATTCTTCTAATTATAATATTTGATCTTTGATTTTCATAAATAGGTGAACATTCCTGAATTTGCCTTTGTGATATTGGCATCTGTAGTTTTAACGCTTGCAGTGGACTTGCCGGCGCAAAACCTCAAGAAAACCTTCTTTCCTTCTGTTACAGGTAAAATAACAACACTTTTAACCTTACAATTGGTAAAGTCGTAATTCACGACACATTTACAAATTCAATAATAAATGGCAGGTGGAGGCATCTGTCGTCAATTTTAGTGAACTTATCACCTTCGTGACCGTGTTGCCCTCTGGGTGCAAGCAACCGAACCTGCTCACAAAGTACACTAGACCACCACTGAGCATGTCTTATAACCAAGTAAGCGCTTTCTACTTCTATGCACTGGTTGCTGAAACGGCTAAAGCGCTGTGCTGACGAGCGTAATGTTCTAGCCATTCGGAAGTGCTAGGGTTAGAATTCCAACCATGAGCAATCCCAATTTGGCTTGCAAATGTGTGCTGTAGCAGAGTGGGGGCCCACCTTAAATAAACGCTGGCCGGGTTGGGTGGAAGTTGATGGCATTTGTAGGCTTAATTGGGATTTCAGTGGACACCTGTTTTGCTTTTGTGGTTAGTGGTTATAAGGGGGGCATGTTTTATGCTTTTTTTGTTTATACTTAATAATTCAAGAAGATATTAGTATTTATTGTTACAGTACAGTTAAAAGTAAAAAGCTTGCTACTTCTAGAGTTAATGCCCTGATGTACTCTTTTCTGATTTATATAAAGTTATTGATGAAAAAATGTAGCACAATATACTGTCATAGCATTTGCTTACACAGTAATATCTCCTTGTATTCTGTATATTACTTACAATAATAGTTGCAAATTCTTTCCCATGTTTGATTATTGGATAAACTGTTTTTATTACTTAATTCTTGTAGTTTTAGAGTTTCGGTGACTTCAGAATTATAAGATACTGAATAACCGAAACATTCAATTTCAGTGTAAAAGTAAGGAATTTAGAATAATTTATTTGGATGGATTCCTGTTGCTCATTGGGACAAGGTGTAATAGATCTTGTACAATTTATCAAGTTTTATATACTTTTTAGCCGGTCTGATAAAAAGGAGTTCTATTAATTTATTTTATAAACTATTATGACTGAAAACTTTTATTCCAGCAAAACCAAGAATAAACAAAGCAAAGGAAGAAAATGAAAATGTGAGTAAAGAATTGATAAAGACGGATCAATCAATTGTAAGGACAAGAAGACTACCTGGAATGTGAAATTTTAGACTGAAAGAAAACTTTTGTAAATAAACTAATTGTTACTTTGTTGATGATTTATGTGGTAGCAACTAAACTTATTGTCACTACACCTAAAAGTTCGATGAGAAACTAAAAAGAGTGTTCACATCGCTCCTCTTTGGTTTACATTTATAAATTTTGCCCTTATTTGTAATGCAGTTGAGACCACCTTTAGCTTTTAGGAATTTAAAACCAACATCTCCAGATTATGCAATAACATTTTTCTAATCATAGTTAAGTTTTCACAACAGTAAAATTTAAAGTTAAATCTATAACATGACTTGTTTTAAAATGAAAAACCTTGATAACTTTTTGACATGAATACGTCTTAGCTCTGGGGGGGGGGGTGTTGGCAATTTGTAAGATGAAAATTTGTATCGGGTTTCCATAGAAACTACTAAGCTATTGTATAAACTAACAAACAGAACCTAAAGCTATTGTATTCAATTTTTAATATACAAGATTAAGAGCAGCTGTTCAAAAGGACTGAAAACATTCCCTTTAGATTCCATGATCTAACCTATTTCCCACAAGGAAATAAATACAATCATTTTTCATGAGGCTGAATTTAAATGTAAATTTTAGAAGCAAGTAGTTTGATTGTATTATTATTTAACGTTCAGCAATGACAATGAAATTTGTTAATAGAGAGCAGTCCAAACTCTGGTATTGTTGTTAGATATTAGGTAATTAGCAGCCAAACTCTAAATAGAAACTTTTAGAATTTTTAAATGGAATTTTTAAATAGAAACAATAGAATTTTTTCCATGTTGTAAAATATGTATCAGGAGTAAATGCATTTTCTATGGTAGAACAAGTATTAAGAAGCAGACTGACCAATGCTTTTGATGTGTAATCCCTATCCCACCATGTCTGCCAAATTGCTCCTTCTTCATGTTTGCTATTTCTCACTTTCCATTCACATTAGTTTCATTCATATTCACCTTTAAACAAGAGGGATTCTATGAAATTTTGTAAAGTATGTGACTAATTGTGAATTATCATAGTTATAATAATTATTATTAAATTTCAACAGGAAAACATAGCTGTATTTTTACTTTCTCCCCTTATACATAGTATATGGAGAAAGTATTGTTTTCGTCAAAATTTTCGAATTTGAGTTGAGGGTGGATATATCCATTTTGGGGTCCCCTGAATCCAAAAAAGTGGGTTTTAACGTGATGTCTGTCCGTCCGTGTGTCTGGATGTGTACAGTGCCAAAGCCCAACCCATTGGTCCGATTTAGATGAAATTTGGCATGCAAGTATATATTTACAGTATCTCCAGGCGTTTTTTTCATTTTTTTGAATTTTTGATTTTTAAGGGTAGTTCACCCCTAAAACCCTTAAAAAACGTGAAAAATCCAATTTTCTCAAAAACGGCTCTAACGATTTTGATTAAAATTTGATAGTTTATAGTGAACAGAGTATTAAATAATTTGACACCACCCGCATGTCTGTAAAAATTATGGTTCAAAAGTTATGGGCTTTTAAATGTTGAAAAAATCAAATTTTTAAATTTTCAACGAAAACGATAAAAGTAATGTATAACTTGACTGGTACCATTGAAACCAGCTTAAAAAACTTAACAAATTAGCATTTTGAATTATTTGTCTACGACTAACGGTTCCAGAGAAAAGTTAAATTTACTGTCCACGATAAACGCAGTACGTTGTCTGAAAGCGCCCATAGTTATTGTTATGGAGAATATTAAAAAAAAACAATTTCTTCCTTACTTTTCAACCGTTTTCCATGATACTTGGTATGAAGCGTAACCAGCACAAAAAAGCTTGGTATTACCGGGGTTCCCCCATACAATTTGAACAATAAATTATTAAATGATATTTAGAATAACTTTGTAGAACATGATAGTTTTATTACAGATTGTCTTTTTTTAATTTACTTAAGGGATAAAGTATTTGTCAGTCCACTGGTACCATTTATTTATTTAAAATAAGTATAAGAGGTTAGACAAAATTCTATATTTAGTATAAACATATATAATAATAAAAAATAAAAAAATCAAATAAATATAGAATATAACATAAAAATGTATAATATTATGTATACATAGTTTAACAAACACCTAAACTTGTAATAAAAACCTTTCCCTTTTTTAGTGTTACAAACATATTATATCATTGCTATTATCCATCATTAATATACATTTTGAAACCCCAATAATTGTGCTGAGTTTTTATTTATTAAGTAATATTTTGTCTTAGTAAGTATCTTGCTTGATACATTGATTCATACATTACAAGGGATAGGTTTACTGCTGCTATTAATACAAACAAATCACAGATCGATTTTTAACCCTTAACAGGCGGCTAGCGCATTTAGGCGGTCATTTCACCACATATACTTCGCTGTAGTTCGAGAAACAACCGATAGAGTGCATGGTTATGTTGCTTTAGCCTCTATGCATTCACACAACCAATATGGTGGCTTTGTTGAAATATTTAGTGAAATTCGTTGCTAGGCAACTTTGGCCAGTATTTATTCGTTCCTGTTCTACGGCTTACGCCAATAGACGCGAGTTATTAAGGCCAGCTGTTATCACTTTAGTTAATATTGTTTGTAGACATTATTGTCGATGTGTGTTAATTTTCCTTGTGTTTTAGCAGTGAATAGTGTATATTGGGTGAATGTTTTTAATGTATAAATAATATGTATTTATTAACTAATTATCATTAACTGAAATGGCTTATCCAGACAAAAAAATTACTTTTTTGATACCTAAAAATTGTCTTAAAATCTTCAATAAATAAAAATGAAGAAAATTTCCTTATCCTACTTTATTAAGCTACCTTAATCCAAAATACATTGTAAAAAATAAATACATTGTACATTGGGAAAAATAAGCAGGTGCCATGATTTTCAGTAGCATTTTAAGGGTTGAATAAAAAAAATAAAATAATTGATTATTCTCAAAAATGTATGATTGGATTCCTATTCAATTTTAAAATTACAAATCACAGAAAATGATTTAAAATCTTAAGCATCAAGGAAACTATGTTGTTCTCTGCATCAACACAAATTTATTAAAATTGTCTAACAGTTGATTTGTTTTAAAATGTGTAATCACTTACCTATAAACTAGAGGTGTGCGATGCAGCAAAAAAATTTCGATTCAATACAACGATGCGATACAAAGAATTTTGATACCAATCGATGCGATTCGTTTCGATACAAAACAACAAACACACAACACAATTTCCTGTAAAACAGAAATCATATAATAGAAGATAATAAAAAACCATGGAATTAAAGCCAAAAAATATATTATTAGACTATTCACTAAATTTTACAGTTCATAATTAGTTTGATAATTTTTAGTTTGATAACTTTCAAGATCCAAAGATTTGTGTTAAGGTATTTTATCTATGTATATTATATCAATAAAGCAAAGATTGCTAAAAGATTTCCAAGATTTGCTAAAATTTTTAATAACTTGGAATATGTATAGCTAGCCTTGACGAGACTAAACAAGAATTATTTAAAAAAATTAATGTAGGTCTACAATTAGTAAAATTATATTATATATCTATTATAAACTACTAAATAAAATAAAAATCTATTGTATGACAAAAACAAATATATCTCTAGTTTTAAAATTTTGATACAATTTCAAAATTCTTTTTATAGTTTAAAAAAAATAACATATCTAACAAATTTGAAAATGAGAAAAATAAAAGATATTACTAGAGGAAATGAGTAGTATTGTAGTGAAAACTATAAATAAAAATTTAAAAAGTAATAATATAGAAAATATAAAAACAGAAGTAAACTGTTATTTAAAAAAATAGTTTTAGTATCATACATTTCAAATGGTTAGTTTCTAATCAAATTCATATTTTAAATTTAAAAATATATAAAACTTTTAAAAATGAAGTTAGTTCTGATTACATATTTATTTAAAACTATTTAATCGTTACTCTTATTTAAAAGTAAATTTCTTAATTAATTAAACACACAATTTAATTTGATTGTTTATTTATTAAATCACCTCAGATTAATGATTTTTTTAAGAGAAAACATAAAACTCAATTTTTGACTAGATCATACTATGTAGAGAAATATAAGTATTTGACCGAAAAACAAAATAATGAAGTCACTCAGTCAGTTCCAAATATCAACAAACCCCCTTGTCCCGGAGCAAGGCTAAAGGTCATTTTTTATTACCTACTGCCGCTATCGTCTGACCACCTGTCCACCTCGCTTATCTCTTAACAATAATGGCTTACACCCGATTTAACTGAGAATCACAAATTTAATGTTTTTATTCATGCTTTAATGTTTTATCATACTGATAAAACATGATAAATATGTACATTATAATAGACAGTTTAGAATAATGTCAAACACTCAAGGTTTAGTTTTTGGAATAAATATTATTAAAAAACTATGGATCTATTTTTTTCTTCGTAAGAAATGCAATGGAAGCTGTAAATTGATACTGTGATGAAAGAGGAGCCATTATTAAAACTAAACTAAACAAACTATGATTTAAATAAATACAATTCAATTTTGGTTGTTAATATGTTTTGATGTATTTTTTATTACTATTGATGTCTGTTGTGTCCAGCGGAGGAATACCTAACCATAAACAACTTCCGTTAAAATTGTAATCATCATGTGATGTAATCTGTTGTGGTGTTAAAAACTTCTCTGACTTGTTTGTCAATTTTGAGAAAGGATTTAAAATCAGTTATTCGGGATTTCGATTACCTCTGTATCGAATCGCGATTTGATGCATCAAATCGAATCGAAATTTCGATACATTTTCGATGCATTGCACACCCCTACTATAAACTTTACTGATCATATTTATCAATAATTTAAATCTACTTACGTATTCACAAGTAAAAAATATTACTATTTGCTATCTTTTTAAAAAAGGTATTCCATGAAATTGCATTTATGTGAGATAAATATAAATTAAGAGTTAAATCTAAGATGTAATGTCATGATTAAGCATTTCATTAGTATTTAAATAAAATTGTCCCATTAAAGAACTGTCTTAGCCTAATGCTGAATTGAGATCTCTATTAGGTTGCTAAATACTGCAATATAAGTTAACAAAGTACATGAGATAAAAATAATCAATAATATAAGTACATAACAAAATTTACCCTTAACTTTCTACTGTGAGTCAAAAGTTTTCTATGACCTAAAACTTCTTACCTTAGTGATGTTTCATCATAAATTACTAACCTGAGCACCTTACACTTGTTTCTTCCCCATATATTGACCATCAAAGTTTCTGCTTGCTTTCTTGTCGCAACGAGTCCCAGAATTCCATCCTTGCCTGTTCGAGCCGAGAGTGTTTCATCTCCAGGGGTAGGTTTATTTCTAGGAAGTTCCTCCAGCTCCCATGTTCCAGGACAGCTGCTTCCCATTTGTGACCTGGTATCTCCCCATTTGGGTCACTGAAATGAAAATATAGAACATTACATCAATTTACAACTAACTTTAGTACCTAAGAATTGAGCTTTGCTCCGTGAACTATATAGAAGAGTATTAGTAAAAAATCTTATAACAGAGAGCTTTTAATTAGTTAATAATTAATAAATTTATTTACTTACTGTAGTTATGTCAAGAGTTTGAAAAATGTTGTCCACTAAACAGTTAACGTAAATCGATTTGTTTACTGATTTGATAATCTTGTAATAAAAGCATGACCTGTCCCAGAATAAATTCACGTCATGATGGCGGGCAGGGTAACACGTAATCCATGTCAGGTCTGTACGAAATCTATTAATAAAGGTAGTCCGGGTGTCCAGTGTGATGGAATGTGTGGTGAGATGTTTAATTTAAGCTGTGCGGAATTAAGTAGTGAAGTTTTTCAAGCTATGCAAGACTCTGGCGGAATTCTGAAGTGGATGTTCTGGGCCACATAAAATCTCGGGCCAAGCCAGAGGAGACAGAAACCATTATCAAGTCCATCAGACGAACCCAAAACAGGGATGTTCTTCTCGAACTGGGGAAGTCAAAAGACAAGGTAGGGTTTGCCACTTCCCTTAAGTCTGCCCTAGGGGACAAGGGTACTATTCGTGTGCCCTAGAGCCGCGATGCTCGGTGGAGATCAGAGACCTTGACGCACTCTCCAGAGAAACCGAGGTGACCCGAGCAATAAGGGAGGCGTTCCCAGAGTTGCAGGAAGAAATGCCGGGGCTGAAAGTCTGGTTGACTAAACCGAACCAGAGGCAGTAGCGGATAGCAGTCTCTGAAATGGGTGAAAAGCATGCTAACAAGCTGTTTAGCCTTCAGCACTTGAAAGTCAGATGGGTAAATTGCAGGATCAAACGGAGAGTGGTCGTCCAAAGTTGTTTCCAGTGTCTTGAGTTCGGTCGCTTCTTCCGCAACTGCAAGGGGCCCGATCGATGCGCTAACTGCCTCCGGTGCGGAGGCCAAGGCCACAAGAAGAAGGATTCCTCCTCCTGTCTTTCCTGTTTTATTTGCAAGGAAAAAGGCTCCAAGGTGAGCCCCCTCGGTCACATGCCCGGATCTGGTTCAAGTCTCGGTACTGCTGCCTTCTGGGCGCGTAACCGACAGGTGGTTGTAATGCAGAGTCACGGACGTGGCTGATGATTCGTCTGGGCAAGGTGTAGGGACGTAACCTTCTTTAATTACTACCTCACTCCCAATGAGGCCAGCCAGGACTTCCGCAGCAAGATTAACTGCCTAGAGGAGAGCGTGCTCGGCACCACTGACCACGTCGTAGTCTGAGGCGATTTCAACGCTAGAGCCAACGAGTGGAAAATTCCCCCTACTAACTCCCGGGGAAAATACATCCTGGACTTCATTGCCAGGGCCAGGCTGGGCTGGTTGTCCTTAACCAGGGTGACAATCCCTACTTTCCGGTGCCCCGAGCAGAAAGGCTTGACCCATGACGTAGCCTTTGCGTCTGAGTCACTTCTTCTAAGGATCTCTGGCTGGAGGGTATTGGAGGATTATATTGGCAGTGACAACCAGTATATAGTTTTTGAGATACACGACACGCACCGTAGAGTATCCGCATCTTGGCGAGAACTACGAATCAAGAATCAAGAGCTTTATTGTCGTTGCCCTTTTACAAGGAATAGACATAGTCAAAAATTATCAGGTGTACATGATACAGTTGAAATTAAAATTAAAATGGGTGCGCTGTAACTTATCTAAAAGTCTATATTTACAATAAAATAGGTTTTCAATAAGCCATTCCTTTAATTTAACCTTAAATCTATTTAAACTAACTAATTTTGCTTAATGGTGGAGTTAATTAAAAAATTTAGAACTATTGATTTTATGACAGTAGCTTGTTTTGGCTAGTCTATGTATAGGAATATCTAGTTTGGATTTGGTTCTGGTGTTATAATTATGGATATTTTCCCTGTATTTCAATTCACTTAAGTTAGATTTGGTATAAATTAAAACATGACATATATATATATATATATATATATATATATATATATATATATATAAATTTACTACTGTCATTACTTTGAGGCCAATAAAAAGAGGATGACAGTGATCCAGAGGCCCAGCCCCACAGATTGTGCTTATAACTTTTTTTTGTAATAATAGTATTTTATGAACATGGGATGTGTGTCCCCATAGCAATATTCCATAAGATATGAGAGATTGAAAAAATACAAAGTAAGTGGCTCTTAAATATTTATCACTAACAAATTCCTTCAATTTCCACATTAAAAAGTTTACTCTAGAAATTTTTTTACAAAT
Organism: Nephotettix cincticeps; assembly: GCA_023375725.1. Classification (NCBI taxonomy): domain Eukaryota; kingdom Metazoa; phylum Arthropoda; class Insecta; order Hemiptera; family Cicadellidae; genus Nephotettix; species Nephotettix cincticeps. The sequence continues at coordinate 293,270 of CM041789.1, forward strand.
AATTTCAATATGTTTTTTCCAATTTAATGTTGAATCTATATGGAATCCCAACAATTTAACTGCTTTACGCCGTTGGAATACCAACAAATTAGGTGGTCAAGTTCACCCAAGTCATTTCACAGGGAGCACAGGAGAATCCTGGCGAGGCTGGTGCTGAGGCATTAGTAGCATCTATAATGGAGCTAATTGACTTGGCCTACGATCAGTCTTTGACGCGAAGGAGACTCCGATGTGATAAGCAACCCGTATACTGGTGGACTGTAGAGATTGCGGACCTCAGAAGAACATTTTTTAGGGTCAAGTGAGCCGCCACCAGAACGAGAATTCCCGCTGATAGAATTTGTAAGTCAGAGGCCTACAAGGTTGCGAAAAAAATTCTACGACGGGTCATCAACATTAGCAAGGCGAACAGCTGGTGGAAACTTCGGGACAACGTCAACTCTGATCCGTGGGGATTGGGTTACAAAGTCGTGACCCAAAAGCTCGGCACCCTGTAGGGTGGAGAGCAGTGCGCCGTCCATGATGTATCATAGAAGGTGCCACCATGGAGAGGATCGTCAATGCCCTGTTTCCTAAACATCCGCAGCGTTCACTGGTTTAATTCGGACAGGTAGAAGGCATTCCGCTCTTCACGATTGAGGAGTTGGGAGACCTCTCTTTCCTTGAAGAGAAACAAGGCTTCTGGCACAAATGGGATTCCTAGAGAGGCTCTGAAGAAGACTTTCGCAATTAATCCTGGACTGCTGCTGAAAATGTACAATGCCCGCTTGATCGAAGGGGTGTTCCCGATACCCTGGAAAAACGCCAGGCTTGTGCTTATCAGTAAGGGAATAGGTGATCCAAAGCTACCGTCAACCCACAGACCTCTGCTTATGTTGGACACAGCTGGAAAATTGTTTGAAAAGTTCATTTGTTCTCGTCTAACTTTTGCCTTGGTAAAACTGGGCATATTTATTTGTCTGTATTTAGGCCTATGGTCATTGATTTGAAAGTTTTTTGTCTCAGCTTTTGTTTCAAAGGCGTACCATACTCCTGATTCCAATCTTGCAAATCATAGGCATCTGACCTATAATTGTCTCCACTTTTAGAAGGGAATAATCTAGATAATGATTCAAAAGACCCAGAGTCATTATCTAGTTATAATCAGGATCACGTCTATGAGTAGCCCTACTTTCAACTGTAGAATCAGACATCAATCACCACCATTAGAATTAGGCTCATCTTAAAGGTCTCTCAGGTCACTAGACCTATCCTTATAATTGTCACGCATAACCAGTGTTAGTTCAAAAACACCTCTTATACTTTATTATTATTATTGGTTTGTTGGCAATTTGAAACTAAATCCTAAAAGTAAACATATCTTGAAACACAAAACACATCGGTCCTAACCTAATAACATCATTTTAAAATGACTAAAACAATCCACAGTTTTAAATCCATAACGATACTTAAAGTTACATAATAAAATCTAAGATAGTCAGGAAACTTATATATTATTCCAAAAAACAAGAAACTGTTAACCACCATTTTCAGTAAAGCAAGAATGTTTAAAAACATTCTTCAAAAATCTTTGAGATATTTTCAAAGATTTTTGAGTGTCTCATGTTTAAACAAATGAGGGAGTACTTTGAGTCAAATAATCTTTTTTCACCTGCCCAGTGGCTTTCAAGGAGGGAGATCCACCACATCAGCTGTTTCAGAATTGATAAATAAATCATTAACTGTTCATGAAAATAGGGAAAATCATTGACTTTATTTGATTTAACTAGGGCATTTGATTGTGTTTCTTTCCAAATTTTACTTCAAAAACTTGAATTTTATGGAGTCAAAGATATGGCATCACATATAATAAAATCATATTTGACTTATAGAAAACAGTATGTATCTGTTGGTGTTGAACAATCTAAATTCAGGGGGATTGAAATAGGTGTTCCAAAGGGCTCGGTATTAGGACCTTTTCTTTTGTTAATTTCAATTAATGATCAGCCTGGGAGTGTCAGTGTGGAATCTATCATCTATGCAGATGACACAACCTTAATGGCTACCCATAAAGACATTAACACCTCAGTCTGATTACAGATGAGGCAATTAATATAGCTATGAATTGGTTTTCTGCAAATAACCTGGTGTGTAATAAAGAAAAAACACAAAATATTATTTTAAGGCTTAACACAAAAAATTAATGGATTTAAAACAGTTAAACTACTGGGTTTTTATATTGACTCAAAATTAAATTGGAAAAAACATATAGAAACCATTTGTAAAAAGATATCTAGAGTAAACTATTTAATTTGGAAATTAAAGGAATTTATCAGTGAAGAATATTATAAGAGTTACTTATTTTGCATTCTTTCAATCACACATATCTTATGGAATTTTGTTATGAGGACATTCACCGCATGTGCGACGGGTCCTAGCCTACACCGAGGTTACTTCCTTGGATCAGCCTAAAGTCCTTAGTGCCCCCCCCCCAATTACAATTATGCCAATTTTAATTATTTATCCAATTTTCCCGCGCCCATATCCTGTTAGCCCTTTCCCTCAGGTCCCGAAATCCCCCCCTTATTTTAATGACTCACCCCGACATGATGTGTCACTTCTGGGCCCATGGCGACGACTCCGTTTCCACGCTCGCCACCGGTCCACCCCACTCCACGCACATGCGCGACTGTGACGTAGACCGGTGACCCTCGGATTCTGGTGTCCATGCCCTTTAACCCTTGATTATGACTTACCCCAACTGGCGGCCTGTTCCGCGAGGCCGCACATGTACATGAAATTTTATTACTACAAAAGAAATTGGTGAGAACAATGTGTGGAGCTGGCCCTCTGGATCACTGCCGCCCTCTTTTTATTAGACTCAAAAAATTGACAGTCATAAATTTATATGTTTATCATGTTTTAGTAGATACAAAATCAAATTTGAGTAAACTAAAAGGCAGGGAAAACATTCATAACTATCACACCAGAACTAAATCTAAGCTTGATATTCCTACTCATAGATTAACCAAAACAGGCAATAGTCATAAAGTCAATAGTATAAGGTTCTTTAACAAACTCCACCATTCAGCAAAATTAGTTAGTCTAAATAGATTTAAAGTTAAATTGAAGTCATGGCTTGTAGAAACCCCATTTTATTGTTTAAGAGAATTTTTGACAGGTGATGTGAATATAGATTTCTAGATTAGTATAACAACATTGTGCAGAGACATCCAAAACAACTTGTTGTGATATCTATATTGACAATGTCTATTCCTTGTAAAATGGTCAATGACAATAAAGCTCTTGATTCTTGATTACAACGACGATGTGACAGCAGTCAGCTGTCAGCATCGAACAACGCAAGCGAAACAGACAAACGACAAATCAATAATATCTATCGGATTTATTCGAAACAGAAACTAAATGATAGATTAAATGATTTTCTATTGATTTGTACGCAATACAAACGAAGAAGTTGTGGAGAAATATTGACTTTTCCAACCAAGTGCAAATGCATCGTATATATGGCGTTGCCAGTACAGAAGGTGACTATTATGTTATAAATGTGGCGTTTGCCAGTTGGAGTGTTAACTAAGCTAAAAATGATTACATTAACTCAATTTATCACAAAAAAGTTCATCCAAAATATAAGCGTCAGACAACAAACAACGTTCTTGGCCATTCGCGGCCAAACACTTTAACCGTGCAGGTTACAGTTGTAGCCCAAACAACTTCAACAGTAGGGGTCTGCGGTGCACCGAAAAAATCGGTATGGTACGGTTCCAGCCTTGTACCGAACCTCGGTGCGGTACAAGAATTTTTTCGGTACAAGTTCGGTACGGTACAAATAATCCAGTCTAGGTTGCCATCAAATATAACTGTGGAACAACTCCCGCCGAAAACATTGAATAAAACCCGACTGTTAAAGGCTTTATATTCTACAAGTACTGTAATATAGAATTACAACACTGCCCAGATGTACGGCAAATACTGAACGTAAGACTGACTCATAGCGTGTTGGTGAATGATCATTTAAAACAGCCTCACCAGGGAAACAGGTAACCAGCCATCTCCCTGCCGGCTCTAAATTATTGTGCATTCGCAGTTTATTATCGTATCCACGTATAGCAGCTTATGTGATCAGGGAACCGTTCCTTCTTTTGATGCAACGAAATAGTCGCACCAATATGAAGCTCGTATTTGTCGTGTTTCAAATAGAGATGGGATTACCTGTGATTTTACAATCACTGTGAAAACCTTTTATACTGAGATTCGTGATTTTTTCAAGTCATTCTTTCTTTTTGCTCTGACAGCCTGTTGACAATGTTATATGACCAATACAGAACTGTGATTTGCCGTAATGATCTCGCTATTTCGGGATTTTCACTCAAATAAAACAAAAAATCATAATGAATGAATGAATGAATGAAAATACTTCTTTATTTTGAGGCGAATTTAGGACCACATGGTCCTCTCTTACAATTAACCTCAATTAATATAATAATAACATTCATGTCAGTAATAATAATGAAATATAAAATAAAATAACATTAGGTTTAAAGTAAACTAAAAGAAAATATTATTTATAAACTTCAAATAAAAATTAAAATATTAACAGAAACAAAATACTAATAACACACACTCACACAATCATCCTTTGCCCGCTACACCCAGGCCTAACGCACGCCCTCCCGCCACGCCTCGGTCATCCGGTCAAGATAGTACTGTTTCAACGCCACCGTCAGCCGTGAGCGAGTGTCTATTGATTTTATATTTTGAGGTAATGAGTTCCACAACCGGCAAGCAGTTACTGTGAAAGAACGATTAAACACCGTGGTTTTGTGTCGAGGAATACGAAGAGTTGACGAGCCAGAGCGGGTGTTTCTTGCACCTCCCCCACCCATTAATTCAAAATTAGCACCCAGATAACGCGGAAATCCAAGATTGACAACAGAATGAGTAATTTGGACAATTCGCATCTCCCTTAATTCAGAGAGCTTTAAAAGAGAAGATTGAATGTAATAAGGTGTAACACGATCGTCTCGGCGAAGATTGAAAAGAAAACGAATGCAATAATTTTGAGTACGTTGTAATTTTGTTTGCAAGACTACAGTCATGTCATTAATTACAGAGTTGCAGTAACTGAAATGTGGAAAGACAAGTGATTTTATTAGAAGAAGTCTAATGTGAAATGGTAAAATTCGCTGCATTTTTTTCAGAGTGTGGACAGCAGCGAACACTTTTTTACAAGTATTCACCACTGTGTCTGTCCAGTCTAGTGTTTTGCAAATAGTCAACCCCAGGCTTTTTACTTTGTCACAGTAAGGTATAGTTGTCCCGTTAACAGTTATCCTGGGGGCGGTGTTTGTGTCAATTTTGTGAAGTAAGCGTGAGTGTCCAAGGATGATTGGTTTAGTTTTGTCAGGATTTAGTCTGAGACCATTTTTGGCCGCCCAAAGAACAATCTTGTCAATGTCGTGATTAGTTTGAGTGATGGTTTCATTCAATTCACTGACTTTAAAATGAGCATAGATTTGTAAATCGTCAGCATAAGAATGAAACTTCGAATGTCGTAGGACTGTGGAAATGTCATTTGTGTAAATAGTAAACAGTAGAGGACCAAGAATTGAACCCTGTGGAACACCACAGGATACAGCTTTCCAATCCGAAGTTAGTTGGTCGTTACACACACATTGCTTACGGCCGTGAAGGTATGATCTCATCCAAGAAAGTGAGGCTTCTGAAAATCCTATAATTTTTAGTTTAGCAAGTAAAATATCATGATTTACTGTATCGAAAGCTTTACTAAAATCGAATAAAGTCAGAACTGTACATTGACTCTGATCCATAGCCAGACGGATATCATCGGTGATCTTTAATAAGGCTGTTTCAGTACTGTGGAATTTCCTGAAACCTGATTGAAATGAATTTAAGATGTTATTTTCCGAAAGAAAATCAGATATTTGAGAATGAACTATTCGTTCAAGGGCTTTAGAAAGAGCAGGAAGAATGCTAATTGGTCGGTAATCTTGTGGGCAAGTTGGGGATGAGATCTTATTTAGAGGATGGACAAGGGCAAACTTCCATATTTCTGGGAATATACCGTTTTTTAATGAGACATTGAAAATATAAGTCAATGTGGGAAGAAGAGCGTAAATAATTCGTTTGATTAAAGAAATTGAAATTCTGTCAGATCCCGTAGCATTTGACGTAATGCGTCGGATGGCCCTCAGAACATCAATTTGTAATATTGGTCTGAAATTGAACTGAGGGTGTGCGTTAATCAAACTACTTTGAAAATTGAGCTCAGTTAAGTGATTTTGAACGGCTAAACTATCGGTAGAAGAAGAAATTGAAAGAAAGTGGTCATTTAAATCATTTAATGACAAAGATATTGGGCGAGAGTTTACTTGCTTACCGATGCCAAAACTTTTTATCTTACGCCAAAGAGCGGATGATGATTGTTTACTCTCGAAAAACAAATTGTGAATGTAACGAAGTCTGGAATTACGAAGTTGCTGTTTAACTTGATTACGCAACTGGCGATATTGTGCCATAAGCAACGGATCTCTAGTCCTCCTTGCCCTACGATAAACAGAGTCGCGACGAGCCATCAACCCGAGGATCTCGTTTGAAATCCAGGGGACCGGATGCTTTTTGTTGATTCTACGTGTTACAATCGGGGCGTGCTTATCGTAAAGATTCAAAATTGTGCTATTCAGAGAATTTACCATATCATTGATTGACTCCAGTGATTGTATGGAGTCCCACGGTATTGAATGGACATCAGACAAAAATTCCATTTCATTAAAATTGCGGAAATTTCTGAACTTGATGATTTTCTGCTTAATTTTTGGAGCTCTCACAGAAAGGGCACAGTAAATAAGATCATGATGGGAAATAGCAGGTACTGGAAGTTGCCCGTGGTGAAGAGAAATTTGAGGATCACTAATAATAATAAGGTCTAACAAGGTTTCGGCTTCACCAATGCGATGTGTTGGGTCCAGTGGAAGTATTGTCATGTTGCATGATTCAAACATGTTTGTCAGTTGGCGGCAATCGAAACGTTCCGGTCTAAGTAAGTCACAGTTGAAGTCGCCCATAATCAAGACACGACTATAGCCTGGCATGAGGCGCAAGAGCATGTTTTCAAAGTCTGCCAGATGTCCGACCCCAGGAGGGCGATAACAAATCCCTACAAGAATGACATCCGAGACAGACAAGCCAATTTCAAGAAAAATGAATTCAGGTTTTGCCGAGTACTCACCCGGAGATAAATACAACTGCCTAGCTTGCAACCCTTCCTTAACATAGGCGGCGACCCCACCTCCAGTCTTGCCCAAACGGTCATTTCTAATAATTGAATAGCCAGGCAGTGTAACAAATCCGGACGAAATACTAGGTTTTAACCATGTTTCTGAAAGAGCAATAATTTCAAAATTTTGAGGCCGAAAAATTGCTCTGACTTCGTCAATATGTTTACTGAGTGACTGAACATTAATATGAGCGGCTTTAAATTGTTTAGAAAAAGAAGCGAGGTTATCAGAGAGGATTGTTGCGTTATCAGTCGGCGGGGGAAGGGGGTTGGCTGAGGCGGCGCTGTGCAGGACCGCTATCCTGGACCTGCGGCACCGACCAGCGGCATGGCGCCGAGAACGCGCACCGGCGTAGCTGTAGCAGGCTCACTCACACACACATACATTCCACGGACATAACAGCTTGTAACAAACGATAAATAATCATGCCTAACATTATTTGTTGTTGATTCCAACATTATTAAAAACTATTTAAATAAACACGTAATTCGGCTCCTAACAAAATAATATAAATTAAAAAATCATTAAATATACAGACATATAATATATAATTAGTATAGATACATTGCTTCCACAACTTAAATTATTCTTGTGAACAAAACAAAAAATAAATGAATATAAATTGGTGTTTACCTTTGATTCTCTTACACACGATAATAAAAATTAGAATAATAATAATAAATCAAAATAAATCCCAATATCTAAATTAAAATGTACAATAACAAAATAAATGAAATAAAATAATAATGTATAAAACAATTATATTATAAATAAAATAAAATGGCATTAATAATAAAGAAATGAGAAAATTAGAAAAAATAAAATATTAAAAGCTTAGTAATTTATAAATGTAAATAAATGTTTAACATAGATTATAGATATTTACATACATAGATATTTACTTGGTCTGGACAGCCGAGTCGCGCGAAGGTGTCACGTCCGCCAGCCGGGTTGCGACGCCTCTGTTGCCTGCGCGGTCCACCCACATCACCCTGCCATCTCGGGTCCACGTGTTCCTTGGTCCGTGGATCGACGCCGCCTTCTGGAGCACCTCCAATCGTCGTGCCGTCAGGTCCTCCTTGATGACGATTCCAGTCCCTTTGAGGTTCTTCTTTGCGTCGAACACCCGTCGACGGTCCCGGTAGCTCGTGAAGCGGACGATGATAGGCCTATGTCGTCTTCGCCCGTCAGGTGATGGTCCGGGCTGTTTCCCGACTCTGTGGGATCTACAAACAGCAGTCTCGGGAAGCGTCACCGACAGGTTCTCCGCACACACTCGCATGACCAGCTCGTCCGTGTCCTCGCCCGCGGTCTCCTCGATGCCGAATATCCTGATGTTGTTTCGCCTCTGATACTGCTCGAGATCGTCCGTTCTCTCATCCAGCCTCTCCTCCACTTCCTGCAGCTTGTCCGACAGTTTTGTCACCTCGCTGCGAAGACTGGCCAGCTCTTCGTTAGCGGCTGTCATGGCGGCTCGCACAGCTGTTTCCACCACCTCCTTCATCTTGTCAGCCAGCCTAGTGACGAGGGCGTCAAGCACACTGCCGCCTGCGAGATAGTTGGTGACGCAGGTCTCGATGAAGGCAGGGTCAATGACGTCAGTCTTGGACATCGCTGCAGTATCGGTCGTCGATGACGGAGCAGATAGTGATAATAATGTTAAGGATATAACTGAATAAAGGGAATAAATAAACCGTTTTATTTTTTTAATACGTTCTGTATTTCCTCATTAGTGGAGTCCCTCAAATCCGAACTTATTGGGACTGAAGCCTTTTCTTCCCGGGAAATAATATTATGCACTTATTTCGTCACTGTATTTGCGCGGTAAGCGGCGGGAGACGCGGTGATTGGGGCTATACAGGTTGTGTGTGACTCAATTAATTCATAAGGGCAGTGACCTTGGCGGGTCGAGCCTGTGCTAAAAATAAACCACTCTCCCCCTACCCTCGCCCTTACTAACAGGGATGCGTATCGCGTCTGTCTACTCTCTGTGCATCGCTAACAGACGTGGCTTGGGATTACGTTCGTGTGAAGATTTTCTTCACTTTAACAGTCAAAGATAACAGACTTAAACCTTAAAACCTTGAAAAATAAGTTTATGTGATTAATTTTTTTTTAATTTCCAGCTATTTCTTTTTTTTATTTCTTGAGAACTGTTCAGATTTTAGGGGTTCCACTGTAATATTAAACTATTAACCACTTTATACTAAAATAACTATTTTAGTCTAAAGAGCCCTTTGACATTTTATGAAAGTGTTTGATTTAATTTGTACAATGGTTGTAATTGGTGGAATTAAAAATAATAAACCAGGACAATATAAAACATAGGTCTAATGAACCCTTGGCTAATGGTATTGACTCATTATATTTTCTGTATTTTTTGTTCTGCAATAAAATACATTATATTTTTTATTTTGTTTGTTCATCCTTAGTTTGAGACTTGAGAAGATTTTTACCCCTTATTAATTTGTTACAACATATATTATAATGTTTAAATAATTATTAATATGTTTAATGTGATATATTTTTTACAGAATTAATTAAAAAAATCATATTACAGTTTGAAAATTAGTACAGTAAAATTAAATATTTCTTCTGACATTATATATCTTTTTTAAACTCCTTTTCCTATGTTTTCACTAAATAAGTTCTGGAAAATACTTATGAATAAAAGGATGAGATCAGTCAATGTTACTAGTGGCATTATTCTCTTGTACCGTACCGTACCGAATTTGTACCGAGAACCGAGGTACAACAATTTGTACAGTACCGACCTCATAATTTCCTGTACCGCAGACCCCTATTCAACAGTAAACAACACGGACACGCTCAGTCTATCAAGGCTAACGAGTTTGCAGAAGGGTTGACAAACGCCGTTTTCCTGGGTGCTACCCCTCCTAGCACCATCCATAACAAAATGACAGGAGAAAACACTGGGCTACAACTGTAGCCCGTGCGCCTACTGTAGGATTAAGTGCTAGTGAAGACTCACTCATCTATATATGTACAATTGTCATAACATTGATAAACATTTGCAATTGTACTAACCCAGAAGTAGCGAATTGCCACCACAATCTAGTGACAGTAGACACTACATGCTCATCAGTGCTGCCGGCAGTGAGTTCAGGTGCACCCGGAATATTGCATTTAAAAATGTACCCCAAGTCATCAGCATGACACACCCCTGCAAATAATAATCAATCATTTACAAACATAAAATTGTTAAATTAAAAACATTAAATGTGTTAATTAATTATATTATTCCATTCATTAATTAAAATAAACGGTACCAGTGAACTGACACATACTTTCTCCCTTAAGTAAATTAAAAAAAGACAATCTGTAATAAAACTATCATGTTCTACAAAGTTAATCTAAATATCATTTAATAATTTATTGTTTCAAAAATAATCATCCAATTTCTAAAAATAAAAACACGAGAGACAAAGTTAAATTAATTGTTCAAATTGTATGGGGGGGACAACCCCCCCCCCCGTAACACCAAGCTTTTTTGAGCTGGTTTTGTTCGGTGATTTGACCTTACGCTTCATACCAAGTTTCATGGAAAACGGTTGGAAAGTAAGGAAGAAATTGATTTTTTTTATATTCTCCATAAGAATAACATTGGGCGCTTTCAGACAACGTACTGCGTTTATCGTGGACAGTAAATTTAACTTTTCTCTGGAACCGTTAGTCGTAGACAAATAATTCAAATTACTAATTTGTTTAGTTTTTTAAGCTGGTTTTAATGGTGCCAGTCAAGTTATACTTTACTTTTATTGTTTTCGCTGAAAATTTAAAAGTTTGATTTTTTAGACATTTAAAAGCCCATAACTTTTGAACCGTCATTTTTACAGATATGCGGGTGGTGTCAAATTATTTAGTACTCTGTACACTATAAACTGTCAAATTTTAATAAAAATCGTTAGAGCCGTTTTTGAGAAATTTGGATTTTTCTCGTTTTTTAAGGGTTTTTAGGGGTGAACTACCCTTAAAAATCAAAAATTAAAAAAATGAAAAAAACGCCTGGAGATACCGTGAATATATACATACATGCCAAATTTCATCTAAATCGGACCAACGGGGTAGGCTGTGGCACTGTACACATCCAGACACACACACGGACACACGGACGGACAGACATCACGTCAAAACCCACTTTTTTGGATTCAGGGGACCCCAAAACGGATATATCCACCCTCAACTCAAATTCGAAAATTTTGACGAAAACAATACTTTCTCCATATACTATGTATAAGAGGAGAAAGTAAAAATAAGACAATTCATTTTTAACCTTAAGATAAATTTTAATTGAATTTTATTATTTTACTATAGTATAAAAACAAGGAAAATTAAAAACTATACAGGATGGTTTTGAGCAAAATTTTTAATTGTATTGATAAATTGTGAAAATTTGTAAATTAAATTTCACAAAATATAAACAGATTACACTTTATATCTTAAAAAAATTATGTTAATTCTGAGATTATAAAATTAACAATAATAATATCTATTCCAAAAAAACCTTGAGAGGATAATGCAACATTCAAAAGGGTAAATATTACGATGGACGGCTATTATTAACCCTAGAAATGGCAAAGTCGTAATTTACGACGCATTTACATATTCAATAAGAATTGGCAGGTGGAGGCATCTGTCGTGAGTTTCGTATACTTGTTCGACACAATCGCCTACGAAACCGTCTTGCCCTCTGGGGGCAAACAACCGAAACTGCTCTCGTAGTACACGAGCCTGCCACCGGGCAGGTCTATAACCAAGTAAGCGCTTTCTACTCCTAGGCACTGATTGTCCGAGCCGGCTAACGCGCTACGCTGACGAGCGTAACGTTCTAGCCATTCGGAAGTGCTAGGGTTCGAATCCCGACCATGAGCAATCCCAATTTGGCTTGCAAATGTGTGGTGAAGCGGAGTGGAGGGCCCACCTTAAATAAACGGTGACCGGCTTGGGTGGAAGTTGACGGCATTTGTAGGCTTAATTGGGATTGCAGTGGACACCTGTTTTGCTTTTGTGGCTAGTGGTTATAACGGGGGGGTCATGTTTTAAGCTTTTTTTGTTTAAACTTTGATATTTCAAGAAGATATTAGTAATTATTTTTATGTTATAGTTAAGAGTAAAAAGCTTGCTACTTCTAGGGTTAAATCAAAAGTTTCATGGGTGTGGCTAGTCAAGATAAAATGTTTTGTACTTTCCTAGGCTTGTTATTACCATGGACACAGTGATAAAAAAATCTAGGTTGCACTGGTAGAGTGAAACATGAAGTTATTATTGTTGCATAAAACATTGTTTCAATATGGTATTAAAAGCTTGGAGGAAACCATTTTTTACAAACAGTAAAATTGTGACTCACAGTACAACTGGAGGTATTTTGACAACAGTAACAGACAATAGAGGCAGACAGGTGGCTGGGCCAATGTTACAAAAACTATGACTTTGAGATTTGGATAGGCAGAAGATTAGATTAGGTTTGTTTATATTTGAACCAGGTTGTTCCAATTCATTTCTCAGTCAAAGATTTTAACTTCTCTGTCTATTACTATCTGTTTAAAACAAGTTATTCATTACGTCCTTACTAAAATATTTACTTTTAGCACACTCATTAAAGGGTTAAATAACAACTGTAAAAATAACTACATTAATAATTTTATAATGTATCCTAATTAATTGTATAAATGTGAACTTGATAAGAACTGCTAGTACTCATAAGAATTCTTAAACTGTTCATAATTTAGCTTTATAAATTAAAAGAAATTATGCTATGCAACTGTTGTAAATTGGAGATTATTACTGATATAATACAATTCCTTTTTACCTGTTTGTTATTATTAATATTTATAACATACGTTTCAAATGTCTGTTTTGTTTATATTCTTTATTTATTCCCAATTCAACTCCATGTAATGTTTAGTCGAATAAAGCCAGATTTCTCCTGGTAATCAGCATAGTATTTATTATTTCAATTTATTCGACTACCAAGAATGGATAGAATACTCAGACCGGACAAATTGAACAATGATCCTAACTCTTTAACGTCTGCAATCGAATGGATTCACTGGTACATTACGTTCGAGAACTTTATTTCGCGTCTATCAGAAACTGATGAAAAAAGGTAAACTAAGCATTCTAATTAATCATTTATCTCCTTCAGTTTTTACCATAATTCAAGAATGCCAATCTTATTCAGGTGCAATAGACATATTGAAGACAAACTTTATCAAACCTAAAAATGAAATCTTTGCTCGACATCAGTTAGCAACAAGATGTCAAGCCCCTAATGAAACAGTTGATCAATATTTTAGGATTTTGCAGCATTTAAGCAATAATTGTGATTTTAAAGCCGTTTCAGCTAAAGAAAACAAAGAAGCTCACATAAGAGACGCCTTTATTAGGGGTCTAAATTCCCAAGACTCGCGTAGACGTTTACTAGAGAACAGTTCTCTCACTCTAAAACAAGCATATGACCAAGCTTTGGCCCTTGAGATGGCTCAGATTCATTCTGATTCCTATAATAACAAAACTTTTCATGTAAATGCATTACCATCCCCTCATCTAATTGCATAAACAATGCATTTTTAAAAGTAAGTAGTTTACTCGAATCTTAAACTTTAGCTGCCTCCTCCACTCAAAAATGTTATTTTTGTGGGAAAGCAAGGCACCCACGGAAAATATGTCCCGCAAGAGAATCTCTTTGTAAATGTTGTGGTAAGTTGGGCCATTTCTCTGTCGTATGTTGTTTTGGAATAAAAGTGTTGCACTAATATCTAGAGGTGTGCGGATATCCGAAAATTCGGTTCGGATTCGGATCGGATATCCGAAACATATCCGAATGTATTTAAGATATCCGATCCGATCCGATAAATATCTGAATTTTCGGATATTTATTATTAGACTGTATAATACAGCAATTAGAACAAAAACAACGAGATTTTCATCGAGTTAATACCCGCGAAGCTGGAATAATTTTTGCTTAAACCTTGATAAGACGACGAAATTACGTAGTCTTTCATCAAAACAATGTCGTTGACTGGTAGACGCGATACACTTATAGCGATTCGAATGACGAATGACGACCGCAGATGACGAAATTACGCAATTCATATCCAATCGGAATGTAAGAACGTCATTGGGCGGTCCGAGGATGCGGTATGATTATTTGATTCTTCAACTACGCATCATCATCATCATCATTCGAAGGGGCGGATTTCCCAAGGCGCTTCAGCCGTTGCAGCTTTTTGCGCACCCCTAAAATTCTCTTTCCTGGAGAATCAGGAATCTTCTAGATGAAGAGATCTGCAAAACTGCAGCATCCTGTCAACGAGCTCGTCAGGAGGCAGAAAACTACCCCTTACCAAGTTGCCCAGAGTGGAGGACCTTACCTCTGCCAGCTCCGCGCAATCAAAGAGTAGATGATCTGCAGTTTCCTCCTGCAGATAACATTTCCTACACAGGGGGTCGCCGTTGAAGACCCCCATACGCAGTTGGTGCTTCCTCATTCAACTACGCATTTAAGTAACCATAAGTTCAACACGATATTGCATTTTGAAATACAAAGCATAGCGTCATCGATAGTTGCACCGAGTATCAGATTGCGGTTTGATATTGTTCCATATAAAATTTCATTTCGGCTACAAAAAAAAACTTGAATTGTTGATTTAATGTTACTGGTAACAAACCATCATAATAGCTCGTTTTGCGACGGGGTTTCCGGCAAACATAATACTACTTCATTCGATATCGAATGATATCGTTTCGATATCGTCGTTCAGTGTTCACATAACCAACAAATTTTCCACTTGTTTTAATCTACATTTTCTCTTTGTTAAATGAATTTAAGCGTTATTAGTTTTAAATTTTTAGATAATTTTAAGATGAATAACTAACTAGATTACGACGAGGTACCATAATTTCACGGGTTTCAATATTGTTACACAGCCGATCGGGGTATTTTATCTGTCAAATATTCCAACTCTGCGCCTGCGCACAGGCCTTTGTTTGATAGCAGCTGCACTGTCGACTCACACTGCCCTTGCCGATACGCAGATAGCCGATGGCATCGAGCCAACGGCGTCTGTCAAATCTTAATTCTTTGTTAACGGTGATTTGTTTTTATCATTGTAATAAATAAAATAATTGAATCGTGAAATAAAATTGAGAATTAGTTGATTATTAGTAGAATGAATTGATGAATTAGTAGAAAGTTGATGTCATTTAATGGCTAATTATAAGATAAGTTTTCTGTTGATTTAATTTGTGAATTACGCCATATTAAAATTTGTTACTGCTAATTGTTATTTTGTAAATTTGTATTTATTGATGGAATAAACTTATTATTATTATTAATTTTAAATGCAGTGAAGTAAAAATTTTAGTTTTGTTGTTCATCCTATAAAGAATTTATGATTTTTTATGTAAGTTTAACATTTAATAATTTTGATAACATTTTATTGATTTTTTCCTAATTTATTCTTGTATAGGTCTGATTTCACTTTTTTATTGCGAGTATCCGAATCCGAAAACTATCCGATCCGAACCCAAACTATCCGATCCGGATCCGATCCGAATCTGAGATATCCGATCCAAATCCGATCCGAAAAAATAATTCACTATCCGCACACCTCTACTAATATCAGAAGACTACGGGCAACAAGAAAATACAGAAATTTTATCTGTTACAGCTCCATTGTGTCTCAAAAAATCCATTATTGATGTAACTATCAATGGGGTCGATACAAAGGCCTTAGTTGATAGTGGAAGCTCTTCAAGCTATATTGATGAACAATTTGCAAAAGACATAGGATTAGTTTTACATCCCACTTCAAACAAAATTTCAATGGCTTCGAAATCACTATCTGGCACAATCAGTAATAATTGCAATATTAATCTAAAAATTAGGGATCATATATTCAATAACATAACAGTCTCTGTACTCCCTAATTCATGTGTTGATTTTATAATTGGTCATGATATTCTACAAGAATATGAGAAAGTAGTAATTCAATTTTGTGGAAATAAACCATCACTTGAGATTTGTAATCTCACCACGGCCAATGTTCCTGATGCAAAGTTATTTCAAAATATGTCTAGAGACTGTAAACCAATTTCAACCAAGAGTAGGCGTTTTTCTGTTAATGACAGGAAATTTATTGATGCAGAAATACAACGCCTCTTGGAAGAAGGCATTATTGAAGAGAGTAGTTCTCCGTGGAGGGCTCAAATTGTCGTGGTAAGTAACGAAAACCATAAGAAGCGAATGTGCATAGATTACCGTTAACAAGTACACACTTTTAGATGCTTATCCTTTACCCAGGATCGAAGAAGCTGTAAACAATGTCGCCCAATATTCGGTGTTCAGTACTATAGATCTGAGTAGCTACTGTATCTGACCACGATGCACAATGCCTTGATATATTTAATGTTGATAAAAAACATAAAAATAATATAAAAAAGGAATGTAGAATTTTCAAGGTAGCTAATTATGAAAACTTTACTATGTACATTTCCAAAGAAACTTGGATGGAGGTTTACCAAACCAAGCACCTGTTGAGAGAAAGTATGATGTGTTTGATTCACTATTTAGATATTATTTCAATTTATCTTTTCCTAAGCTGCTCATTTCGGAGAGGGCTCAACCGGAGAGAAAATGGATAACCACTGAACTTAAAGACATAAAACGTGACATAATAGATTTAGAAAATCTGTTTAGGCAAACAAAAAATCAAGCATTAAGAGAACGAATCAAGCAGAAAAAATTATTACTAAATCAGACTTTATTGAATACCAATAAAAGTCACATAAGCAACAAAATTAAAAACTCTTTCAACAAGGTTAAGACTACGTGGAATGTAATCAATTCTAAATTAGGGAACAAAGAGAGCCAAAATAATAATATATGTTTGCATCACAACGATAGGTTAATTAATAAACCAATGGAAGTTAGCAGAGTATTTAATGATTTCTTTGTTAATGCAGTGGAGAGACTTGTGGTTCCCAATATTCCCCCACTGAAACTGGAAGTTCCTCCTCTAAAAACTAATACTAAATTTAGATTCACACCAATTACAGAAGAGGAACTACTAAAGGTAATTTCTTTATTTGATAATAAATATTCTACTGGCATTGATGATATTCCTATGACCCTTATAAAAAATTCGTCGCAACTATTCCTCAAACCTCTAGTTCATCTAATTAATTCTTCTTTCATCTCAGGTCATTTCCCAGACAAACTAAAAACATCAAAAGTTATCCCTATTTTTAAAAAGGGCGACAGTAGGGACATAACTTGTTACAGGCCTGTTTCATTGCTGTCATCCTTCTCTAAAATATATGAAAAGATTGTATATAATCAGTTAATTAATTATTTTTAATCAAATAATTTGTTAGATAAAGAGCAGCATGGTTTTCGACAAGGAAAGTCAACAATAACTGCTGCAGTTGAATTTATTGAAAACATAATTGATGCAGTTGATAAGGGTGAAAGAGTAGTAGGTGTTTTCCTTGACCTCTCCCGTGCCTTTGACAGTGTGGCACACCCTGTTTTAATTGAAAGATTGAAATCACTAGGTATTCAAGGAAAAGAGTGTGCTTGGTTTTCCTCTTATCTATATAATAGACACCAATCAGTTGAAATAAAATATCTAGATTATGGTAATTATTATAATTATTTAAGAAGCTGTGTCTGTAAAGCTCAGGTGATTAAGTACGGGGTGCCTCAGGGATCCATCCTGGGTCCTCTACTTTTTTTGTGTTACCTGGATGTTCTGCCTAAGAGAGCCAGTTTCACTTCCATTTCACTATACGCAGATGACACTAATTTAATTGTTAAAGGAAATTCTAGTTCTGATATTGAGCTCTCAGCCAACTTGGACTTAATGAGTATTCAAAATTTTTTAAATCAAAATAACCTACTATTAAACACAAACAAATCAATGACAGTAAGTTTCTCCACCAAACAAAATAAAATAGTTTTGGATCCAAAGATTAAAGTTGGCAATAATTTAATAAATAAAGCAAATCAGACAAAATTTTTAGGACTTTTTATTGATCAACATCTATCTTGGGATGAACATGTTAACAATGTAGTGAAAAAAATGTCATCAGGAATATATGCACTGTGGCAAATGTCAAAAATTTCAGACCTTACAGTGTTGAAAACGATATATTATTCATTAATACATTCACATCTGGCGTATGGAATTTGCATATATGGAGCGACCTCAAAACATAATTTGGACAAAATTCTGATAAAACAAAAAAAAGCAATACGAATCATGTTAGGTTTAAAAAGCACAGAGAGCGTCAAAAACTTTTTTAAAGATCTCAAAATTTTGACTGTTTACAGTCTTTATGTCGTAGAAACAATAAAGTATGTCAAAGAGCATGAAAGAAATATATTCTTCGAATCCAAGCATCATTATAATACCGTAGTAAAATTATTTTTGATAAACATAATCTACATTTTTATAAAAACAAAACCAAATACATGGGAACAAAATTTTTTACTCAGTTGCCAAATTCTATTAAAAATGAGCAAAATTACAATAAATTTAAAAATTTGCTTAAAGCATATTTCATTGATAAAGCTCTCTATTCTTTTTCAGAGTTTCCTTAGGTGAGAGCTCCACTACTGATTGCCTGAGTTTAAATATAGTTTTTAATATAGCAGTAGATAATAGTGATGATTTGTCGAATTCAATTGTACCGCTTGTTTATATTTTTATTGTTTAGTTATTGAAAAAATATTAATTTTAGTTGTATGTGACTCTATTCAGATGCTGTATTTATCATGTATTAATATGAATAAAGTTTATTTTGATTTGATTTGATTTGATTAGCGCATATCATCAAATTCCGATCGGCAAAAGTGACAGACCATATACTGCTTTTGAAGCAAATAGAAAATTGTATCAGTTTTGTCGGATTCCTTTTGGGGTTACTAACGGTGTACCATGCTTCCAAAGATTTATTGATGACCTCATAAGAACCGAAAAGCTTCAAGGCACTTTTGCTTATTTAGACGATATCACTATCTGCGGTAAGGATCAGGCTGACCATGATAATAATCTCCATGCATTTATGCAGTCTGTGAAAAAGTACAATCTAACAATAAATCAATCTAAAAGCAAGTTTTCATCCCCTTTTATAAGTGTTCTAGGGTATACTATCTCGGACCATGTTATCCGTCCCGACCCGGAAAGGCTAAAACCTCTTCTAGAATTTCCGATTCCAAAAGACACTGCATCTTTGAGGAGAGCACTTGGGATGTTTGCTCACTATTCAAGATGGATTCCTAACTTTTCTCAAAAAATTAGACCACTCATCGATAGTAAACATTTCCCACTTGACAAAACAGCAGTCTCAGCTTTCGAGAATGTAAAAAAAATTATTGCAGATTCAGCAGTGCATTCAATCGATGAAACTGGCACGTTTGTTGTTGAAACGGACACATCTGATCACACGATTGCAGCAACACTGTCTCAATGTGGACGTCCAGTCGCGTTCTTTTCTAGAACATTGTCACAAACAGAACAACGTCACTCTACAGTCGAACGAGAAGCTTACGCTATTGTCGAATCTCTCAGGAAATGGAAAAATTACCTTTTGGTAAGACACTTTACATTAATCACCGATCAACGGTCGGTCGCATTTATGTTTGATAGTAAAAACTCAAGTAGGATTAAAAATGACAAGATTTTACGGTGGAGACTGGAACTTTCTAATTATCACTTTGACATTGTCTATAGACCAGGGAAAAACAACACAGTTGCTGATGCTTTTTCTCGAATTTGTGCAACATCAACGGATTCAAATGTCCCTTCTCTTCAAATACTACATGAGAGAATGTGTCATCCTGGAGTAGCTGGCATGTACTACTGGGTACGTTCCAAGAATTTGCCGTTTTAAGTGAATGAAATACGAGATCTAACGAGAAACTGTAAGATATGTTGTGAAATAAAACCCCGATTCTTTAAGTTTGAAGGCAAACTAATAAAATCAACTTCACCCTTTGAACGTCTCAACATTGACTTCAAAGGACCTATTCCGTCAACTACTAAAAATACATACTCGATACTTTTTAACAATCATCGATGAATATTCAAGATTTCCTTTCATCTTTCCATGCTCAGATCTATCTTCAACTACTGTAATAACCTGCTTGCAACAGTTATTTTTTTTGTTTGGGACTCCCAACTTCATTCATTCTGATCGCGGTTCGTCTTTTATGTCTGCTGAACTGAAACGGTTTCTTACAAATCATGGAGTATCTACAAGCAGAACAACTGCCTACAACCCTCAAGGGAATGGTCAAACAGAACGCTACAACGGAGTGGTCTGGAGAACAATACTACTGGCTTTAAAGACCAAAGGCCTTGAAATGAATCGATGGGAATCTGTGGTAGGTGAAGCGCTACATGCAATACGTTCTCTGTTATGTACCTCCACTAATCAAACTCCACATGAGCGCATGTTTAGGCACCCACGAAGGGGATCCTGTGGCTCTTCATTGCCGACCTGGCTGTCATCTCCCGGAACTGTTTTCATGAAAAAGTCCAACACTTCATCAAAGTATGAGCCCCAGATAGAAGAAGTATCTCTTTTGGAAGCTAACCCAAACTATGCATACGTAAGGATGCGCAATGGTAACGAGACGACAGTTTCTCTTCATCAGCTGGCTCCCAAAGGGAATGAGTAAGTAAAAGCACGACAGCTGCAACCAAATATACAGAGACAGTCAACATACGACATGCAATCACAATCTCAACATTGCCTAAGCGATGATGAAGACTTTCCAGATTTGTTTGATCACCAAGAACGAGAAACACAGGAAACAAGACCACAAATCCCAGAATCACGGAAATTTCGAGAAAATTTAACGGAGACAGTACCAGCAGCTCAACGTCCGACAAGAGCAAGAAAATTACCAACCCATTTTAAAGACTATGAAATTTCTTCATTGAGGCGGGAAAAATGATATAATACAATTCCTTTTTACCTGTTTGTTATTATTAATATTTATATCATATGTTTCAAATGTCTGTTTTGTTTATATTCTTTATTTATTCCCAATTCAACTCCATCTAATGTTTAGTCGAATAAAGCCAGATCAGAATAAAGGGGGGGATCAGATTCTTGAGTTTCCTTAATAGGTATACTACCCTGGCAAGCCTTGTGCACACCTTGTCAACGTGCTGCTGCCAGTTCAGTCTGGGGTCAATCCAGAAACCCAGCAGCTTCACTGCTTCATCACTCCCTCCAGGCCTTAGTGTACATATAATTGATTTTGTCTTTTCTTCGTTGATCAAGAGCCTGTTTTCAACAAACCAACCCTTGGCTTGTGTCAGAAGACCGCTAGCCTCCTAGTTGAACCTAGTTTGAAGTTTTGAAGATTATCTAAATGGATGAAAATAAACACTAACGCCAATATTCAATTAGAAAATATTTCATATTCAGAATAGTAAATAAATATTCGATTCAAACCTGAACATCACTATTCGCACATCCCTACTGGAAATACAAACCATTCAGTTGACATTGGGAGTACATGTTACGCAAGAAGAGAGACAAGAGTCCTTGGCCTCCATTGTAGCTTAGCCGATAGCAGTAGACTGGAGCCTTTCCTGTCGCCAGGTGAGCCCGAACTGCCTCGTCTATACCCAGGTAAAAAAACAGGTCTCCGTAGTACTGTGACAGATAGATTATATTTAGAACGTAGACTCTGGGCTAGAGAAAGTACATTTTGAATTCCTTTGTACGTAAATACATATATGTCAGTAATCATTTGTGTAAATATAACTAGGTTTACCTCTTAACTATAAGGTTCAGATAAAAATAGTTTAATTTGAAAATGTTCTCACCATATTATTTGCTAATAGGCCATACTCTGTATCATATACTAGTAAAATAGTGTGACCATTGAGTATACAATAATAGGCCATACTCTATATCATATACTAGTAAAATAATGTGACATTGAGTATATAATAATCATTCTCTCAGGTTAATTAGCTGATTGATAGTAATCATTAACCAGAATAACTTACATCAAAGTACTCGCTAGCGGTGGGCCACCCAATGTCTTTATCACCAAAGAAGAAATTTCTCAATTTATCAGTGGCGTTGTGAGGAAGACCGAGATCCATGGGAACAACTCGTGCAAAGTTGCCGTTGATGACTTTGAACAACTCATCACTGTGCGGCACATCTGTAACACGTGTTCAACTACATAACCTCCTTAGCACACAGTTTCTACTGTATAAACAACTCGTGCAAAGTTACCGTTGATGACCTTGAACAACCAGTACCGGATCCAGCTAGAGTGTCAGGGGAGAGCGAGCTTAGTCATAACCATGAAGATTTATTTTGTTGCAGATAATTACAAGTTAACACAGGCGGCAGTGCAGCCAACTGTCAGGCATCGTCAGAATAAAATACTTACTCCAATTAACTGTTAACGTTTAAACATCCCAATAAACAATTAAAAAAATTAATGAAATTAATTGATGATAAATAATCAACTTTAACCTTAACAGATTACATGAGATGCTAGTTAAAATAACCACAATACTTTTTTATAAAAAATTATAAAAGAGTCCAATGTCCCTCTAGATCTGCCACTGTGAATAGCTCATCAATGTGCGGCATATCTGTAACATGTGTTCAACTACATAACCTCCTTAGAACATGTCATCTACTGTAAAAACAACTTCTTTGTATTCAAGATGATAGGATTTCCTTCGTACTTTAACCCATATGCGACAATGGACAGATATTGCCCTCACTAATATTTCATTTCATTCATAGTATTTCATTTTCCCGGGAGGGACAGATGGCAGTGCTGATCCAGAAACCCTGGGTCCTCAGAAGGAAGATTATGGGTCTTCAGAGTAAGAATGCAAAGGTAATTTGGGACACTGGGGAGGGTAAACCTAGGGCTTGCATTCTGGTAAGGAATTACACGAGGTGCATATGTGTTACAGAGTACCTATCACGGGACCTAGTGCCAATTAGAACCTGTCTAAGTATAGGAGGCACCGACCATGATGTGATCCTTGCTTCTGGATATATCGATGCCGAGAGGGAATGCCCTCCTATAGAGGTCCAAGGGCTGGTAGAGTACTAAGACAGGATGGGACTGCCACTGATTTAGGGGTGCAACGCTAATGCGCACCACTCTGTGTAGGCCAGCACCAACATCAATTTAAGAGGTGAGAATCTTCTGGAATTTATTGTAAGGTCATAGAATTCAGTCTAGTGGGGACGATCACAAGTGCTACCCATGGTAGAAACCCCAGAAATACGGACTGGGAGAAGTATAGGTCTATATTAAGCTGCAATATGGACCAATTGAGCTCTCAAGATTCTATTAACTTTGAGGTGGAAGAGGCTGTGGAGAACACAGCCATTATGGACACATTATGTTTCTAGCTGTCGGGTCAAAAAGAAACCACCCAGTCGGGATGTTCCCTGATGGAATAACTGACTATCAGGACTAAGGGCGTAAGCTAGAAGGCTGTTCAATAAAGCACAAACAGAAGGAGGGTGGCAAATTACCTCTACTCCAAAGGGGACCAGACTTCACAAGACCTTGGCTAGGGACTGCACTCATGGGACAGTGTCACTACAAACCCTGGCGCGGGGCTACACAGAGGATGAGGTACAACACACTCTCCTTCTCCTGGAGAATAAGAATAAGAATCATCTTTATTTACATAACATCAAGTAATGCAATAGTGTCAGTTTAAGTTACAAAAAAATAAAAATAAATTTAAGGTTCTTCTCTCTTCAAAAACTCTTCTAGACTGTAGAAGGGTCTTCTTAGAAGCCATTCATGCAGTGAAGTCTTGAGGTTCCTCCCTGTCTTTGCTTGCAGTTCAGGTGGAAGATAATTAAAAAATCTGCGTCCATTGTATGTTGGTTTTTTTTCATAAAGTGTCAGATGGTGTACTGGGAGACTATATAGGCCAGCGCTTCTTGTGTTGTAGTGGTGATGATTAAAGTTCCGTGGTAGTTCTTCTTGTTGGTCGGCATAGAGTATTACTTCTTGGATGTAGAGGGAGACAACTGTAAGAATTTTTAAAGTCTTGAAGGCTTCTCTGCAGCTGTCTCTGAATTGGAGACCAGCTAGAACCCTTATTACCTTTTTTTGAAGAAGCAGTATTCTTTGGAGGTTTGTTTTTGAGCATGCTCCCCATACTGCAACACCATATCTAATGTGCGGCTCAAAGAGTGAAAAGTAAGCTACGATGGCTGTCTCTGTATTGCTGATTGAATTAATTTGTTTTATCATATAGATACTGGTATTTAGTTTTTTTGCAAGGTGATCCAGATGTGGAGTCCAGTTGATGCTTTCATCCAGAATCAGTCCAAGGAACCTTGTCTGTTCTTTTCTGTCGACTTCTGGTATGCTGTACACTTCAGTTGCTTTTCTTCCAAAGGCCAGCTGGCTTGTTTTTGATTCATTTACAACAAGGTCATTCCTGTGGCAGTATTGGTAAGCCATCTGTAGAGAGATGTAAGAGGAAATGGCCAGATCGTCCGATGACCTTGAGCTAAGTAGGAGAGTGGTGTCATCAGCATACATCAGTGGTGTGCAGAAGTCTCCCAAGTTGTCAGGTAAATCATTTGTAAAGAGTATGAACAGCAAAGGGCCAAGCACCGAGCCTTGTGGAACTCCTCGCTCGACTGGAAGTAGGTTTGACTTGATTTCTTTTATTGTTCCATTTTCAGTACCTCGCAGCTCAACCAGTTGCCTTCTTCCTGACAGGTAGCTTTCAAACCACTTCTTAGCTATATGTTTTATCCCTAGAGCCTCCAGCTTTTCAAGTATAAGTGAGTGGCTTAGACAATCGAATGCCTTGCTAAAATCAAGGAAGATTGCAGAGGGGAGTTCCCCGTTTTCAATGTTATCAATGATAGTCTCTACCAGCTCAATCATTGCAGTGGTGGTTGATTTGCCCTTTGTAAATCCATGCTGGGTGTGTGTAAGCAGGTTGTTTTGAATGCAGTGGTTGATAACTCTTTTAAGCACAATTTTTTCACAGACTTTGGAGAATGTTGATATTAGAGAGATGGGTCTGTAGTTGCTTGTATCTTCTGGGTTTCCACTTTTAAACTTTGGGTATACCTTTGACAGTTTCAAAGCGGAGGGGAAACTGCCTTCCTTAAAAGATTGATTAAAGACTGACACTAATGGGGTTATGAGCTCTTCCCCACAGAACTTTAGAATTTTAGAAGAGATTTCATCTAAACCTGCTGAGTTTTTTGATTTCAAGTTCTTAATAATTTCCTTTACTTCTGTAGCATTGGTTGGTTTTAAGGCAGCCAGTATCTGTGTTGGTTTGTTTATTAATGTTGGTGGTCTTCTTTCTCCAAGTGGTATATTTTGTAATGTTTCTTCAGCAATATTAATGAAATATTTATTGAAATGGTTTGCTATTTCCTGGGGACAGTTTACTTTTTGTTGGTTAATAGATAGTGAAAGTTCCTCTTGGTTTTGTGTTTTGTTGCTTCTTGCACTGTTGATTATTTCCCACGTTGCCTTAGATTTGTTCTCAGCTCTGTTGATGTGTGCAATAGATGCTTGTTTCCTCAGCATTTTTAGTCTTTGATCATACAGTTTTTTTGTATGAGTCGCATTCTCTTTTAATCTTGGATTTCCAGTGATTTGGTACTGGCTTTGTAGCTCAAGGAACTCCTGCTTCAGCCTGTTAGCCTCTCTATCTGCAAACTGTTTGGGTTTAGTCTTCTTTTTATATTTTGTAAGTTTCCTCGGGCAGGTTGCTTCAAGGGAAAGTGAGACAATTTTTTTGAAGTTGTTGTAAGCTTCTTCTGCTGATTGAGCTACAGTTACTTCTTCCCAGGTTTGTTCCTCCAAGTACTTTTTTAATTCTCTCAAGTTTTCTTGCTTTAATGTTCTTTTAAATGTAGCTGGTGGCAGTGTTTTGATTTCTGTTTGAATAGTGCAAGTTTGAGCTGTATGATCAGATAGTGTTGAGTGTACAACATTTGTTTTTAGTTCATTTGAGCTGATATTTGAGCAAATCCAGTCTATTGAGGTAACTGAGGAGTGTGTTATTCGTGTGGGTGGTAGATCGATCCTTTTTAGATTGTGAGAAGCTAGGACTTCATTTACAGCTACTGTTCTCCTGTCTGGGTTAATAATGTCAACATTTACATCTCCCATGATAATTAATGGTGTATTTTCTGCTCTTGTGATGTCGAGCACTCTTGAAAGGATTTCAAGTGACTCAGCAACATTAGTATTTGGTGATCTATAAGTACCCATGATTGAATAGCATCTTTTTTTCATTGTTATGTTGATAAGTGCAAGTTCACAGATGAGTTCTTCACAATATTGCTTGACATCGATTGATTTTGTTAGCATCTCCATTTCGTTTTCAACGTAAATTGCAACACCCCCTTTAGTATGAATTTCTCTGCTGAAGTGTGATTTAAGGACGTAGCCAGGTAGAAGTTTTGAGCTTTCTATTTCTTGTGTTTTCAGTCCATGTTCACTTAGTACTACTACATTAGGTTTGGGGTATGTTGATTCAATGAAGTGAACTAGCCTATTTATTTTATTTGAAATCCCCTGAATATTTTGGTGCATAATAGTTAGGCTGTGAGTGTTTTTGTTTGAGGAGTTTTCTCTAAAAAAGGAAGCTTTTTGTTTTTTTCCTCAGTTAGGGTGGTCTCTGTTTCGATATAAGTACCAATACTGGATGATGCTTTTTTAATATAGTCCTCTAAGAATTTTTCTATGGTATCAGATGGGCCTAGCTTGGTTGCAGTTACTGGCGGTGCTACAGTAACTTTGAATTTGTTTGTTCCAAGACTTTGGTAAGAAGTACTTTTTGGGCTTTGTGATTGACGATTTTCTTCTTGTTGGTCTTTTTTAGACTTAAGATTTGCTTTATACTTTATCGCCTGGAGAGAAACACTAAAATGGTTCTTTTTATTTTTGTTGCTGTTTGTTTTCGAAGGAGATGGTTTATGGTGATTGGAGCTGTTTAGACGTAGCGGAGTATTCCATTTAGATTGAGGTAATTTTGATGGCTCTCCAGGGTTTGTCATTTGCCTCTTGATGTCTTGATTGTTTATCTGGGCTTGTAGGCTTAAAATTGAGCTTTCCATTTGACTTTGCTTGACTTTTATCTGCACAAGCTCGGTTAATAAGGTAGAGCTTGAGTTCACAACTCCTGTAATTGGGTCATTTGTTTGAGTTTGTGTGATGAGCAAAGATTTTTCAGCCTCAGAAACCTGGTTTGTCTTAATTTCTGAGCTATTTTCAAGTTTTTCCATTTTAAGTCGCAGCTCCTTGATGGTTTTTTCTTGGTCCTTTATTATTTCTTCTTTCAGTCGGTCGTTTTCTTCAAAGTCTTTTGCAAGTTGATTTTGAAATTCTCTTTCTTTCAGTATTTGATTTTCAGCCCTATCTAGTTGTTCTACAAGTCTGGCATTTTTAAGAGAAATCAATTCTTTTTGATTTTCTAGTTCTTCAATTTGCTCCAGGTAGTTTTCAGCCTTTGTGTTTTGCAGTTTAGAAATAGTTTGTATGAGATTTTTATTTTCAAGGATCATATTTTGTAGCTCTTCCTTTAGTTTTTTGTTTTCAGTTAACAATGCACCTCCTAATTCAGATGCTAATGTAAGGGATGTGTCCATATCTGGTTCTCCTGATTTTTTGCAATTTTCTATTTTAAGCTGCACTTCCTCAACACTAAGATTAAATGACTCGGAGTCAGCTAGAAAATTTAAGCCAGGTCTGCATTCTGAGTTGTTACTATCTTGATACATGTTGACCTTGCATCTGCTGCATCGCCAGTTCTCTATTTCATTTTTAGTTAAATTCTTAAAATTTATTTCTGTTTCATCAAGGCACTTGGAGTGGTACCATTTAGCACAGTCTCCAGTGCACAAAATGCCTTTGTGTCTTACTCCTATTGTGCAGACACCACAAGGGTACTTAGACATTTTCTGGGTTTTAGACATTGTTTTATTAAAAAATAATTAAATTAATTTTACTTGAGTCAGAATTTTGTGTTTTAAGTTTAATTGATGGTGAATAATTTAAACCACGGGGGTGTATAAGCTAAGCAAGAGTTTGTTTGTAAACAATTCTCAAGTAGTAGCAGACAGAAGTAATCAGTTCTCTGTAGTAGCAGAGGTTCAAAGATCAGTCAATCCTATCTTGACGAGGCCCTTCTTATCTTGGGTCCAATCTTTTCCTTATCAGAAATTATCATGAAATTCACAAGAACTTTTATCTTTAAATAGTTAATAGTTAAATAGGAGACACATTTTCCAGGGTGCCGACCGTTGGGGGGTGTGACGACAGAACCAAGAGCAGTTAGATCTCAACAGTAGCTAAATCAGTCATCTCACCAGGGAGGTTAGAATGGGCCATCAACTCTTTCGAGCCCTTCACTGGCGTAGGGGTTGGCGATCCCACCGCCCAGTGGGGCTGTCACTGCAATCAGCCTCCCTGACTCTCTACTCTCCTCTTGAGCAGGGTCTTTTCTATCTACCCACGTTTCTTCTCCCCTCCAATGCGTGGATAGACTGTCTTCATCTATCTGTACAAACCCATTCTCTTCTTCTTCTCCCACCTTCTCCCCTGCTTTTCCGCTTTGTTTCAGGCCAACTCAAGGTGTCACGTGGACCGTGCCGAGGAGTGGATGGCACCAGGCCTTATATATGGTGTCTAGAACGGTACCTGCAGGATACCGGGCGACCTCCTGCAGTAAGTAGCCTTACCTGGACATGCGGGGCTCTGTTCAGGCGGACAGATATTTCCCTAGCTAGAGGGAAGAGAAGGAAGCCAGAGGGAAAGCCTGGACCGTTCATCCGGGATGCCGACAGGCTAAGGAAATGCTTGGAGTGCATAATATAAGAAGGTCTGAGACCATGATCAGGCTTAAGAAAAACGATTTAAGGATACTGACGGGATTTCTAACCGGACACTGTAGGCTCAGGGGTCATCTGAGCAAGATGGGCATTGTCCAAGAGGGTGAATGCCGCTTCTGCCAATCTGGGGAGGAAACACCTAGACACCTATTGGCTGAGTGTGACGCTCTTCTGATAGGTCAGAAGAGAGCCAGAAGCTTGGGAACACACCAGGTGGCGGTGGAGGATTTTCCAAAGTTAGAACCCCTCGTTATACTAAACTTTATTAAGGCATTAGGACTAGAGGGGGTTCTCTAGGCAAGAACTAGAGACTAGTCTGGGGGGCACAATAGATCTCATAGGTCGCGGTGCAATATTTCCCCTAGATTTTATCAAGTATCAAGTTCGAGCCCTTCAAGTCGCCTGGAATAGATAGCATTTTTCCGGCACTACTCCAAGAGGGAGATGCCCTATCTCTTAAGAGTGATGAGATGTAGTTTAGCAACAGGGTATATACCCTCGAAATGGAGAAGGGCTAGGGTAACCTTCATTCCAAAAGTAGGCAAAAAGGACAATAGTCAACCTAAGTCCTATCGTCCGATAAGTTTAACCTCTTTTCTGTTAAGAACAATGGATAAGCCCTGGAGGTGATCCTGAATCTGACACACCTACACATTGTGGTAGAGAGAACAGCAAGGGAGACTTTGCTTAGAGTGGAGCTTACTGGCTTTGACATTTTCTCCAAAATTTGCGGTGAGTTATTTCCACCAGGTCTAAGGGGTCTGATGAAACAACCAAGGTATTCCATGGTGAGAAAGTACAACTTTGAAAAGAAATTCCATGTGGAGCTAGGAAATAAACTTGCCTGGGACGAAAAAACGCTGAATTCCCTCGGGAATCAGGTCATTAGGTGATACACTAATGGCTCCAAGACCGAGAAGGGGACTGGTGTAGGGGTATTTGGTCCAAGGATCAAATACCATAAATCACTGGGGCTTCCCCCAGCATATTTCAAGCTGAGGTGAAGACCATAGAAAGGTGTGCACACTTCAAGTAGAGGATACATGAAAAGGGAGATTGTTATCCTGTCAGATAGCCAGGCTGTCACTGGAGCCTTGAGTTCAGCAGCCTTCAGATCTAAGATGCTCTGGAACTGTCGGAAAAGTCTGGACCAGTTGGGTCAAGTCTTAATAACTCCTTGTCTTGGGTAAAGTGGGTAATAACAAGTTGTCACTACTTTGGGTACCTGGGCACCAAGGTATTTAGGGGAGTGAAGTAGCAGACAAACTGGCAAGAGCAGGGACAGCCACCCCCTTTGTAGGGCCGGAGCCAGGTTGTGCACTGGAGGACTCCTTGCTTAAAAAGAAGTTCAAGGAGGAAGAAAATGAAGCCAGAGGGAAAGCCTGGACTGATCTTCCGGGATGCCGACAGGCTAAGGAAATGCTTGGAGGGCATAATATAAGAAGGTCTGAGACCATGATCAGGCTTAAAAAAACAATTTAAGGATACTGACCGGTTTTCTAACCGGGCATTGTAGGCTCAGGAGTCATCTGAGTAAGATGGGCATTGTTCAAGAGGGTGAATGTCGCTTCAGTCAATCTGGGGTGGAAACACCTAGACAATTATTGGCCGAGTGTGAGGCAATAGGAAAAAAGCCAGAAGCTTGGGAACACACCAGGTGGCAGTGGGGGATTTCCCAAAGCTAGAACCCCAAATAATACTAAACTTCATTAAGTTATTAGGACTAGAGGGGGTTCTCTAGGCAAGAACTGGAGACTAGTCTGGGGGGCACAATAGATCTCGTAGGTCGCATTGCAATCTTTCCCCTAGGTTTGATCAGTATCAGTAACAGTATAGTATTTCATTTGGTATTTGATGACTTGAATTAAATGAATAAATAGAAAATCGATAGTTTAATTGTATAGTTTGATAAATAACACCTGATCTCAAGTATCAAATTAAAAAACCGAATGTAAACACTGAGTTACCAAGCTGAGAAGAATGATCTGCTTATGTGAATGAAGTTTTAAATTAAAGTGAGAGTAATAACAATGTAGTGACGACAAGATTGACGGCATTGTTCAAACACCTAATCTAGAAAATTGTTTAACATGTTTTTTGAAATGTTTTATATAATCAATAAGTACTAAAAGTGTGCAGAACAGTTGTATATAGTGAAAATAGTATGTAGAAAATATCAATGGATATGACAAAAAATTAATATTTATTTTAAAATTAATTGGACTTTCCTACCGCCCTTGTGTTTTAAACTACACAACGTTTCTGGAGGTAGAGTAACTCCTTCCGTTTTCAAGTGTTTTCAACCATTTGGTAAAGGAGTTTGAAAATTGAGCTGAACTTTTGTTAAGTAAAAACACTCTTAATTTACGCCGTAATTTTAAATAACTCTGTTCAAACGGTCGTTTTTACATCTGATGAATTTCAATTTTTACAATTTACAATTTTTTTATTTGAATTTACAAGCGTGATGACTCGACCAGGAAACCAACTGTGGTGCTGCAGACTCAAAATTATCATAAATGGAGTAGTATGATCAGGAAGCCAGCTGTTTTTTTTTTAACTAATGTGAACTAATGTCTTATATTAAGTAAACTCTTAACTTTTGAAAGAAAAATTATCTTAATAATTCAGATCAGATAAAGGTTTAAAAAGGTTTGAAAAACTCGGCTTGGCTTGAACTTAAAATTCCAGGTCCGCACACACCAACTAACCAGTTAAATAAGATCAAAATATTCATTATCAACATATGTGTAAAACAGCTGAAGCGCCTTGGGAAATCCGCCCCTTCGAATGATGATGATGATGTGTAGTTTTTAGGTTGTGTTTGTGTTGTGATCGTCATAAAAATGAAAATACGTAAAAAATTAGTTTTATTTATTTATTGTAAGAACAGGCAAAGTAATATTGTATAAAATACATAATATCATAAATATTTATATTGGTTTAAATGCTAAAAACTATACAGCCAAAACAACTATTTTATATTTATAAACTTTTAAACGTAATTTTGGTAAATATACATTACAATAATGGATCCTTGTAAGTGTCAAGTCAACCTCTAATGATAAACAAGGAAGTTAAATAAGTTTTACTAAAAGTCTTCAATAGTGCTAAAATAATAGGAATTGTCAGGGGTTGACAGGTACTGTATAATAGTTAGGCCAATGGATTAAATTAGTTGACTTTCTTTAAAGACAAACATACCAAACATGACAAGCATTCCTTCCTTGTCATTGGCTCCGAAGATGACTGGAACGGGAGCAATATCCCCGCGCTGCAGTATCAAGCGGGGGTGCTCTGTAAGGAACCTGTCATCTCCAGGCCCACCTGTAGGTTCTACACATGGCACAAACGGAAACACCCTTAGGTCCTGCTTGTCCTATAAAAATCGAGACTATTAGCCAGTTCAAAATTTAAAGTATTAGGCCCTATTTCCTTTCAAGAATTTAATATGATTTCTTCTATTTTCAAACTTACAACCTTTGGTTTTTTAACTTCATAGGATGCAGAGATTGAGAAATAAAATAATTCTTAAAGTCTTGTGACAGTCTTTAAAACTAATAAATTAAATAGGTGCCATTTCAAGTTCTAAACCATCTTCTTGTAGTTTCATGCATATTTCAAGAGTTTACTCATCAGAACATAAAAAGTCAAAAACAAAACACAAATTATTTTAAATTATATACCCCATAAAACGTACAGGTACAGTCATAATTGCTAGCATTGGTCTTTAACGAAACATATGTAACATATTTATTAACAGTTCTAAAGTCCTAATATTAAGAAAAATCTTTAAACATATCTTTCTTAGAGGGTTATGAACAAAAAAAGTTTTCCCAAAGTTAATATTTTGAGTGTGCATTTGAATGCTTTTCAAGGAAGGCTAATTTATTTTTGAAGTTCAGAAGTACTAACACAGTGGTATTTATATTATCATATACTGGTTTTATTAGTTATTTTTTACTTACTTGACATGTACAAATATGTTAGAAATTGTTATGGAGAGAAATCTTTATATCCTATCCTATAGTCTGTAAATCATGGGGTTTCTTCAATAATAAAACAAGGATTTAATAAGCTGTGACTCTTCAGAAGGAGTTGCACTCAATATATGTTTCAGTAATTTTTAAAAATAAAACTATTAAAAAATATATATATTTATATTGGTTTATTAAAAAAAACAAGAGAAGAGAAAAAAACTGCAAACCTGTGCACTGATAACTTTATTCTGCATCTTGACAAGATCAATGGCTGGTAGGTTCTGGAGGGACCTCAACAGTTCATGTGGGTCAGAAGATGATAATTTAAATTTTTCACCAAGAGCAAAGGACCTTGCCACCGCTTGAGGACTGAAGGCCCACGAACTGAGACTCGTACCGCTCATGAGAATGGCTCGATGGAACAGACCTGAAGATCAAACAAAAATAGGTATTGGATAAATTGGCTGATAAGAGGTTTATGTATATGTTATATGCAACAAAAACTTCAAAATATTTTCAATCATAGGAGAGATTCAATAAAGGGAAAAATTATTTATTTCAATGATAATACTGTATACTAAGAGTGTGCGAAGGCTCGAATCATTGAGCTTTTTTCCTTTTAAAAGCTTGAAAAAAAGATCAAATTTAGTAAATAGGCCTGATCCTAACTCTGAAAGGGGGGAGACTAATTCTGTTACTGCACTTGGACCAAAGCCAAACCTAGAAAATAGGGGTGGGTTTCACAAAACAGAGTTTTCACTACGCCGAGTAAGGCTAAAAATTTAATAAATATCGAAATTTCAGTACGCCGAGGTTTCACAAAACCGAGTACGTTATAAAATTCAACTGTTTCACTAAACCGAGTTTCACAAAACCGAGTAAGGGGCTGGGTACCGTCCGCTCTGGAAGTGAGTTCGCACCAAGAGCACGTCGGCCGGCAGGCCAACAACGCGCAGTATCATGCGCTTTGAAGGCATTCACTGCCTGAAATCTGTGTAAATGACATTATAGATCTAATAACTTATGCTACTTTATACTGTTTTAATATATTATACAGAAATAAAATTGTCCATGGATGAATGTTAAAAAGAAAATTATAGAAAATAGTAAACGAAAATAATTGTATGCTCCAAAGCAGAGAGAATTTGATTGTTTATATGAACGATTTGTTTATTTAGAACAATTCTATTTATTACTATTTATTATTAAATCTTCAATATAAATTATGTGTCACGCGTTATGTTCACTACATGACTCGACAGCGAGTGCCTGCAAAGCACGTAATAGTGCACGCTACACAGGCTTCTACAGTCACTTCTAGAGCTGACGGTACCCAGCCCCTTACTCGGTTTTGTGAAACTCGGTTTAGTGAAACAGTTGAATTTTATAACGTACTCGGTTTTGTGAAACCTCAGCGTAGTGAAATTTCGATATTTATTAGATTTTTAGCCTTACTCGGCGTAGTGAAAACTCGGGTTTGTGAAACGCTCCCCATAGTATATGGAGAAAGTATTGTTTTCGTCAAAACTTTTGAATTTGAGTTGAGAGTGGATATATCCGTTTTGGGGTCCTCTGAATCTAAAAAAGTGGGTTTCGACGTGATGTCTGTCTGCCCGGCCTACCCCGTTGGTCCGATTTATATGGAGTTTGGCATGTATGTGTATATTCACCGTATATCCAGCCTTTTTTTTTTTGAATTTTTCATTTTAAGGGTAATTCACCCCTAAAAACCCTTAAAAAACTCGGAAAATCCAAATTTCTCAAAAACGGCTCTAACGGTTTTAATTAAAATTTGATAGTGCACAGAGTACTAAATAATTTACTTAATAAACACAACCGTAAACACTTAATTTGAAAAAGATGATCTGATATTCATAACCTTCCTAACCTCTTGACATGTGTGATAAGAGGTGGTAGTGGACGGAGGCAGCTCCTGCACTCTCGCCAAACAGTGTGACATTGTCAGGGTCCCCGCCAAACTGAGCGATGTTCTGTTGTACCCAGCGCATCACCAAGACTTGATCCTTTAGCCCGGCATTTCCCGGCACCTCTCCTGTGCCTAGGGATAGGAAACCTAGAAAAAACCCTACAATTAGTAATATCTATAGAGTAAAATGCCACTAATCTGTCACTTGCCAGGCCCAAGAGCATGGGTATTATAGGAAGATTAGATTATCACAGGAATACATTTATTAATTACAATAATAATCAATAGGGTTTTTATAAACAGTTACTAAATTGAAAATCACTTACCTAATGCACCAACTCTGTAGTTGCAAGTTACAATAACAACATCTTGCTCCATCCAATAGTCAGGATCATGCAAATCAGTATTACCACTGCCAAAGGTGAAACCCCCTCCATGGATCCATAACATCACTGGTAGAGACGGATTCAGTCCTCTCTCTGGCATCTGGACATACACTCCAATGATCCAAACAGATACGTAAATCAGGTAATTGAACTCACCTACTATTCATAATATTAATATTTGTATCTCTCTCGAAAAAAGGTTATTAATACTTGTAACAAACTTATGCACACTCATCCACACTGGAGGACTTTCAAGACCATTGACCTGTTATTGTATTTCTTAGAGTACTTATGAATGGTTCGTAGGATAATGATTACACATATTTCACCGGAAATAGTAATCAAGTTGCTACTGATTCAGATTCCTGAAGACTAATATGACTGGGATATTGGCGTGTCCTGTAAACCAGCTACTTGGAGGTCATGAAATGTGGATAGTTATAAGGGATGGTCATGGATGTGATATTCTCTGGTGTGGATTGACATCCATACTATCGAATGCAACATTAATCTACAAATACAATCCCAATAGTTAGACCTGCTCTTCATTTAGAGGCAAAATTGGTTTAGCAAAGAAGTGGCAGGTAGAGAGGCATATGTTGTCAATTTAGTGAATTTGTTAAGACACCATCGCCTTTGTGACCACGTTGCCCTCAGGCAGCTGATATATGAGTCTGCTCATGCAGTTCACT
Source organism: Nephotettix cincticeps (assembly GCA_023375725.1). Taxonomy (NCBI): domain Eukaryota; kingdom Metazoa; phylum Arthropoda; class Insecta; order Hemiptera; family Cicadellidae; genus Nephotettix; species Nephotettix cincticeps. Next base: position 329,474 of record CM041789.1, read on the forward strand.
AAACTACCACTAGGGTATATCTAATAGGCAAATAAGCACTTTCTACGACTAAGCACAGTGGCTGTTACAAAATTTTGAAACAGTAAAATTATTAGGCATAAACATAGACTCAAAACTGAATTGGTCCGCTCACATTAATAGCCTATGCAGTAAATTGTCTCGAACAAGCTATCTTTTGTGGAAATTAAAAAATCTGTTATCTGTTGAATATTTGAGAGTGGCTTACTTTGGGCTATAACAATCTCATATTTCATATGGGTTTATTCTCTGGGGTCATTCATCGGCGGTACATGGCATTTTGATGATTCAAAAGAAAGTCATCAGAACTCAGTGTGGAGCTAGCTTTTTGGACAGACCACTCTTTATGCAAACAAAAATTTTAACCATAATAAATTTATACATATTTCATATTTTAATCTATACAAAAATGCATTTAAATTTATCTATCACTAGAGAAGAAATTCACAGCCATAATACACAAAATAAATCTAAAATTAATATACCACAACACAGGCTGACTAAATTTGGATCTTCTCACAGAGCCGACTGTATTAAATTTTATAACAAACTAGATGAGTCTGCTAGAATTGCATCTTTTAATATTTTTAGGAAGAAAATTACAGTGGCTATCAGTCAATCCTTTTTATTCGACTGACGAATTCTTAAATTGTGAGGTTTACTTAGTTTTAGCGAATTTCCCATAGGGAAGAAGCTATTACCGTAGGTCTCATGGTAAGACTTAAGCCCGGGGCCATGTTATTTTTTCGTCTTTAGGTGCCCAGAGTCCAAAAACAATAGTCGTTAAAATTTTTATATATATATGTGTCTGTTAGCACGATAACTCTCGTACAAATGGTCCGATCGAGACCAAATTTGGTAGAGACGTGTATTCCTACAAATGCTCGGACGAGTTCGTAAACCAGACATATCGGTCAATGGAAACGGGTAGTTTGGGGGGGTTTTGTACCCCAAAATGGGGTTTTTTGTGTTTTTCACATGTAATTTTTAAAAATTTCTAATTTTATACTTCACCATTAGAATCAGCTTAATAAACTACACAATTAAGTTCCTTAAAGTTTTTCTCTATCTCCAACGGTTACCGAGATATTAAAAAATCTAAACACAGAATGTTGTATTGTGGGGCTCCAATGTTAATCTTATGGAGGATAGGGAAAAATTAATATTTCCCATATTAATGAATATTTTTGGATAAAACTTGGTATTTAGCTTCATGTGATTGAGATCTATCTATTTATGTTTAAAAATCATAGATTATGTGTTTATCATGGCAGCAAACCTGCATACTCTTTTCCCATATTAATCATATAGGGATTAGGCAAACTGCTTTATTTATGGACAGATGTTGATGAAAGTTGGTATAAATGTTAAGATAAAAATTATTCATGGTAGAAATAACTTCTTTCAGTGTTCCTCACAGCAGCTAACCTGCACACTCTTTCCCATGTTAATCTTATGGAGAATAGTCAAATAATTCTCATGTTTAGGGACATATTTTTATAAAACTTGTCATATATTAAATTATTGATTTGGAAATTCGCTGAGTACGCAGGTCTGCTGCGACGGGGGTATATATGTATATATGTATATATATATATATATATATATATGTGTCTGTTAGCACGATAACTCTCGTAAAAATGGTCCGATCGAGACCAAATTTGGTAGAGACGTGTATTCCTACAAATGCTCGGACGAGTTTGTTAACCAGACATATCGGTCAATGGGAACGGGTAGTTTGGGGGGGTTTTGTATCCCAAAATGGGGTTTTTTGCGTTTTTCACATGTAGTTTTTAAAAATTTCTAATTTGATATTTCACCATTAGAATCAGCTTAATAAACTACACAATTAAGTTCCTTAAAGTTTTTCTCTATCTCCAACGGTTACCGAGATATTAAAAAATCTAAACACAGTACGTTGTATTGTGGGGCTCCAATGTTAATCTTATGGAGGATAGGGAAAAATTAATATTTCCCATATTAATGAATATTTTTGGATAAAACTTGATATTTAGCTTCATGTGGTTGAGTTTCATCCATTTATGCTTAAAAATCATAGTTTATGTGTTGATCATGGCAGCAAAACTGCATACTCTTTTCCCATAATAATCATATAGGGAATAGGCAAACTCCTTTATTCATGGACAGATGTTGATGAAAGTTGGTATAAATGTTAAGATAAAATTTATTCATGGACAGATGTTGATGAAAGTTGGTATAAATGTTAAGATAAAAATTATTCATGGTAGAAATATCTAATTTCAGTGTTCCTCACATCAGCAAACCTGCACACTCTTTGCCATGTTAATCTTATGGAGAATAAGCAAATAATTCCCATGTTTATGGACAGATTTTTATAAAACTTGCCATATATTATTATTATATTATTGATTTGGAAATTCGCTGAGTACGCAGGTCTGCTGCGACGGGGGTATTGTATTTTAATTTAGATTTCCTTTTGTATAAAATATTTTGTCTAATTAATTGATTTTCTTTTTGTGTACAATATTTTGTCTAATTAATTTTATAGAATACTGTAATAATTTAAGATCTTTAATTGCAAATTTCTTTACAACTGAACTGTGACTATGCCTATTTCACTGTACTGTGGTCAATGGCAATAAAGCATTTTTATTTGTATTTGTATTTGAACTGGTTAGAGCACTTCACTGACGAGTGTAACGTTATAGCCATTCAGAAGTACTAGGGTTTGAATACTGACCATGAGCAATCCCGATTTGGCTTGTAAATGTGTGGTATAGTGGAGAGGGGCCCACCTTAAAGTCTAGTTGTTATTATATTTCTAGCATATAATAACATTTTATTTGTTGCACACCGTTTGATTTTCTAAGCGTTTGGAGGTTCAATTTCTCTTTCAATTTAGTTATGTACAAGAATAGCAAATCACCATAAGTTTCACCAGAACCAGTTACCGAAACACAAGTTATATTTGACCAACGATTGCCAGCCGGTAAGCGAAACATGGGGTAAATCTGACCGACCGTATTCACACACTTTGTCTAATACGTATGACAAGGTGGCGCCAACTAATTGGAAATTACCAAATATTACGAAGAGTGGTTTGGGGGGAAGATACTAGGGGTGACAGCCGTCAAGATCAAGCATTTTAGCCACTATTACGTCATAAAATTACTGATTGGTCAATCTGACTGATGTTTTGTTTTATGTGTTAAAAAAATCTAGAGCAGGGGAAGTCCTTTCAAACCTTTGTGTAGAACTAGAGGATAGATTCCATAAATTATTTTAGTGAAGAATCGGTTTATCCTAAGCTTCTGATACAATTCTCAAACCTCAGAGATTAAACCTCAATGGAATAGTTTGGAAATGACTGCATTCAAGGGACTAAATGACTGAATTTAAGGGAACGTAACATAATAAAATAGGGTTTTGCTAGTAAGACACACACTTTTTGTAAGTAGTAATATTGTTGTTATATGCTTATATTTATTAAAATAAGATATACTAATATGGGAATTAATTCATACATTAACCAACAATACAAGATAAAATATTATTAAAATGAAGAATTTAAACTCTAACCTTTTGAATAAACAACAGTCCAATATATTTTCAATATCAACTAGAGGATCAGTCATGCTTATAAAATACAGAAATCTCAAGGACTTGGTAGTGTTTATTGCTGAAACCAATTTTTAAAAATATAACTTTTATTATGTTTAAAATTTGATTTTAGCTTGCATAATTTTCATTAACAAAAATAAGATGCAGAATATTGTCTCACCAGAGGCGTATAAACATTGAGAGCAAGGCAGTTATCCTCTTCACCCACAGCCTGCCGCAAGATCACATGCTTCTGGGGACAGGAGGGGGCTTCCTCCACTGCATCTCGAACCCCTTCCCATGCAGACACTGCAACTGGCGCCTGTAGACAAATGTCTGATAAAGCTTTGAAAAGTTGGGACTTTTATTTTCTTTTAAATAACCGATGGTTACAAATTTCCTATTTTGAGTACTCAATTTACAACCTAACTTTTATAATTAACCTATACAATACGAGACCAAGATTTCTGTACAATCCTTACTTTTAGTAATGAGGCTACTGCACCTTTAAAACCCACAGGGGTTTCCTATGCTTTGAAGGAAATAGGGTACCGTACTGGTATATAAGGTGAAGAGAGAGAAAATTTATTTAGTAATTTACATCTTGCTACCATTGTAGGTTGCTTAAAAACAAAGAATAGGCCTACTTTAAAAAATATTTTTTCTTAGTTATATAAATGATTTTTGAGGATGATCGCTGATTGTTTTACAGCCAATAGTGCAATTTCATAAAGTTTATTTAGGTTAAGGCCGTAACGTTTCCAAAAAATCATCAAACATTTTTAAATTGATCCTCTTGAACCAATAAATAAACCAATAACCTCAAAATTTTGTATTTTGTATTCATTTTTATAAAATTCAATTGTTAACCTATAAATCTGGATTTTTTCAATGTGCACTTCTTCTGGCTGTTTTTCGCTATATTCAAAACAAATCGTTGGATCAATTATGAAGCCCTTGTTATTTTTATGGTCCAGCACAATAATGTCGCTTCGTCGGATTGAATCATTTGTAGCTATTGCTATAATTTCTTCCCTTCTTTTCTTCTGTATGACTTTTTTCTAAATTCATCCGCAATCAGCGCCAGACATTCCTCAAAAGGCTTCCATAGGGACATTGTCCAAGGTCAATGTTTCAATGATATGGGTCTAGGTTGTAGGGCAATGCCTACACCGGTTGCCGTCCCTGGACCTTCCCTTGATTCCTCTAACTGGTGCAATATTTCCAACCATTTTAACATAATCTTCGTATTCTGAATCCGTTAAACCTTGTAGTTCATTCATTTTCTTGTTGATGGAAGTGCATTGCCTGTATAAAATGGTTCCTCTTCCCTTTTATTTAAGAAACACCATTTATCAAACTCTAAATTTTTACCATACTGCCGAATGTGTTTTGAATTCAAACTTAACACGTTGTATAGAACTAAAGACCCATCACCCTCCAATATCTGAGAGAAAATCATTCAAACTAATGGTGGTATTAAGCCTGAAATTTAAAATTAGGCTAAGTAGACTTAGTTTGACACTGTATAATGTATGTTAAACTTACCTTGAAGCGAAGATTTCCTATAGGGGGCTGAGCATATGGAATTCCTTTAAAAGCAAAATACTTCTTTTTTTTAAATGACGTTGCAATCACTTCCTTTCCACGAACCAAGCCTTCTTTTATTTTAACAACAGTGTTCGTGGTCATCTTTTGTATTCCAAAGTTAGACCTATTCTGAAATCAAATATCCATGAGGGAAAGTTTATCAATCAATTGTTGGAAAATGAGAGAACCTGCTAACAAGCAAAAATTCTAGGACACTAATATAGACTACCTATTCAATATCTTTTATTGGACTTTTCCAACGTGTTTTTGTTTATAACTACACAACTTTTCTGGAGGTGTAGAAACTCCTCCCATTTTCAAATGGTTACCTAATAATTTACATTCAAAACTGAATGTTTAAGTTACAAAATATATAATTATATCATGTTGCCAATAATACTATACTTATCTATCATGCACAATACAAAAAACTATGTTGATAACACAACAAATAATCACAACACTCCGATTCCAAGCTAGCGGACGACACAAGATAATGTGCGCGCAGAACAAGAGTTGGATCTCTACTGAGCGCTCTTGTTCAGAGTGCACATTATCTAATGTCGCCCAGCTAGTTCGGAGGCAGAGTCGTGTTGTGTTTATTTGTTGTGTTATCAAAATAGTTTTTTGTACTGTGCATGATACATTTAAGTAAAGTATTATTGACAACATGGTATGATTATTATCTACAACTTTAACATTCAACTTTTAATGCAAATTATTAAGTAATCACTTGAAAACGGGAGGAGTTTCTCCACCTCCAGAAACGTTGTTTAGTTAATAATGCAGACATATTATAAAAGTACAATAAAAGATACGGTGATAAATAATTAATAACCAACACCATTATGGGCATTCTGTAATATGGGCTGCCAAATAGTCTTTATAAGTTCGTTATAAAAATATACATAACGAGTGAACTGACACCTAAAAGATAAATAGCTTTACATCCAAACAGTATATATATATTAAACCTACATTGTAAATCCAATGGAATTGAGGTCAAGTCATTAGTGTATGAGAAGAGAATCTGTCACTAGAGGATCTGAGTAGTCTATATTATTGTTCTTATATTGTTTTTTATTTTTTT